>JBAMCJ010005054.1:600000-906941 GCA_037075205.1 Drosophila prostipennis | reverse complement strand
TTTCTTGTTTTTTCATTGAGTTAACCATTTTATAAACATAACTTTAAACTATATTAATTCATGAGCAAACATAAGAATATAACAGCATCCTTAGCAGTTTTTTTTTATAAAAATAATATAACAAGTGCAGTCCTTTTGGTATTCCTTTAAAGCAATATTAATTACACTATGCAGCATCAAAAATTTACCTCGATGGATGCTATATTTTTGGATTCGTTACGAATTCCCAAGTTAAACTGCGTTTTCCAAAAAGTTCCCCGACGCAAGGATTCTTAGCAAAAGAACCTCAAAGTTCGAAAAATGCTGAAATTGGCCAACTTTCCGGAGCTCTCAAAGGCAAACGGATTCATGGTTTGATTCGATGTTAATTTTTTTTAAAAGGTACACTTTTTATCTTTCAAACCCCATAATTAATTCAAAAATTAATTTAGAATAATTTTAGGATTTTTATTAAGGGAGAAACAAATTTTAGAAAATATAGTCAAAAAACATAAAAGCATACAGCTGCGGTAAAAATAGTAGGGGAGAGTAGGGTAATGTGGCGAACGATTCGTTTTTTTAATGTAACTTTTCTAAAAATCAATATTTTTCAAAAGTGTAAACGCAGAAAGTTGCTTACATCTACTGAGCATATTTCTGTAAAATTTGGAGTCGAAATTCCAACGCAGCCAAATCCCACAGTGTTTGGCGTGAACCCTTCTTTTTTTGCACTTTCAAAAGTGGTAGGGTAATGTGGCGAACGATTTGTTCTTTAATGTAACTTCCCCAAAAATCAATATTTTTTAAAAGTGTAAAAGCAAAAAGTTGCTGACATCTATTGAGCATATTTCTGCAAAATTTGGTGTCGAAATTCCAACGCAGCCAAATCCCACAGCGCTTTACGTAAACCATCCATATTTTTTTAAATATAATTTACGTAAAAGTTATTTTCGATATGGAAAAGAAAGAAGTAATAAGATAATGCCCAAACTTTCAAAAAAAAAGATTTGTCAAAATGCAATTTTTTTTTTAATTTAATTCAACTGACGTCACTACTAAAAATTATACAAAACAACAATAAAACTGCAGCAGTAAATGTTATCTGGTATTATTATATTTTTTTTACACATAATCAACGATAACAATTAAAATTCTTAAATAAAAAAAGTTCGTCACATTACCCTACAAAAAGTTCGTCACATTACCCTACAAGGTAGACTTGTAGCAAAAACGGGGTCACTCTCAAACGGCGCAAAAGAAAAAAACGCAAAGTACCAAAAACTGTTGATAAAGATCTTATGTATACGTGCATATATTTGTCTGATTTTATTTTCCACTCATCTTTGCTCTGGCACTGCTGAAACACAAGTAAACTGAATATGTTTGCTAGTTTGCGCACCACATTTTTAGCGAAAACAAGAGAGGACGCTATAGTCGGGTTGGTGTCCCGACTATTTAATACCCGTCACTCAGCTAAAGGGAGTGCGAACGCTGTAGTCAGGTTGGTGTCCCGACTATCTAATAATCGTAACTCAGCTAAAAGGAGTGCGAGGGAGATGGAGATAAAACTTTGATCAGGCCTAACTTTTTAACGAATGGTCCGATTTAAAAAATTTCTTCTACATTTCGATAGGTATTGATAAACACAACAAAACTGCATTCCTACTTTTCCGAAATATTTAAATTACGTTTAAGAAATTCGTATATTATGCTATTGTGGGCGTTAGAGGGGGCGTGGCACCTTTGTTGAAATAAACTTGCGCTGCGTAGGAAGCTCCAAGAATCTGTGTTGCAAAATGCCAATCTTCTAGCTTTTATAGTTTCCGAAATCTCAGCGTTCATACAGACAGACAGACGGACAGACGGACAGACGGACAGACGGACAGAAGGACATGGCTAGATCGACTCGGCTAGTGATCCTGATCAAGAATATATATACTTTATGGGGTCGGAAACGCTTCCTTCTAGCTGTTACATACTTTTGCACGAATACAATATACCCTTTTACTCTACGAGTAACGGGTATAAAAACACGATTTTGATTTTTTGCATTTTTTATAAGGGGTAAGCTTCTAACGCATGCCGCGTGACTTATTCGAACAATTTCTTGGAAAAAGTCAGGAGAAGACGACAAAAGTCGAGTTAAATCATTAAATAAGGAAAAAGGTTGGTGCGAGAGTGGGAAAACCAGGCGAATTGCTAACTCCTCATATTTCTGCTCCTCAGCACAAAATGCAGAACTCCGCCCCAGAGAAAAAGGCCAAGAAAGGCGAGGGTGCCTGCAGCAAAGCCGGATGCAAAATGGCTGCTGTGCTGGACAAGACCAAGCGGAAGTGCAACCAGTTCGTCACGACGCCCGTCGTATTGCCCAAGCCACTGCTCGTCGATGGGCACACCACGGTCTTCCAGGTGGGCGGCGAGATGGCGAAGGTGGGCGACCTTTCGCAGGTCAGCGGAGGCGCTGGCGGCCAGCCCATCTATCGGATCAAGCCGGGCACGCATGCGCATGTCGTCAACTACGTAGTCGTCCCCGAGGGATCCGATTCCAATCTGATGAAGAAGGCCAACTCCGGTGACCCGGAGGCGATGCGTTACCTGTTGGAGATGCAGCGCTGTGGTGCCGTGAGCAAGCTGCAGAATATCGTCGCCACTCACCGGGGCAATCCGCCCACTAACCATCCCTCGGTCCCGACTCCTGGCGGCGCTAGAGTCGCTTCCGTGGGCAGGGGTCATGTAACCACTCCCCAGATCCATCCGGACCTCTCCATTGCCCGCGTGGAGGGAGGCGTCCCATTTGTCCGCCAGTCTCCGAAGTGAATCCATCTGCGAAGCACGGGAGCCATAAATATAAATCGGAGAAAAGCCCCCCTTACTCAGTTTTAAAACTGGTGAAGATCAGTCGTTTGTAGACTTTACGTAATAAAATAATTGGAGGACATATCTATCATATTCTTATTACCAGAACCCGCAAAAAGTGCTTTAAGGGACCCCTACATTTCAAATTTTGACGATTTTTAGCGGCATGGAATTTGCTAATCGATTTATTTCAGGTTCTAAAGTTCAACGTTTTAGCCGGAGTCTTTCACAACACTGAACCCTTGAAGTTCAGGTGACAACCCTATGCAATTCCACTGACTTTGCTGTCAGATGACGATGCATATTCTGCTGTCTCACTCGTGCCAAAGAAAATTTTCTTTCCTGTTTGTCGCTTGGAAGACTTTGCCTCAAAGTACATAATACCGAAGAAAAATTAAGATGGGCCTTTATCCGAAGTACCTGAGAGGTTTGTACACTTAAATAGGATTCCTGAATAACCATAATTTCTAATAATTGTCTTCTTGCTAGTCTGCAAGAACTGTGGCAGAATTTGTGATGACCTTTTTAATCGGTGGGTTATAATAAATTAAAATACAACAAATATCGAATGCTCATATGGTTTCTCTAGGTGCGAAAGGAAGGACCCGCCTTTAAGCGCCGAGGAACCACCGACTGAAGATCCTCTTGCCGCAAACTCCAATGTGGCCAATACTCCGGAGGATGAGCTGCCAGGTGGGCCAGTGAATGGGAACGAAACTCCCAAGACTCCGGACCCAGACCCCATAAAAGGGCTCCCCAAAATGTTAGAAGATAAGTTGAGGGTAACTTTCAAGACCACCCTACCAGCCAACAATGGTGGCCATCCCGAACGTAAATCGCAAATCCTGGGTATTCTTCGCTGGTCAGATGGCAGCGAGACCTTCCAAGTGGGCGGCGAGTCCTTCGACGTGGTGCTTCAGCCGGTAACCGGGGACAATGTCCGCCATGGCAGCTTCTACCAACATGTGGCACCGATCAAGAGCGGGATGACCGTGCGTCCCAAGCCGAAAAAGATGCAGGATGAATACGATCCTGTGAAGGATCAGGAGTTGATGGCCGAAATGCTTCGGGAGGAGCGTGAGAATCGTCACAAGCGTCGCGAGACTCGTGAATTCACCCCGGAACCACGCACCAATCTGAGGGATGGTAACTGCAGCTCTTCCGAGGCCAAGCAGGTTCCCCAGTCGGATCCCGAAGAGAGTCTCCCGATCGGAGGAGCAAGGCGCAAGACCAAGCGCTAGGTCTATTCGAGCTCGGAATAAAAACTAGATACTAGATATCCGCTGTATACGAAATGGCAATAAACAATGCATTTCCAGACCACAATAATTAATTAATTAATTAATTACAATAATATAGAATGGTGTTTCATTGCTTTTGTTCAGTTGAACAATTAAGATGCTTTGTTAGGGGTCTAAAAGCTATATAAGCTATTTTGGACAAAAAAGGTAGTTTTGGAAAATTGTCTTCCAGAAGTGGACCCCATTATCGTACATTTCCATTCTAACAGTGTGTTGCATATTTTCAATCAAGTTATCAACTGATTTGGATTGAATGGGACTTTATAGTCCGATTTATCACAGCTCTTTTAGAGTTCTACAATTCTTTTAAATCGTTGAAATAAAAAGGATTATACATTGAAATCAGTTTGTTTTATTTAAAATCATATTTAATTACTGTAAAACTAGTGTCAGAAATCTCACATAATGGTACATATAGATTAACTTGTTCTTCATTTCTTGATTTACTTGCATTTTACATATATTTTTCTATCCTTTCTATGGCAGCTATACGTCAGATCTTGCAACATGTATTCGACATTCGGAAATATTACATATTATTCCAAAAATTAGAAGATAATATTGAAATGTTTATTAATTTTCGCATTAATTTTCCTATTGTTCCTATGACAGCTTAAGATAGGGTTGTCCAATATTCTTAAAATTAAATTCGAAATTCTAAAATATTAAAACAAAAATTATATTCCGAAGATATACAATTTTTTCTATTATTTTTCCGATTATTCCTATGAGAGCTATTGGATATATATAATATTATACCGAGGAAAGTCGCTACTCCGCAATAAGGTCCCGAGCAGCGCGAAGGAGATCAGAGCATGGAACTGGACGTCCCGGCGGAAGTTCAGAAATTTTATAAGGGGTAGGGTCACAATTTTTTACAAAAAATTTAAAACAGTTAAAATTTATTTGAATGCCAATCGATGGGGAATTTAATTACGATCTCAAAAAGGTATGACATTTAATATTCGGACCGTTTTTTCTCATGTTACGCCAAAAATACTGATATTTTTGTGCAAAAAAACACGATTTTGATTTTTTGCATTTTTTATAAGGGGTAGGGTCACAATTTTTTACAAAAAATTTAAAACCGTTTAAAGTTCTATATTTGAATGCCAATCGATGGGGAATTTAATTACGAGCTCAAAAAGGTATGACATTTAATATTCGGACCGTTTTTTCTCATGTTACGCCAAAAATACTGCAAAAAAACACGATTTTGATTTTTTGCATTTTTTATAAGGGGTAGGGTCACAATTTTTTACAAAAAATTTAAAACCGTTTAAATTTCTATATTTAAATGCCAATCGATAGGGAATTTAATTACGAGCTCAAAAAGGTATGACATTTAATATTCGGACCGTTTTTTCTTATGTTACGCCAAAAATACTGATATTTTTGTGCAAAAAAACACGATTTTGATTTTTTGCATTTTTTATAAGGGGTAGGGTCACAATTTTTTACAAAAAATTTAAAACCGTTTAAATTTCTATATTTGAATGCCAATCGATAGGGAATTTAATTACGAGCTCAAAAAGGTATGACATTTAATATTCGGACCGTTTTTTCTCATGTTACGCCAAAAATACTGCAAAAAAAAAACACGATTTTGA
Organism: Drosophila prostipennis; assembly: GCA_037075205.1. NCBI lineage: Eukaryota > Metazoa > Arthropoda > Insecta > Diptera > Drosophilidae > Drosophila > Drosophila prostipennis. The sequence goes on along the minus strand of JBAMCJ010005054.1, from coordinate 901,195 downwards.
TTTTTTACATTTTTTATAAGGGGTAGGGTCACAATTTTTTACAAAAAATTTAAAACCGTTTAAATTTCTATATTTGAATGCCAATCGATAGGGAATTTAATTACGAGCTCAAAAAGGTATGACATTTAATATTCGGACCGTTTTTTCTCATGTTACGCCAAAAATACTGCAAAAAAACACGATTTTGATTTTTTGCATTTTTTATAAGGGGTAGGGTCACAATTTTTTACAAAAAATTTAAAACCGTTTAAATTTCTATATTTGAATGCCAATCGATAGGGAATTTAATTACGAGCTCAAAAAGGTATGACATTTAATATTCGGACCGTTTTTTCTCATGTTACGCCAAAAATACTGCAAAAAAACACGATTTTGATTTTTTGCATTTTTTATAAGGGGTAGGGTCACAATTTTTTACAAAAAATTTAAAACCGTTTAAATTTCTATATTTGAATGCCAATCGATAGGGAATTTAATTACGAGCTCAAAAAGGTATGACATTTAATATTCGGACCGTTTTTTCTCATGTTACGCCAAAAATACTGCAAAAAAAAACACGATTTTGATTTTTTGCATTTTTTATAAGGGGTAGGGTCACAATTTTTTACAAAAAATTTAAAACCGTTTAAATTTCTATATTTAAATGCCAATCGATAGGGAATTTAATTACGAGCTCAAAAAGGTATGACATTTAATATTCGGACCGTTTTTTCTCATGTTACGCCAAAAATACTGCAAAAAAACACGATTTTGATTTTTTGCATTTTTTATAAGGGGTAGGGTCACAATTTTTTACAAAAAATTTAAAACCGTTTAAATTTCTATATTTAAATGCCAATCGATAGGGAATTTAATTGCGAGCTCAAAAAGGTATGACATTTAATATTCGGACCGTTTTTTCTCATGTTACGCCAAAAATACTGATATTTTTGTGCAAAAAAACACGATTTTGATTTTTTGCATTTTTTATAAGGGGTAGGGTCACAATTTTTTACAAAAAATTTAAAACCGTTTAAATTTCTATATTTGAATGCCAATCGATAGGGAATTTAATTACGAGCTCAAAAAGGTAAGACATGTAATATTCGGACCGTTTTTTCTCATGTTACGCCAAAAATATTGACATTTTTGTGCAAAAAAACACGATTTTGATTTTTTGCATTTTTTATAAGGGGTAGGGTCACAATTTTTTACAAAAAATTTAAAACCGTTTAAATTTCTATATTTGAATGCCAATCGATAGGGAATTTAATTACGAGCTCAAAAAGGTATGACATTTAATATTCGGACCGTTTTTTCTCATGTTACGCCAAAAATACTGCAAAAAAACACGATTTTGATTTTTTGCATTTTTTATAAGGGGTAGGGTCACAATTTTTTACAAAAAATTTAAAACCGTTTAAATTTCTATATTTGAATGCCAATCGATAGGGAATTTAATTACGAGCTCAAAAAGGTATGACATTTAATATTCGGACCGTTTTTTCTCATGTTACGCCAAAAATACTGATATTTTTGTGCAAAAAAACACGATTTTGATTTTTTGCATTTTTTATAAGGGGTAGGGTCACAATTTTTTACAAAAAATTTAAAACCGTTTAAATTTCTATATTCAAATGCCAATCGATAGGGAATTTAATTACGAGCTCAAAAAGGTATGACATTTAATATTCGGACCGTTTTTTCTCATGTTACGCCAAAAATACTGATATTTTTGTGCAAAAAAACACGATTTTGATTTTTTGCATTTTTTATAAGGGGTAGGGTCACAATTTTTTACAAAAAATTTAAAACCGTTTAAATTTCTATATTTGAATGCCAATCGATGGGGAGTTTAATTACGAGCTCAAAAAGGTATGGCATTTAATATTCGGACCGTTTTTCTCATGTTACGCCAAAAATACTGCAAAAAAACACGATTTTGATTTTTTGCATTTTTTATAAGGGGTAGGGTCACAATTTTTTACAAAAAATTTAAAACCGTTTAAATTTCTATATTTGAATGCCAATCGATAGGGAATTTAATTACGAGCTCAAAAAGGTATGACATTTAATATTCGGACCGTTTTTTCTCATGTTACGCCAAAAATACTGCAAAAAAACACGATTTTGATTTTTTGCATTTTTTATAAGGGGTAGGGTCACAATTTTTTACAAAAAATTTAAAACCGTTTAAATTTCTATATTTGAATGCCAATCGATGGGGAGTTTAATTACGAGCTCAAAAAGGTATGGCATTTAATATTCGGACCGTTTTTTCTCATGTTACGCCAAAAATACTGCAAAAAAACACGATTTTGATTTTTTGGCATTTTTTATAAGGGGTAGGGTCACAATTTTTTACAAAAAATTTAAAACCGTTTAAATTTCTATATTTGAATGCCAATCGATAGGGAATTTAATTACGAGCTCAAAAAGGTATGACATTTAATATTCGGACCGTTTTTTCTCATGTTACGCCAAAAATACTGCAAAAAAACACGATTTTGATTTTTTGCATTTTTTATAAGGGGAAGGGTCACAATTTTTTACAAAAAATTTAAAACCGTTTAAATTTCTATATTTAAATGCCAATCGATAGGGAATTTAATTACGAGCTCAAAAAGGTATGACATTTAATATTCGGACCGTTTTTTCTCATGTTACGCCAAAAATACTGCAAAAAAACACGATTTTGATTTTTTGCATTTTTTATAAGGGGTAGGGTCACAATTTTTTACAAAAAATTTAAAACCGTTTAAATTTCTATATTTGAATGCCAATCGATAGGGAATTTAATTACGAGCTCAAAAAGGTATGACATTTAATATTCGGACCGTTTTTTCTCATGTTACGCCAAAAATACTGCAAAAAAACACGATTTTGATTTTTTGCATTTTTTATAAGGGGTGGGGTCACAATTTTTTACAAAAAATTTAAAACCGTTTAAATTTCTATATTTGAATGCCAATCGATAGGGAATTTAATTACGAGCTCAAAAAGGTATGACATTTAATATTCGGACCGTTTTTTCTCATGTTACGCCAAAAATACTGCAAAAAAAAAACACGATTTTGATTTTTTACATTTTTTATAAGGTGTAGGGTCACAATTTTTTACAAAAAATTTAAAACCGTTTAAATTTCTATATTTAAATGCCAATCGATAGGGAATTTAATTACGAGCTCAAAAAGGTATGACATTTAATATTCGGACCGTTTTTTCTCATGTTACGCCAAAAATACTGCAAAAAAAAAACACGATTTTGATTTTTTACATTTTTTATAAGGGGTAGGGTCACAATTTTTTACAAAAAATTTAAAACCGTTTAAATTTCTATATTTAAATGCCAATCGATAGGGAATTTAATTGCGAGCTCAAAAAGGTATGACATTTAATATTCGGACCGTTTTTTCTCATGTTACGCCAAAAATACTGATATTTTTGTGCAAAAAAACACGATTTTGATTTTTTGCATTTTTTATAAGGGGTAGGGTCACAATTTTTTACAAAAAATTTAAAACCGTTTAAATTTCTATATTTGAATGCCAATCGATTGAGAATTTAATTACGAGCTCAAAAAGGTAAGACATGTAATATTCGGACCGTTTTTTCTCATGTTACGCCAAAAATATTGACATTTTTGTGCAAAAAAACACGATTTTGAGTTTTTGCATTTTTTATAAGGGGTAGGGTCACAATTTTTTACAAAAAATTTAAAACCGTTTAAATTTCTATATTTGAATGCCAATCGATAGGGAATTTAATTACGAGCTCAAAAAGGTATGACATTTAATATTCGGACCGTTTTTTCTCATGTTACGCCAAAAATACTGCAAAAAAACACGATTTTGATTTTTTGCATTTTTTATAAGGGGTAGGGTCACAATTTTTTACAAAAAATTTAAAACCGTTTAAATTTCTATATTTGAATGCCAATCGATAGAGAATTTAATTACGAGCTCAAAAAGGTAAGACATGTAATATTCGGACCGTTTTTTCTCATGTTACGCCAAAAATACTGATATTTTTGTGCAAAAAAACACGATTTTGATTTTTTGCATTTTTTATAAGGGGTAGGGTCACAATTTTTTACAAAAAATTTAAAACCGTTTAAATTTCTATATTCAAATGCCAATCGATAGGGAATTTAATTGCGAGCTCAAAAAGGTATGACATTTAATATTCGGACCGTTTTTTCTCATGTTACGCCAAAAATACTGATATTTTTGTGCAAAAAAACACGATTTTGATTTTTTGCATTTTTTATAAGGGGTAGGGTCACAATTTTTTACAAAAAATTTAAAACCGTTTAAATTTCTATATTTGAATGCCAATCGATGGGGAGTTTAATTACGAGCTCAAAAAGGTATGGCATTTAATATTCGGACCGTTTTTCTCATGTTACGCCAAAAATACTGCAAAAAAACACGATTTTGATTTTTTGCATTTTTTATAAGGGGTAGGGTCACAATTTTTTACAAAAAATTTAAAACCGTTTAAATTTCTATATTTGAATGCCAATCGATGGGGAGTTTAATTACGAGCTCAAAAAGGTATGGCATTTAATATTCGGACCGTTTTTTCTCATGTTACGCCAAAAATACTGCAAAAAAACACGATTTTGATTTTTTGGCAATTTTTATAAGGGGTAGGGTCACAATTTTTTACAAAAAATTTAAAACCGTTTAAATTTCTATATTTGAATGCCAATCGATAGGGAATTTAATTACGAGCTCAAAAAGGTATGACATTTAATATGCGGACCGTTTTTTCTCATGTTACGCCAAAAATACTGCAAAAAAACACGATTTTGATTTTTTGCATTTTTTATAAGGGGAAGGGTCACAATTTTTTACAAAAAATTTAAAACCGTTTAAATTTCTATATTTAAATGCCAATCGATAGGGAATTTAATTACGAGCTCAAAAAGGTATGACATTTAATATTCGGACCGTTTTTTCTCATGTTACGCCAAAAATACTGCAAAAAAACAAGATTTTGATTTTTTGCATTTTTTATAAGGGGTAGGGTCACAATTTTTTACAAAAAATTTAAAACCGTTTAAATTTCTATATTTGAATGCCAATCGATAGGGAATTTAATTACGAGCTCAAAAAGGTGTGACATTTAATATTCGGACCGTTTTTTCTCATGTTACGCCAAAAATACTGCAAAAAAACACGATTTTGATTTTTTGCATTTTTTATTAGGGGGAGGGGTCACAATTTTTTACAAAAAATTTAAAACCGTTTAAATTTCTATATTTAAATGCCAATCGATAGGGAATTTAATTACGAGCTCAAAAAGGTATGACATTTAATATTCGGACCGTTTTTTCTCATGTTACGCCAAAAATACTGCAAAAAAACAAGATTTTGATTTTTTGCATTTTTTATAAGGGGTAGGGTCACAATTTTTTACAAAAAATTTAAAACCGTTTAAATTTCTATATTTGAATGCCAATCGATAGGGAATTTAATTACGAGCTCAAAAAGGTGTGACATTTAATATTCGGACCGTTTTTTCTCATGTTACGCCAAAAATACTGATATTTTTGTGCAAAAAAACACGATTTTGATTTTTTGCATTTTTTATAAGGGGTAGGGTCACAATTTTTTAGAAAAAAATTAAAACCGTTTAAATTTCTATATTTGAATGCCAATCGATAGGGAATTTAATTACGAGCTCAAAAAGGTATGACATTTAATATTCGGACCGTTTTTTCTCATGTTACGCCAAAAATACTGCAAAAAAACAAGATTTTGATTTTTTGCATTTTTTATAAGGGGTAGGGTCACAATTTTTTACAAAAAATTTAAAACCGTTTAAATTTCTATATTTGAATGCCAATCGATAGGGAATTTAATTACGAGCTCAAAAAGGTGTGACATTTAATATTCGGACCGTTTTTTCTCATGTTACGCCAAAAATACTGCAAAAAAACACGATTTTGATTTTTTGCATTTTTTATAAGGAGTAGGGTCACAATTTTTTAAAAAAAAATTTAAAACCGTTTAAATTTCTATATTTGAATGCCAATCGATGGGGAGGTTAATTACGAGCTCAAAAAGGTATGGCATTTAATATTCGGACCGTTTTTTCTCATGTTACGCCAAAAATACTGCAAAAAAACACGATTTTGATTTTTTGGCATTTTTTTAAGGGGTAGGGTCACAATTTTTTACAAAAAATTTAAAACCGTTTAAATTTCTATATTTGAATGCCAATCGATAGGGAATTTAATTACGAGCTCAAAAAGGTATGACATTTAATATTCGGACCGTTTTTTCTCATGTTACGCCAAAAATACTGCAAAAAAACACGATTTTGATTTTTTGCATTTTTTATAAGGGGTAGGGTAACAATTTTTTACAAAAAATTTAAAACCGTTTAAATTTCTATATTTGAATGCCAATCGATGGGGAGTTTAATTACGAGCTCAAAAAGGTATGGCATTTAATAATCGGACCGTTTTTTCTCATGTTACGCCAAAAATACTGCAAAAAAACACGATTTTGATTTTTTGGCATTTTTTATAAGGGGTAGGGTCACAATTTTTTACAAAAAATTTAAAACCGTTTAAATTTCTATATTTGAATGCCAATCGATAGGGAATTTAATTACGAGCTCAAAAAGGTATGACATTTAATATGCGGACCGTTTTTTCTCATGTTACGCCAAAAATACTGCAAAAAAACACGATTATGATTTTTTGCATTTTTTATAAGGGGAAGGGTCACAATTTTTTAAAAAAAATTTAAAACCGTTTAAATTTCTATATTTAAATGCCAATCGATAGGGAATTTAATTACGAGCTCAAAAAGGTATGACATTTAATATTCGGACCGTTTTTTCTCATGTTACGCCAAAAATACTGATATTTTTGTGCAAAAAAACACGATTTTGATTTTTTGCATTTTTTATAAGGGGTAGGGTCACAATTTTTTAGAAAAAAATTAAAACCGTTTAAATTTCTATATTTGAATGCCAATCGATAGGGAATTTAATAACGAGCTCAAAAAGGTATGACATTTAATATTCGGACCGTTTTTTCTCATGTTACGCCAAAAATACTGCAAAAAAACAAGATTTTGATTTTTTGCATTTTTTATAAGGGGTAGGGTCACAATTTTTTACAAAAAATTTAAAACCGTTTAAATTTCTATATTTGAATGCCAATCGATAGGGAATTTAATTACGAGCTCAAAAAGGTGTGACATTTAATATTCGGACCGTTTTTTCTCATGTTACGCCAAAAATACTGCAAAAAAACACGATTTTGATTTTTTGCATTTTTTATAAGGAGTAGGGTCACAATTTTTTACAAAAAATTTAAAACCGTTTAAATTTCTATATTTGAATGCCAATCGATGGGGAGGTTAATTACGAGCTCAAAAAGGTATGGCATTTAATATTCGGACCGTTTTTTCTCATGTTACGCCAAAAATACTGCAAAAAAACACGATTTTGATTTTTTGGCATTTTTTATAAGGGGTAGGGTCACAATTTTTTACAAAAAATTTAAAACCGTTTAAATTTCTATATTTGAATGCCAATCGATAGGGAATTTAATTACGAGCTCAAAAAGGTATGGCATTTAATATTCGGACCGTTTTTTCTCATGTTACGCCAAAAATACTGCAAAAAAACACGATTTTGATTTTTTGCATTTTTTATAAGGGGTAGGGTCACAATTTTTTACAAAAAATTTAAAACCGTTTAAATTTCTATATTTGAATGCCAATCGATAGGGAATTTAATTACGAGCTCAAAAAGGTATGGCATTTAATATTCGGACCGTTTTTTCTCATGTTACGCCAAAAATACTGCAAAAAAACACGATTTTGATTTTTTGCATTTTTTATAAGGGGTAGGGTCACAATTTTTTAAAAAAAATTTAAAACCGTTTAAATTTCTATATTTGAATGCCAATCGATGGGGAGGTTAATTACGAGCTCAAAAAGGTATGGCATTTAATATTCGGACCGTTTTTTCTCATGTTACGCCAAAAATACTGCAAAAAAACACGATTTTGATTTTTTGGCATTTTTTATAAGGGGTAGGGTCACAATTTTTTACAAAAAATTTAAAACCGTTTAAATTTCTATATTTGAATGCCAATCGATAGGGAATTTAATTACGAGCTCAAAAAGGTATGACATTTAATATTCGGACCGTTTTTTCTCATGTTACGCCAAAAATACTGCAAAAAAACACGATTTTGATTTTTTGCATTTTTTATAAGGGGTAGGGTCACAATTTTTTACAAAAAATTTAAAACCGTTTAAATTTCTATATTTGAATGCCAATCGATAGGGAATTTAATTACGAGCTCAAAAAGGTATGACATTTAATATTCGGACCGTTTTTTCTCATGTTACGCCAAAAATACTGATATTTTTGTGCAAAAAAACACGATTTTGATTTTTTGCATTTTTTATAAGGGGTAGGGTCACAATTTTTTACAAAAAATTTAAAACCGTTTAAATTTCTATATTTGAATGCCAATCGATAGGGAATTTAATTACGAGCTCAAAAAGGTATGACATTTAATATTCGGACCGTTTTTTCTCATGTTACGCCAAAAATACTGCAAAAAAACACGATTTTGATTTTTTGCATTTTTTATAAGGGGTAGGGTCACAATTTTTTACAAAAAATTTAAAACCGTTTAAATTTCTATATTTGAATGCCAATCGATAGGGAATTTAATTACGAGCTCAAAAAGGTATGACATTTAATATTCGGACCGTTTTTTCTCATGTTACGCCAAAAATACTGATATTTTTGTGCAAAAAAACACGATTTTGATTTTTTGCATTTTTTATAAGGGGTAGGGTCACAATTTTTTACAAAAAATTTAAAACCGTTTAAATTTTTATATTTGAATGCCAATCGATAGGGAATTTAATTACGAGCTCAAAAAGGTATGACATTTAATATTCGGACCGTTTTTTCTCATGTTACGCCAAAAATACTGCAAAAAACACGATTTTGATTTTTTGCATTTTTTATAAGGGGAAGGGTCACAATTTTTTACAAAAAATTTTAAACCGTTTAAATTTCTATATTTAAATGCCAATCGATAGGGAATTTAATTACGAGCTCAAAAAGGTATGACATTTAATATTCGGACCGTTTTTTCTCATGTTACGCCAAAAATACTGATATTTTTGTGCAAAAAAACACGATTTTGATTTTTTGCATTTTTTATAAGGGGTAGGGTCACAATTTTTTACAAAAAATTTAAAACCGTTTAAATTTCTATATTTGAATGCCAATCGATGGGGAGTTTAATTACGACCTCAAAAAGGTATGGCATTTAATATTCGGACCGTTTTTTCTCATGTTACGCCAAAAATACTGCAAAAAAACACGATTTTGATTTTTTGCATTTTTTATAAGGGGTGGGGTCACAATTTTTTACAAAAAATTTAAAACCGTTTAAATTTCTATATTTGAATGCCAATCGATAGGGAATTTAATTACGAGCTCAAAAAGGTATGACATTTAATATTCGGACCGTTTTTTCTCATGTTACACCAAAAATACTGCAAAAAAAAACACGATTTTGATTTTTTGCATTTTTTATAAGGGGTAGGGTCACAATTTTTTACAAAAAATTTAAAACCGTTTAAATTTCTATATTTGAATGCCAATCGATAGGGAATTTAATTACGAGCTCAAAAAGGTATGACATTTAATATTCGGACCGTTTTTTCTCATGTTACGCCAAAAATACTGATATTTTTGTGCAAAAAAACACGATTTTGATTTTTTGCATTTTTTATAAGGGGTAGGGTCACAATTTTTTAGAAAAAAATTAAAACCGTTTAAATTTCTATATTTGAATGCCAATCGATAGGGAATTTAATTACGAGCTCAAAAAGGTATGACATTTAATATTCGGACCGTTTTTTCTCATGTTACGCCAAAAATACTGCAAAAAAACACGATTTTGATTTTTTGCATTTTTTATAAGGGGTAGGGTCACAATTTTTTACAAAAAATTTAAAACCGTTTAAATTTCTATATTTGAATGCCAATCGATGGGGAGTTTAATTACGAGCTCAAAAAGGTATGGCATTTAATATTCGGACCGTTTTTTCTCATGTTACGCCAAAAATACTGCAAAAAAACACGATTTTGATTTTTTGGCATTTTTTATAAGGGGTAGGGTCACAATTTTTTACAAAAAATTTAAAACCGTTTAAATTTCTATATTTGAATGCCAATCGATAGGGAATATAATTACGAGCTCAAAAAGGTATGACATTTAATATTCGGACCGTTTTTTCTCATGTTACGCCAAAAATACTGCAAAAAAACACGATTTTGATTTTTTGCATTTTTTATAAGGGGTAGGGTCACAATTTTTTACAAAAAATTTAAAACCGTTTAAATTTCTATATTTGAATGCCAATCGATAGGGAATTTAATTACGAACTCAAAAAGGTATGACATTTAATATTCGGACCGTTTTTTCTCATGTTACGCCAAAAATACTGCAAAAAAACACGATTTTGATTTTTTGCATTTTTTATAAGGGGTATGGTCACAATTTTTTACAAAAAATTTAAAACCGTTTAAATTTCTATATTTGAATGCCAATCGATGGGGAGTTTAATTACGAGCTCAAAAAGGTATGGCATTTAATATTCGGACCGTTTTTTCTCATGTTACGCCAAAAATACTGCAAAAAAACACGATTTTGATTTTTTGGCATTTTTTATAAGGGGTAGGGTCACAATTTTTTACAAAAAATTTAAAACCGTTTAAATTTCTATATTTGAATGCCAATCGATAGGGAATATAATTACGAGCTCAAAAAGGTATGACATTTAATATTCGGACCGTTTTTTCTCATGTTACGCCAAAAATACTGCAAAAAAACACGATTTTGATTTTTTGCATTTTTTATAAGGGGTAGGGTCACAATTTTTTACAAAAAATTTAAAACCGTTTAAATTTCTATATTTGAATGCCAATCGATAGGGAATTTAATTACGAACTCAAAAAGGTATGACATTTAATATTCGGACCGTTTTTTCTCATGTTACGCCAAAAATACTGCAAAAAAACACGATTTTGATTTTTTGCATTTTTTATAAGGGGTAGGGTCACAATTTTTTAGAAAAAAATTAAAACCGTTTAAATTTCTATATTTGAATGCCAATCGATAGGGAATTTAATTACGAGCTCAAAAAGGTATGACATTTAATATTCGGACCGTTTTTTCTCATGTTACGCCAAAAATACTGCAAAAAAACACGATTTTGATTTTTTGGCATTTTTTATAAGGGGTAGGGTCACAATTTTTTACAAAAAATTTAAAACCGTTTAAATTTCTATATTTGAATGCCAATCGATAGGGAATTTAATTACGAGCTCAAAAAGGTATGACATTTAATATTCGGACCGTTTTTTCTCATGTTACGCCAAAAATACTGCAAAAAACACGATTTTGATTTTTTGGCATTTTTTATAAGGGGTAGGGTCACAATTTTTTACAAAAAATTTAAAACCGTTTAAATTTCTATATTTGAATGCCAATCGATAGGGAATTTAATTACGAGCTCAAAAAGGTATGACATTTAATATTCGGACCGTTTTTTCTCATGTTACGCCAAAAATACTGCAAAAAAACACGATTTTGATTTTTTGCATTTTTTATAAGGGGTAGGGTCACAATTTTTTACAAAAAATTTAAAACCGTTTAAATTTCTATATTTGAATGCCAATCGATAGGGAATTTAATTACGAGCTCAAAAAGGTATGACATTTAATATTTGGACCGTTTTTTCTCATGTTACGCCAAAAATACTGCAAAAAAACACGATTTTGATTTTTTGCATTTTTTATAAGGGGTAGGGTCACAATTTTTTACAAAAAATTTAAAACCGTTTAAATTGCATTATTTAAATGCCAATCGATGGGGAATTAAAGTACGAGCTCAAAAAGGTATGACATTAAAGATTCTGACCGTTTTTACTCATGTTACGCCAAAAATACTGATATTTTTGTGCAAAAAAACACGATTTTGATTTTTTGCATTTTTTATAAGGGGTAGGGTCACAATTTTTTACAAAAAATTTAAAACCGTTTAAATTTCTATATTTGAATGCCAATCGATAGGGAATTTAATTACGAGCTCAAAAAGGTATGACATTTAATATTCGGACCGTTTTTTCTCATGTTACGCCAAAAATACTGCAAAAAAACACGATTTTGATTTTTTGCATTTTTTATAAGGGGTGGGGTCACAATTTTTTACAAAAAATTTAAAACCGTTTAAATTTCTATATTTGAATGCCAATCGATAGGGAATTTAATTACGAGCTCAAAAAGGTATGACATTTAATATTCGGACCGTTTTTTCTCATGTTACGCCAAAAATACTGCAAAAAAACACGATTTTGATTTTTTGCATTTTTTATAAGGGGTAGGGTCACAATTTTTTACAAAAAATTTAAAACCGTTTAAATTTCTATATTTGAATGCCAATCGATAGGGAATTTAATTACGAGCTCAAAAAGGTATGACATTTAATATTCGGACCGTTTTTTCTCATGTTACGCCAAAAATACTGCAAAAAAACACGATTTTGATTTTTTGCATTTTTTATAAGGGGTAGGGTCACAATTTTTTAGAAAAAAATTAAAACCGTTTAAATTTCTATATTTGAATGCCAATCGATAGGGAATTTAATTACGAGCTCAAAAAGGTATGGCATTTAATATTCGGACCGTTTTTTCTCATGTTACGCCAAAAATACTGCAAAAAAACACGATTTTGATTTTTTGGCATTTTTTATAAGGGGTAGGGTCACAATTTTTTACAAAAAATTTAAAACCGTTTAAATTTCTATATTTGAATGCCAATCGATAGGGAATATAATTACGAGCTCAAAAAGGTATGACATTTAATATTCGGACCGTTTTTTCTCATGTTACGCCAAAAATACTGCAAAAAAACACGATTTTGATTTTTTGCATTTTTTATAAGGGGTAGGGTCACAATTTTTTACAAAAAATTTAAAACCGTTTAAATTTCTATATTTGAATGCCAATCGATAGGGAATTTAATTACGAGCTCAAAAAGGTATGACATTTAATATTCGGACCGTTTTTTCTCATGTTACGCCAAAAATACTGCAAAAAAACACGATTTTGATTTTTTGCATTTTTTATAAGGGGTAGGGTCACAATTTTTTAGAAAAAAATTAAAACCGTTTAAATTTCTATATTTGAATGCCAATCGATAGGGAATTTAATTACGAGCTCAAAAAGGTATGACATTTAATATTCGGACCGTTTTTTCTCATGTTACGCCAAAAATACTGCAAAAAAACACGATTTTGATTTTTTGGCATTTTTTATAAGGGGTAGGGTCACAATTTTTTACAAAAAATTTAAAACCGTTTAAATTTCTATATTTGAATGCCAATCGATAGGGAATTTAATTACGAGCTCAAAAAGGTATGACATTTAATATTCGGACCGTTTTTTCTCATGTTACGCCAAAAATACTGCAAAAAACACGATTTTGATTTTTTGGCATTTTTTATAAGGGGTAGGGTCACAATTTTTTACAAAAATTTTAAAACCGTTTAAATTTCTATATTTGAATGCCAATCGATAGGGAATTTAATTACGAGCTCAAAAAGGTATGACATTTAATATTCGGACCGTTTTTTCTCATGTTACGCCAAAAATACTGCAAAAAAACACGATTTTGATTTTTTGCATTTTTTATAAGGGGTAGGGTCACAATTTTTTACAAAAAATTTAAAACCGTTTAAATTTCTATATTTGAATGCCAATCGATAGGGAATTTAATTACGAGCTCAAAAAGGTATGACATTTAATATTCGGACCGTTTTTTCTCATGTTACGCCAAAAATACTGCAAAAAAACACGATTTTGATTTTTTGCATTTTTTATAAGGGGTAGGGTCACAATTTTTTACAAAAAATTTAAAACCGTTTAAATTTCTATATTTGAATGCCAATCGATAGGGAATTTAATTACGAGCTCAAAAAGGTATGACATTTAATATTTGGACCGTTTTTTCTCATGTTACGCCAAAAATACTGCAAAAAAACACGATTTTGATTTTTTGCATTTTTTATAAGGGGTAGGGTCACAATTTTTTACAAAAAATTTAAAACCGTTTAAATTGCATTATTTAAATGCCAATCGATGGGGAATTAAAGTACGAGCTCAAAAAGGTATGACATTAAAGATTCTGACCGTTTTTACTCATGTTACGCCAAAAATACTGATATTTTTGTGCAAAAAAACACGATTTTGATTTTTTGCATTTTTTATAAGGGGTGGGGTCACAATTTTTTACAAAAAATTTAAAACCGTTTAAATTTCTATATTTGAATGCCAATCGATAGGGAATTTAATTACGAGCTCAAAAAGGTATGACATTTAATATTCGGACCGTTTTTTCTCATGTTACGCCAAAAATACTGCAAAAAAACACGATTTTGATTTTTTGCATTTTTTATAAGGGGTAGGGTCACAATTTTTTACAAAAAATTTAAAACCGTTTAAATTTCTATATTTGAATGCCAATCGATAGGGAATTTAATTACGAGCTCAAAAAGGTATGACATTTAATATTCGGACCGTTTTTTCTCATGTTACGCCAAAAATACTGCAAAAAAACACGATTTTGATTTTTTGCATTTTTTATAAGGGGTAGGGTCACAATTTTTTAGAAAAAAATTAAAACCGTTTAAATTTCTATATTTGAATGCCAATCGATAGGGAATTTAATTACGAGCTCAAAAAGGTATGACATTTAATATTCGGACCGTTTTTTCTCATGTTACGCCAAAAATACTGCAAAAAACACGATTTTGATTTGTTGCATTTTTTATAAGGGGTAGGGTCACAATTTTTTACAAAAAATTTTAAACCGTTTAAATTTCATTATTTAAATGCCAATCGATGGGGAATTAAAGTACGAGCTCAAAAAGGTATGACATTTAATATTCGGACCGTTTTTACTCATGTTACGCCAAAAATACTGATATTTTTGTGCAAAAAAACACGATTTTGATTTTTTGCATTTTTATAAGGGGTAAGGTCATAAATTTTTACAAAAAATTTTAAAACAGTTAAAAGTTTCATATTTGAATGCCAATCGATAGGGAATTTCATTACGAGCTCAAAAAGGTATGACATTTAATATTCGGACCGTTTTATTCTAATTTTACGCCAAAAATACTGATATTTTTGTGCAAAAAACCACGATTATGATTTTTTGCGTTTTTATAAGGGGTAGGGTCAATTTAAAACGGTTAAAATTTCCATTTTTCGTTCCGGCTTATATACTACTTACAGGGTATAAAATTAAATTACAATCTATTTAAATTTTTGGTAATTTTTGGAAAAAAGTTATGATATAAATAAGAAAAGTATCTCGTTGAGTGTAATTAAATAATAAATCAATTTGCATTCAAGCCTGAAAATGTTTCTTTAAAATATAATGTAAAATTAAGGAAGTATACGTACTATATAAAGCCGCCAATATCGCTGAAAAAGATAATCCCTTGAAGAAATAAACCAAATCGAATATTTTTAAATATTATCTTTTCATTTATTTAGATTCATTAGGTTTTCATTTTAATTTCTCGTCTGTATTCCATATTTCATACTCATTCAAATCTGTCCATAATGTCATCTATTCTTCCCATTGTTTTATCATTTATCATTTGCCATGCGGTCTTTTCTTTTTTAACGCCAAACAGAGTGACTTTTGTTCTTAGGTTTCATTAATATTACTTACTCTTGCATGCAATTATGTATTTGACTTTGGGTTTTCTCTTGGTTTTCAGGGTAGATTTTCATTAATTTCATAAATGATTACGCTTTTCACATACATAACTACATATATATACATAGAATATACATATATATGTATATGGTAATTCTGAGAGAGGCGAAACATAACCGAAACAATAACGAAACAACAAAATCCAGCTCGTAACTACATATATATATATTTATCTTGGATTCTGGGTGACTTAGTCTGGGTAAGCCCTATGTGGTACTATAGTACGCCTGATCAAGTTCAGTGGTAAATAATTTGCCGGTTTTCCGCATCCATTTTCATTTTCTTTTCTCGGTTCGAAATCCCCAGAATTTTGACCCAGCTAATCGCTTCCCTTTGTCCTTCAATGTGAGTGTGTGTGTGTGTGTCTTGTGTTGTCCTGGTTCTTGTTATAGTTGTGGGTGAGCTTTTTGTAAATGTAATTGTATAAATTTCCAAAAAAAAAAAAATGCCTAACTGTTTGCCCAGTAACGCCAGCGTTACGTGATCTATATGTATATAATATCTCCCGATATTCTCCACTCGCCTGAAATGCCGACCTGCGAAGCGAAAGGACTCGTCTACAATCGGAACTTCAAGCGGCATTTCTTCCTTCCCTTCCTTTCATTATTTTTTTCTAACAACCGTCGTCGCCAGCGCACAATTTATGGTATTTTTTTTTGTTGTATCCTTTTAGTATAGTTTTTGTATAATTTTTGTTTTGTGTTTGGTTTCATTCTTTTTGTTTTGCATTCGTCTTTGGTGTTTTCTCATTTCATTATAGTACAAAACTTGCCATTTCATTTTTCTTTTGTATTATTTTCTCTCTCTTCTTTTTCTTTTTTTGGTATTTTTGTTTGGTTTTTCCTGGTATTTTCTGGTATCTGGTTTTGTCGCCTGCTTTATATAGTTATAGATACATATACTGTAATATATATTTATGTATAGTTATTAAGTTATCTCAAAAAAAAGTTCTCATTTACGGCTAACAGCACAACAAACAGTTTTCATTTGGTTTTCTTTTCCTTCGGCAACTTGACTCGTGATTCCCAAAAAATTTGGCCAACCTGTGCTACAAATGCTGATCTCTCGCTACCCATATAAATATTTACTGTTTTACATTTTCTTGTATATATGTATATATATCCCTTTATGTAAGTGGGTATCCTTGATGACACATGACGCTACATAACTCTATGTGTGCAATATATGCGTTAAATATATATGGATATATATATTTATTTTCTTTTAAATAGTTATATACACTGATATAATTGGCGGCACGTCAATAGGGAAAAATCAGACAAAAATACGGGGAATACGCATCGAGTGCCTCTACTAGACAATTCAATTTCAATTTCAGTCAAAAATTGAGAGGGGGTGGGAAGGGGGGTTTGGGGTTTTGGGGTTTGTGGGGTCTAATATAGAGATGCCTATATAACTTGCTGGTTTTCTTTCGGTTTTGCTTGGCATGTTTCTAACAATTACATTCAGATACTTTTCGATTTTTTGTTTTTAACTATAAATTGCTTGTTCTCATGGGGATGATTTATACTTTTTACTGGATGATTTTCACTGCGGGTTCGGACTTTAAGTTCATCGAATTACACATACACGTACAACATCTGGTTAGGTTAAGTTTCAACTCGAGTATACACCAAATGTCCGTTACTGCATATATGCCTAGTATATATCTATATATGTTGGTATGCATATAAATTTAAATGTTCGGTTAATACTCTGGTAAGTTACATTATAACCAGCATAAACCAGTTTCTCTGTGGGGGAATCCCTCTAGGTTCTCTGTTTTTCCGGCTCTATGGTTCTACGGAAAGACTTCACTTGCAGGGAAATTCGTGTTACAAATACAATATTATTAGTAGTTCATTTTCTTCAGTTTCTTATTTTGTTTTTTCTTTTTTAGTTTGTGAGAGGAGAAAAAAGTCATTTGGTTTTGTTTGCTTTTTTTTTCTTTCTTTTATTTATTTCACTCAATTTGTTAAAGTAGCTTTTGGTTTTTGTTTAAGTTCGCCATGGACTTGCCGTCATTTTTGTTTTTGTCGCAACTATGGTTTAATTAATAATATATGTATGTAGGTAATATATCTTGCTGTATTTGCTGAAGGTTGATTAAGTTTCGAAAAAAGTAATTCTGAAGCGCACATTTACAATGCTGCTTAAATTGCTATAAAGTATCTTGTTCTTCAACTTTGCATCTTGTTTTTTAATGATATTTTTAGACCATCAAGGTTCCATTTCATTTCATTACATTTCATTCACATATCATATCGTATCATATATATATTTGTTATAAAAAAAACACTATTTTATGCGCGGATCCTGCCCGCTTAAACACAAAAAGAAATGTATAGCACTAGGTCTGAAAAAAATAATGTTTTGGGTAATAAATTAATAACAATAAAACATAATATTAAACAATAGTTAAATTATGCGCGTTTAGAATTTGGCCTGCCACATTGATCGATCCGCGCACCAGCGCCAGTATCGTGACTATATATCTATATATGTATCCGTATAGGTTAGGTATAAATAATCGTATTATAGCCAATGACTTTTTCGGTTCTTATCTTGTGTGTTTTCGTTTTCTTGCTCTGCTTTGTGTGTTGGTTTTGCCTTGCTTTGGTTTTTCATTTGGAAAACTAAGAATTGCTTGTGCTTGAAGAGTCTTTTCTGGTGGTTTGCTTTGTGGTTTGTAAATTGTGTGTGCTTTCTGCCAGTTAAGTTAAATGTTTGTTCACTAAATTCATCGATGCTCCCTCTCTTTCTCGACCGGGTGTCTTGTCTCTTTCGTTTTTAAATTGTGTGGCTCAGTAAGTAGCTTAGTAACTAGTAAATAATGATATAAGTAAATATATAGCGAAAAATATTTGCGAAGACAGCGTTTGACATTATTTTCGGTTTATCTCTCTCTTTTTCTTTTCCTTCCTATATCTTCATCATCATCCTTCTCTTTTTCTGGAAGCAAATCAAATTGCAATTCAAATCGAAAATCGAAAATTGAAATGGAAATTCTTTAGCTAATTGTACAATAGTTTTTCCGTTCTTTTCCACCTTCTTATTTTTTCTCTCCCCTACTTCCTTATTAATGTTATTTATGTGTTTTTGGCTTTGTTTTCATTTTAGTTTTAGTTTGGCTGCAACATTTGCTAGCCGCTTGATTTAAATTCGAGTCCAACATTTAAATTATTTACAAATAATATTAAAAAAAAATATGTATATCATATATATTACTATACAACTACAGTCTGGCTGTAGACTGTTCTTCTTTGTTGTCTGTTGTTTGGGGTTCGGGATTTAGATTTAGATTTAAATTTAAATTTTGAATTAAATGGTCTTAACTCGGGTGGCTTTCAATTTTGGTTTAATTCACTGGGTTCTTACACTTAACATGGTTGGTTTTTCTTTTTGTTTTGTTTTTGGTTTTTGTTTTCGCTTCTATCGCTGGGGTCTAAATCATAAAAAATTCCATATGTGTGTTGCCGCTATCGTTAATCGGTCTAAAGTTAGATCTAACGTTATCAATCGAGTAAAATGAATCTGTTCGGGCATGCAAAACATTCAAAACTTAAAAACTTCTCTTAAGCTAAGTCGTATTAATTATTCCTTTCCGTTTGGTTGTTTTTCTTTTTTAAATATTTCACTTTAGTCAATGGTTTAAAAGAGGAGACTTGGTTTGATTGATGTCCTACTTCAGATGAATTTAACAAAAATCATTTGCCTACACATGCAACAAAAATCGTCTATATAATGGGGGGAGGGGGGATGTTCGGGGGGCGGGGGTTTTGGTATCTTCTTAGTATTACTTATCAATGGGTTTTCTCATTATCTTTGCTTTGTCTTGGATTTAGTGTGTGTGTACGTTTAACAATATGTAAGATTTCTCTTAGTTAGCTCATCTCCTCATGATCTCTTTTTTTCAGTGTATTTTCAACATCAATCTCGGTGTTCCATTAAGTAAATTTCTAATTTCCTTTTTCGTTTTTCTCTAGGCTTTATAAGTTAAACGGTACTTCTGCTATTGCTGTTTGGATTCTTTGTATGCTTTAAACATTTGTTTAATATTTCTTTAGTTGGCTTTTTGTTTTTTTTTTTTGTATTTTTTTTTGTTCATTTTTCCAAGAGTTTTTCTTTGTTTTTTTTTTTAGTTTTTCGTTTTTGGTTTTTGTTTGGTTTTTGTGTGTTAATAGTAGTCACTAACGTAATAGGAAAAAGTTGTGAGCCTTTTCCTGTAATTTGCGATAAATTCCCACGACTCTCCGTCACATTCCACCGTGCTGCGGTTGGTTTTGGCAGCCACCCGTCCTGGGTGCCACGCCCCCTCCAGCGCCGCCACCGCCCCCAGCCCCGCCCAGCGCGGAGGCGGCGGTGGTTCCGGTAGTTCCGGTGGTGGTGCTCTCGCCGCCACTCTCGTCGCCCTCCTCCAGCTCGGCGAGGTTCTCCTGGTCGGACTCCTCCAGGGTTACCTGTTGGATGAATCGAATTTAGTGGATTTTTGACAAGAACTAATTGGAACAAATTACTGATAGCCTATGGACAATAAGCAAAAATCTACAAAAATGTATTTCAAAAGCCTGACCTTTATATGTTGTACTTAACTAAGAACTTGTTTCATATTACTTGTAATAATCACTGATAAAAATAAAATTGTAAAGCCCTTATAATAGAAGAACAATACTATTTCTTATGACCATAAATACTACAAAATACTATTATTGCTTTCCGATTTAAATATAGTGTGTTTTAGAGACCTGTCATTTAATAATTTAGAAGTTCTTGGTTATATATTATAGCACAATGAAGAATTTGGGTTATTTATTAGTTTAATTGGTAAAAATAAATAAAGCTATTCAAGATTTTTTGACAATATCGGTTCGATAATATATCGAAAAATAATAAATATCGAGAAATAGCAAACTTTTATCCAGGCTATTAATTGAGAACGTTTTCTTGAAAATAATATCATAAAATTATTTTACGGTTTATCATTACAAATCGTATTTTTTTTTAAATGTATTAACAAATAAATGTTAAAAATGTTTTAAACGGCAAAAGGCTAGATTTTAGGGTTTTTCTATCAACTTCTTTGGAACCACTTTAAACTTTAGTTCCTACACTAATCGATATTTCCTTTAATTTCTAGTGCTTTAAACATAAGTTAATTTGTTCGCATGTCTGTGAGGGATTGGATTTCGGTAGTTTTGGGGGCGAAGCTCACTTGAAAGCGTATCCTGTCCTCCTGCGGATTCTCATCGACCGCCGACGGCGGCGGCGAGGGCGGTATCATGCTCTGGTAGTAGTCTCTGTTCTCTTCAAGCGTGTCGAGTATGTCCTGGGCATCCGGGTGCACCAGGTCCGCCCAGGTCTCCCACAGCGGGTGGACGATGTAGTCGATGAAGCCCACCTGCGACTTCTCGATGGTGGCATTGTGGCGATCGCACATGGGACTGATGTCCATGCCCGACTCGCGTTCCTTGTCGCCCTGCAGGAAGAACTCCTCCATGAGCAGGGCCACCCAGCGCTTGTAAAGCGGCAGCGGCTTGGTGGGATTGCTGAGATCGGCGCAGTGCACCAGATTCTCGAGCACCTAAAAGCAGATATATAAAGAGGTTAGTGAAGATTCCATGTAGTATAATCATATATCAGTTTATTACCTGTATGCGATCGGTGTAGTTGTCCAGCAGGAGGACTCCGGAGCCGGCCACCTTCTTGGTTTCCACCATTGTCTTCAGGTCGGCCAGCAGACTCATGTGCTTGGACATGTCCGTGGACAGCACAATATCAATAACCATTTTCCTCAATGTTTGGCGTTGTTTCCTGGGCAAAAGAAAAGCAGGAATATTAATTAAATCGATTTCCTTATAGAGTTCGTAGTGATTAAAAGGCTTGGTAATAAATTACATTCTATTTCTAAGCACTCACTTTTGCATATTACAGAATATATCACATCCTTGATTTTGCAATAATTTAAAGGCAACAGCTAAATGATGATTTTCCAAAACAGATTCGTCATTGTACATTAATGCTAGTTCGGAACCTGCGTGAAAATCGATCGTTTGTTGTAGTTAGGATTTTTCAAAGAACATTTAAAGCACCCACTTGAGTTAACCAAGAACTGATTGGTTAAGCCGGGATGATCAACATCGTGGATGCAAGCGGCGAACAGTGCCCCGCCCACCTCGAGCGGTGTGAATACGCCCTCCAGCGCCGGGGTATTGAGTAGCACATTGGTGCTCTGGGTCACGTCGGCGGCATGCAGCGAATTGTGAAACGGATTGTCTTTGACGTAGTGGTCCTCCAGAGTAGTCATAAAGTTAAGAAAAGTTTTCGGTGGTATCATAAGACTGGTCAGTAATTCTCTACTCTGTTGGATAAGAAGAAAAGGGGAAAATATTAGACATATATAATTTATAGATAAAATACTAAAATCTATTTAAAACTATTTTCTGAGAGATTTTAATTTACTTAATCAAAAATTGCTTTTAAAAAATTCATCGAAGCTTATTACTTTTTTAGCTTTCAAGGAGACTTTATAAAATATAATCTCGTTTAAATATGGGTATAATATCTTGGAAAAAAATCTTAAAAAGTTGTTAGTTTTTAAACTACTCTCAATAGAGTATTCGCCTTGTATTTAAGAAAATTGGAATATATGGCATTTTTGTTATTAAATTTTAGAATTTATATATTTTATTTTATTTAATAAATTTAAATTATATGTATAAACAAATATTTTAAGTTATAGAAAAATCGACTGCATCAATGTGGAAATTTTTTAAATATAGGAAAAATACATTTTTAAGAGTTTAAAAACAAATGGAATATTGAACAAACATATTCTAAGAGCTTATAATTAAAGGGAATATAAATCTTTATAAATCCGCTAGTTAGAATATCCTCTTAGACCGCATTTACCCACCTGAAATATGGTGTATGCCACACTGGTGAGCGGTCGGTTGACGCTGAACTCGCCGATGCTGAATATCTGGATGCCCCAGGTGTCCAGTTCGCCGAGCAGGGTGCCCAGCTCGTTCTCCCTGGGCGTCTCCACGCCGAAGGTGGGCAGCCGTTCGCCGGTGAAGCTGTTGGTGTGCGAAAGGGGCCGCTTCACGCCGCTGATCTGCGACATGGGCGGGCCGCGGGGGGAGCGGGAGCGGGCGTACTGGCCGGCGGACTGCTGGCCGGCGGCGGCATTGGCGGCCACCAGCTCCGGATTATCCTCCACGCGCAGCGACGGCAAGTCGAACTCCTGCTGCTTGTCTGTGGGGAAAATCAGAGAGGAAACCGGAGTTAAATATAATTATGAGAATTAAATTTAATTTTTAAACTGTTTATAATAGGTTATAAAACTTATTTAAAATATTGGGTTGGCAAGAAAGTCATGTCGTTTTTGTTAGTAATCGTTATTATTCTAATTTATTTACGACTAATCGAGCACCAGGGTCACACTTTTTAGTATCGTTTTAAAGCTTATTGTCTTATCGATGAAAATTTGGTAATTATTCGATAACATTTGTGGAATAATTGATAGAAATTAGGCAAATGAATTTGTAATTTTTGTTGACATTTTTTAAAAGCATTGAAATAAATTTTGAAGTTAGCTTATAATTTATATATATTTATTTCAGAACTAGAAGTTCTTGGTTTTGTTTTTGTTTGCTTAGCATATCAACTGACTTAATATACCTCAGAAAGCCAAGACAAACAGGCATAAAGTACATCATCGCCTGCCACAAACACACATCTATATATATCCATATCTATATATCTGGGCCAAGGGATGCAGAGATGTGGAGCAGCGACCCAAGTCCTTCAACTCGCATTTCTCAGGGCCTTCTTACTCGGTGCTTAAACAGCCATATAAATATTCAAGCGTTCGACGGCAAACAAGCAAAACTTTTGCAGTTTCCCATTCAAAATTCCATTGCCTACTTTTTGGGGCCGCCACCCTTAGCCCTTAGCCCTTAACCCTTAACCCCTTGTTGCCCCTCCTCCATCGCTCACATACAATTGTTTGTTTGTTTGTCGTTGTTTTTGGCATGAAGAGCAAATTCAAATTGCCTGTGCATAAATTAATATTCATTTCAAATTCCAAATTGCGTTGAATTTTCGTTTGCCGGTGAAAACTAAAAACTACACATAAAACATAAATAACCAGGCGGCAATGTAAAAAGGTTGGTTGGGTTTTTATTGGTGTTATTTGCCAAAATATATTTTAAACTGTTGTACAAGGAAATGGGTGAATTTTAAAACTCTTTCTCTTTTATTAAAGTTCTTTAAATAAATTTAAGAAAGCTTGACAACGCATAAATATTCTCCAAAAATTCTTAACTTTTTTTTCCACTTTTTACGACACTTTTTCTGAGATCTCTTTTAAGGGGAAATGGAAATGTATTCCACCTGATGTGTTTTGCATATGCTTTCTCCACTTTCTCTTCGGATTCCCTTTGCTATTTTCCTGTCTCCTTCGGCGATTTTCAGGTGTTGAAATCTGTTTTCTCCCCACCATAATTTTTCGAGGGTTTTTCCCCCTTCATTTCTGTTTCCTTTTTTTTTTTTTGACTTTCGAGGTCGAGGCTTCTGTTTCAAATGAAGTGTTACAAATGGACATTAGGCAGTCGTGTGTGTGTGTTAGTGTGTGTGTGGGACTTTCTCTTTTCTTTTTTTTTGCTGTGTGTATCCCCCAAATGCGATTTTATGCTTGATAAACTACGGCAACAACAAGTTAGTTGGGTTAGGCCTGAAAATTCTAGTGAAAAGGTAGCCTTAGATCCCGAGAAGGTCACTTTAGCCCCCGCTCCTCTAAAGCCCCCCCCCCCCTCTTTTTCACTGGGTGCCCAGTGAAGCAGAAATATGGACAAATGTGCAAATATGCCCGATATCCTTTCGCTCCCACCGCCCCTGTTCCTATTTTTTTTCCTGCGCTTTCAACTCTTTCCTTTTTTTATTTTTCGCTTTTCGACTAGGTGCGGCCCCTTTGTTTGGCCACGCCCACCGCCCAGTTTGCACAGAAAAAATAGGATAGCAATCGGAAATCTCTTTACCTCTCTGAAATCACATTAAATGTACGCAACTATATACATGTACACTGTGAAATATTTCTAGAGAATTTTTAAAAATAAGTAATTTTAAGATTACATTTTTTTTCGGTAATATCTATAAAATTGTAAATAGAAATTTTTTTTTTTTACTTTTTTTGTAATATTAATTTTGGTTTTAATCTATAACTTAAATATTTAATTTTTTTGCAATTAAGAATTTGTAGCTTCTTATTTTTTACCCCCGTAAATACTAATTTTAACGCTTTTCTCAGCCGTGCAGTCACTTTTTAACCCTCGCAAAAAATTCTCGTTTCCGCACAAAGTGTCACAAAAGTGGCTTTGGTCTGAACAAAAGTGGAAAAGTGGAAAGTGGAGGGGGAAAACTTTTCGGGGAAAATGGGGGAGTGGGGCCAGTGGGCGTGCAGAGGTCTCCGCTTTGGGGGCTTGGCTCGCAGGTTAAACAATGAAATTTCCACTTCATCTGTTTTTATGCTGCTCTGCATAATTTAATTTTGCACTTTCAATTCGAGAAAAAAGGGGGAGAAATGGGAGAAACAGCGACTTCGACTTGTTTTTTCGCCAAAAAAATGCCCTAATAATATTCTTTAACTTAAATGGATTGATAAATTTGTATTCTGAAGACTGGATTTATTAGTTTTTAAACCGTTCTTTTAAAGAGTTTTAATTTTAAATAGAAAAAATAAAGTGTATGAATTTTGGGAGGGAAAGAGTATTGTTTTTTCGACCTTTCCTTTAGCAGTTTAAATCCATGATTTGCATAACTTTTGCTGGCATTTTTCGCCCTAATTTGTTAGCTGGATGGAGAGATGGAAAAATGGAGATGGAGATGGATGGCTGGTGGCCCCAGCTACTTGAACTCTATTCTTTCGTCTTTTCCCGCCGCTGTGGTTAATGCGATTTTATTGCATACTTTGCTGAGCAAAACAGCTAGAAAAACTAAAAAAAAGCCTGAAACAAATTGCAGCCAGCAAAAGTTGAATTCCGCAAAACATCTTGAATAACTTTGGAGGGGGGCTTTGGGGGGTTAAGTCATAGTTTCTGGCATTGATGACGAGGCGGAATCGCAAATAAGGGGTAAATACAATTGGAAATCCAGGGAAAATGATTCGAGTGTTGGGATTGTTGAGCAATTGTTTTGCAAAAAAGTTTGCCATCCATCTTGGGTGGAAAATGGATTTCCATCTTAAGTTGCATCGATTTGGGGGATCGGAATTGTTATGAAAAGAAGCCCTAATGTGAAGCTGAATGAATGAATAACTAATAACAAAGTAAACTATTTTAACAAATTTTTTGGAAAATTCTTCTAAATAATTTTGATTTTATTAATACTTATTCTAGTTTTTAAACTCACTAATTTAGTTTTCTTTACAAACTATTCATATCTTAATATTTTAGCATAGCAACTCACCCAAAAATGTGGAACAAATGTACTCGGAAATCTGATTTCCCGATCTGCTGGACTCGCTGAAGTGTGACAGCTCCTTGTTGAGCATGCGTTTGAACTGAAAACGGAAAATATCAGGATTATAGTTATGAATTTAATTTAATTTAATACCAAGGACCATTTTCTTTGACTTGAAAAAAGGATATTTAATAAATCATTCTAACCAAAAAACAATATTTTACAAATATTCTTGTTGATTAACGCATTTTTACACCTTACCTAAGAAATATGACTAATAAATTGTAAAAATATTTATCGTTATTCTAGTAAACTCTATTTAAATACCCTAAGATTTACGGAAATCTGCTTTGCATATCAAAAAGTGCTGTATTCCTATAAAATCGAAACAATCGATATATTTCGATATATCGAAATTTTCAGGGATGATTATGATATTGAAATATTATAAATAGACATTTATCCTCTATTTAAATTTGCAATACCTTTCGATTGGTGTATTACTCATTACGATCGGACTATCACAGCAGATTTTCAATTTTGCGGCTATATAATAGTAGTCGCCTTCGCACACTCTCCTGGTGCGCTTCGTCACTACATGGACTGCCGTCCATAGTGATACCCTAAGATTTACGGAAATCTGTTTTGCATGTATGAATGCGTAAGTAAATATATCAAAAAGTGCTGTATTCCTATATAATCGATACCATCGATATATTTCGATATGTCGAAATTTTCAGGGATGATTATATGGCAAATTATAAATAGACATTTTTTTCATGATTTTCTCTTGCTTTGCGTTAATTATCTTGTAAAAAAAATATAATAATTTATCGTTATACATATTTTTGGATATACGAAGCTATATCTAAATGATATCCTTTTGTTCGAGTTACGGAAAATGGTTGGAGATTACAGGAGATCCTACCTTGAGCGAGGCCATGTCGGAGACGCTGCGATGGGTCTGGATGGTCTCCAGCTGGTCGAGGCACCAGTCCAGCTCCTCGATGGTGTCGGTGGCCAGGCGGGTGTAGGCCTCCTCGCCCTGGGACAGCGGGACTCCCGAGGGATTTCCCGATCGGGAGGCCGACGAGGATTGGTTGGGCCGCCTGGATCTTGATGGATTAATACACAGTTCCCCACACACACACACACGCACACAGAGAGAGAGAGAGAGAGAGAGATATGGGGACGGGGTGGGGAGAGGGAAATGGGTTTTTGGGGTTTAAGGTGCAAATACAACAAACAAACAAAATCATCAAACAAACAAACAAACGAATCAACAAACAATCGAACAAACATTTAAGGGAGCATGGAAAGCAAATGTGGAAAAAAAATAAAATCAAAAAATTAATATTTTAATTCAAAATGGGAAGTAGGGAGCATGGAAAATGGAAAATGGAATGTAACGGTAGCATGGTGGGGGTGGTGTGGTGAGAAGAGAACACAACATTTAGATTTGTGGTTTTGCAAAAGTATCGGTGACACACATATAGACACATATGCAAAATGGTTAAATGAGAGAGAGTTAGAGAGAGAGAGAGAGCGGAAGAAAGAGAGAAAAAAATATTTATATTTGTGAATTTTCGTAATTTTTTTCGGGGCGGGGGGTTAAACTTTCTATTTACAGCAATCACTGCAATTCATGGGGTCGGGGTGACTTTCGGGGGCCTGCAGGGGGTTAAGGTTAGGTGTTACGTGCTTTAACCCATTTTCTCAAGGCGTGCATGGTTTAACATATAAGGCACTGGTTTTCGGAAGATTTTCAACACAATTAAATGCTTAATTTAAAAATGTTTTATACTTTTAATTAAAATTAAAAATTAAATTCATTTTCCTGGGCCAGTAACATATAAAATAGACTATATTCTCTTTTTGCTTCAACTTACGAATTAATTAAAAGGATTATTTATTTATTATTTATTATTTTTCCCATTATTTTAATATTTTAGAAAACATTTTGTTAAAAATCAGTAACCCTTGCCTCGGCTCTCAAAATGTCCATGGAAAATGGGCTAAAACACCCAGGAATTAGTGGTTAATCACATAATAACAAAACAACAAACAGCGAGCAGCAATCGACAAGACAACAATTTTCCGGTTGAACAACCCGATTTGCAATTGTTCTTTGGAAAATCCACTTTTCATGTGTTTGCCACACATCTCGACAGAAATGTTCGCTAAATTTAAGTTGTGCGCCATGGATATATTCCTCGAAAATGAAATCGTATAAAATTCTTTTTCTGTCCCAGTTGTTTTTTTGGCGATATACTTGTAGTATTTTTGGCACATTTCGCGTCATTTCTGCAAAAAGGGGGGCTTTGTGCACCTTCAACCTTTCGTAGGGTTTTATTTATATTTTCCATCTACCATCTATATCTATTTTTATTTGTTTTTTTTCTTTTTTTTTGTATATATTTTCATGGACCGACCGACCGACCATCAAAAGTTATTGTTAGACGAGTGATTTTGTTTGTTGTCATTGTGGTCGCTGCTTTTGATTAATTAAAGTGTGAGACGACAGAAAAACACACCAAGACCAGAGAGAGAGAGACAGAGAGAGAGAGTGTGAGTAGGTTAAGGCGAGCAGAGAGCAGGCAGCAGCACACATAGGGGTTAAGGGGTTAAGGGGGGTTAAAACAGAGTGAGATTTCATATTTTTTCGGGGTCAAGTACATCGTATATATATAGTACACAACAAATTGAATGCCTCCGGAAGGTTAAGGGGGTTGGTTAAGAGTTAAGAAGGGGGGAGGGTGGAAGGGGTAGGGTAGGGCGGTTTGGGGGCCTTGTTAAGGTCACAACACACTTACTTGTTTGATGCTGGAACATTTGTCAGACTTAATAAATTGTTGCGCACTGAACGTAAGCTGGCTAAAATTTGGGCGAAAGGCGTCACAATGAGATCCTCGCCATGGCTGCAAAAAAAAAAGAATGGATAAAAAGAGAAGAAACATGATATATAATTAGTAAATCTTTTAAATAATATCCAATAAAAATATTCCTCGTTTTAAGCGAAACGAAAGAGAAGAGAAGCGGTGTGTGAAACATGCAAATACCACAAATATGTTACCCTTAATAAATGTAACTAAATTACTACCTATTTAATTACTAAATATTACCATGTGCTTTTCGAATTAATTTTTAGGGGGTGTTTTTACATTAAAAATACAATTTAATTTAATTATATTTAAAAATCTTTAATACATATCCTGCTTAATCATACTATTTTGCATGAATTAAAGACTTTAATTGCTTTAACATTACACTGATAAAAATATATAATAGTAAAAATAAATATTTGCATATTGAATTTTCCTATTAAAAATTTTAATTAAATAAAAAAAAGTAACATTTAATATAAAGTTAAATTAAGCAATAGAAATATTTTAAACAAGGCAGAAAATATTATTTTACTTTATTAAAAAAAAAAATGTTTATATTAAAATAAAAGTTTAACGTTTTTAAAATTAACTATAATTGTTATATGTAATATTTTCATATTTAAATTGAATAAAAACGGCAATAGAAAAATATTTGGATTGAATATGAAATCTTTGGATTTACTACGTTTTTTTTATTAGTGTAATTTTCACATTTTTGCGGGTGCAACAAACACCTTTTGATTAGCCATTGATGTTTTCCCCATTGGCCTGTAATTTGCCATAATAATCGCAAAGTGTGTTTGGAAATCTATAAAAGTCGGCCAACCAAATCCTCTTACAGCGAACAAGTTTCAGAGGCTCTTTGATGCATTGCCAAAAACAGCGAAAACAAGACCATAAATAAACACGAAGAATTTTAAACGAAAATTTTGCTAATTTATTTAATTTGTTTTTCTTTTCTGTTCAAACTATTTAACTTGTGTGGCATTCATTTTGAGTAGAATTTAAATGGCAAAATGTTGTAAAAATTGAAAACGTTACTCAAAAAAAAAGGAAAGCAAAAAAAGGACGCCATGGCGACGGCCAAGTTTCGGTTTTTATCCTCCGCTTTTTTTCAAGTTGAAAATTCCACAGAAATTGTGGAAAACATACAGAAAGAAGGAGGGGTTGGGAGGACATCGAGAGGGCGGCAGCGCGGGGGCGTGGCACATGGGCCGGACTTTTCTCCTTAGCCACTTGGCTCGGAATTTTCGTTGTGTGCCAAAAATAAAACAAAAGGAACCCGAAAATTAACGAAGAAAAAGCAAAAATCGAAATGGGAGAGAAAAAAAAACGAAACGAGAAGAAACGAAAAACGTTGACAAACAAAAAATGGCATAAATTAATAATAATAAAAAATAAAACGCTAAATACATATAGGCAGATGTATGTATATATGTATAAATATAAAGATGCGGGGGCGTTCACGTCGGTGACGTCACAAATTGGGAGACAAATTAAACGCAGAAACGTGGAATGGCGCCAAAGAATTAAAATTAAAATTAATTGAAAGCAGAAACTAGAAGTTCGTTCGGTCAAAGAATATTCGGTTTTTGCAGTTTAATTTTAGATTAATTTGGATTGAAGAACCAAGTAAAGCAGTTAAATGTATCTAATCAACGATTGATAATAGTTTTAGATAATAATAATCTAAACTAATATAATTCGACCCATAAAAAACGGTCAGTAGCAAATTTCACCCAGAATGGCTTGACATAAAAAAATAATAAAATAATCGAAGGGTTGTATTCTTAGCCTTTTGTTTCGTCACTCATTCACCACTTGGAAAATCGAGAGATATATGCACGAAAAATGCCATTCAGCTGAAGAACCCAAGTACGTAAAACTGACCTCCTTTGCGGCCATAATCGCAACAATAAAAACACAGCAAAAGTGGCTCATTTACAGGCTCCGTGCCTTCTTATTTTTGCTTTTTGCGGTTTGAACTCACATTTCTGGCCACTTTTCTCGCCTCTCTCATCGCCTGTCTCGCGCTATTTGCTTAACACACTTCTGTTTCGGTTTGCCTGACTTTTGGCACGTCGCATATAGCTTGGAAATCGGGCAGAAAAATCGTGCCAGACATTATCCATCGTTGGGCGCAAATGATTCTGGACAAAAATGGGCGGGAAAAGCAAACGTCCCCTTTGTCCCGAAAAAAACAAATGCTTTCGTCTGGGTTTTGTACTCGAGAAGAACTTGCTTAATGGTTAATTTTTCTGTTGACACTGATTTGTCATTGCGTTTAAAGAAATTCTAGGGGTACGTCCACCCCTGAATATTTATGTATTATTATTTTTGTGCCATCTCCACTGCTATTTTGGTTTATTAATATTGCGACGCATTTTCAACACGCCCCCAATTGACAAGACCGTCGCCTCTTTAGTTGAAAACACAGCGTGACTCATCGAAAGTGTAGTGGGTAAATAAAAAAAATCAGGTAAACAAATTTGAAAAAGTTTTAAGGCAAAGAAGTGTCTCATAAATTGATTAAAAATTATTTATAAATACACATAATGACTTTCAGATTCCAATTAAAGAAAAGGTCGTTCTGATGTATGAAATTATTGAATCTGAAAACTAGATTTTAGCACGAACAGATTAGAGCTTGAAAATTATCGATATTTACGATATTTTCACAATATCGATTCGATATTCAATATCGAGAAAAAGCTAACTGTCGATAATTTTTCCACCTCTATAATGAACTGCTTGAAAAATTTAAAACCGCAAGTCTCTAGTCAAAACACAATGACAAATCGAAACCAATTCTTTTAAAACTCGCGTTTCTAATAAAAATTTGTTCTTTTTGACATCTTCTAAAAGCCCTATGACAAATGTATAGAATTTTTGTTTTAAATTAAAAACAACTCTTTAAACCCAAATTCCCAATAAAACGAACATATTTTTATGCCTAAAAGTATATATGAAACATTCTGGGAATTCGAGTGACAATATTTTTGAAAGGTAATGACATTCGCTTCAAGTGAAATAAAAAGCTTTTTGCCGAAGGTTTTCGTTTTCGCAGAATTAACGAGGGAATTCCCGCAGTACAGTGGCCATAAATCTCTTATGCAAAATAACACAATAAAATTTCAATTAAAATGTATAATAAATACGGCAGATACAAATGGTATATACACTATATAGAAAACTAAAGCCCAGCCAATATATTGGCGTAGAAATATTCGGTGGAAATAAACGCGGACCATAGATCATAATTAATGAGGCAAATATAGAAGACACGCGGCTTGTTGAATGTCATTAAAATTGGAATATAAATATGTGTATTTAGTTATTTGCCGTATTCTCGATATATCTATAGAGCAGGCGAACTATTTTGAGAGCTGGCCATAAATGGCCCTGCGATCAGGGATTATATACTCCTGGATATATATATATATATATATATATATATGTGTATACCTGCGCTGCGACTTGATGGAGAACATATTGTCCCGATCGTTCAGAATGGTCACAGCCAGATCGTCCTGCATTATCGAGGGTATCATATTGAAGAAGCTGTGCACTCGCGGCAGCGACTGCGATGCAGCTGAATTTTTGTTAAGCATTTTGCTCGATTTGTTCACAATTTACAAATAACAAGAACAACAACAACAAAAAAAAATACACAATGTTTATGATTAAATCAAAATAAACAATCACTTTTGGCCCACTTGGGCCCACTAGTTGGAAATTATTTATCTTTCGCTCGATTAAAGTCTTTAAGTCGCCTGTTTATTTAGTTTCTCGGCGATTGAAGCAATCAGCTTGCTGTTTCTTGAGATTTCCGCGGCTTGTTTGAGATTTTTTCGAAATTTCCACGAGCAACCGCCAAACGAGAATGAAGCGCGTCCCGCGGCAGAAAAATACAGAAACAGAAAACACAGAGGCCAAACACACGAAAAAGAAAAATTATAGTAGACGAGTCTCGCGAGAGCAGAGCGCACAAATTATATTCAACTTAAAAAAAAAGCGAAAAAAAAGAAGAAAAAAAATATTCATACTCGTCGCTCGTGAGAGCTTGTATTTTGTTATTTTCATTTCGCGTAAGATTTCAGCTTGCTTTTCATCTTCATCAGGCGAACAGCATTTGCTCAATTATTGGAATACAGGGTGTATGTACACAGAAAAATAAAGAAAAAATTTAAAAAAAATAAAAAAAGTATTAAATTCGGTATTTTAAAAAAGTATTTTAAGAATTTTTATGAAATAACTGATATTATAGAATGTCAAGTTGATATGTTGGACTCATAAATTGGACATTAGTCATATCGGTTTTTTATTAAAATAAAGATCTATTTCATATAGAATTTGTTTCCGTGTATTATTTTAATAACAATGGAAAATAAATACATTTTTTTATAATGCAAATAAATTGAAAAATAAGTTTACTACCGAAGTACAAACTAATCCATTTTAAATTAATCCGAATAAAATTCAACAAATTGTTTAGGCTACATTTAAACATTTTTTTTAAGCATTTACTGGGTCACAAAAAATTGCATATCTAAATTAATATAATAGGAACAATAAAAAATGCTCAGTAGCAAATTCCACCCAGAACGGATTGACATAAAAATCTAGTAAAATCAAATTAATATTTTATATTTTAGGATTCTAGGTACGAAACCTTTATTTTTGTTCATTGTTCATAAGAACAATGGCTAACATTCAAATAAAAACACCCTGTCTATTTTCAGAGCACCCTTTATACGGAATACGTCCTTGCGTGGCACTTCATCATCATCATCATCATCATCATCATTACCATCGTCATAGGCATCGCAACTACGGCCATCATGATCATCGCAATGATGAATATTTGGAATGAGAGGGGATAGCTGACGCTCAAATAATTTAATTTTCATTTGCAGAGTCCCCCTCTTCCGCCTTCCGCCTTCTCCCTCCCCTTTTTCTGCTTTTCCCATCGCACTTACCTACGCTAATGTTTAATAAATTCCGCCTCTCTGTGCTTTTTTTTCCTTTTTTTTCTTCTTTCTGCTGTTTGTTTTTGCCTTCAATGGCTGGTTAATATTAATAGTATTAATATGCTTGTTGTTGTTGTTGCTGTTGTTGTTGCTGCTGCTGCAGCTGTTGGCATTTGATTAACGCTCATTAGCGTCAACAACAATAACAACGTGCACATCAATTTTTAAATACGGCAATTATTTTAATTTCTTTCGGATGATAGAGGAAAAATGCTAAAGAAAGAAGAAAACGAGAGCGTGCAGAGAATTTCTCAAATTAAAAAGAAGTGGAATGGAATGAAAAGCTCTCTTTACATTACAAGAATTCTAATAATACATTTTCGGACGAGCGAATTTTATAATTTTTACCCACGCAGCACTTAAAAGCTGCCAACTAGGTAATATTGGCCACATTACTCATACGCAGCGTGTGCCGAAATGGGACTTTGAATGGCTCTGCATTTATTGAATTGACTGAGCGAATGATTGCAGTCATTACATAGTTTACCCGGTCTCTAGTCTGTACACTTTGGAAAAAATACTAGCACTATTTATTTTAGTATTTAGATAATGCAAAAACTTGAAAATTATATTGCAAACTAATTTACTGTAATATAACGTTGTTTTTATTATTTCTTGTTGGTTTAAAAATCATTTAACTTTAGAAATCTCAATTTTTTCCAGTATTTTCATAAACAATCTAGTCGAGTGCCTAAGCATTTGGGATAAACACTCTGTGGGGGAATATCTGCGGGCATTAGTCTTAATCTGACTGCAGCCAGAGATTTATGGGATTTATGCAATCAAACAGTTGCTGACCACATTTCACATTTCAAATAAGCTGCCTTGAGAACTAGTCAACTAAAACTATAACCGTTTGAAATGCCCATTAAAATGTATAATGCTTAAATGAGCTTTTGCCGGTCTTAATGTGTTGAGTGCGACTCGGTTATTACACTGGAAATATTTCTGTGCTATTTACCATTGTGCGATTAATGCGAAAATTATAAAAATAATTTATTTGAGTGAAATATTACAAATAATAAGTATAATTAGCCAAAGTTGAATTATAAATGTATTCTACATTTTGGTAATATTACAAATTATCTTCCAAGCTTTGTAATATTTATTTAGAATTTCTTTTACAATATGTGATAGGTCCCCTTGGAGCTAAAAAGTGACTGTCGATCGGGGAAATATTTTATTTTTGGCCCTTATTCGTTTTTGGCCATATCATGGAAGACTGCACTTCGAGCTGCCGATATTAAAGCACTTAATTTGCATTTCACTTTTGGCTCAGCGCAGCAGAGCCATTTTCCATTTTCCGTTTTCCCCAGCCAGCCTGCCATTTCCATGCCACACACACTCGCACACACACATACACAACGAGCTATAAAAAGGAATTTCTATTTTTTTCACCGCTGGGTGTGAATGACAAATCTGCAATGTGCAATGCATTTTCCCCACATACATACGTATACATATATATTAAAGCTAAAATTATGTGCCCGCAATCACGAGCACTCACAGCACTCACGAATCATATTCAGGCACTCACAGTTTATTTTCTTCTATATATATAATATATATATATTTTTTTTCTTTTGAGGCAATTGAAGCGCTGCTGGCAGAGCAAATTTAATGCACGGGAAAAATGTAGTTTATTTAGTTGAAGCAAAAGCAGAAGCATTACTCTTCTGCTGCCTCATCTTGAGCAATATTTTATGGGTTTTTCGCTTTCGCTTTGGTTTTGGTTTTGGTCTTGTTTCGTTTGCCAGCCAGCCAGCCAGCATTTCTTCTTGGGTGTCACGCTGCGTATGAATAATGTGAGAAGCGGGAAGCGCGCGCGTTGCGTTACGTATACGCCCGGTGCGACGGCACTGCATGTGGCAACTAGACTGCGACCGCAACGGGGGATTTTCGAGAGCGAGTTCCCCTTGATTGACTTCTGTCAGCAATTATTCCGTTTTATTTATTTTCTCTACTTATATTTGTGGTTTTTTTGGGTTTTTTTGGGCCTTGGCACTTGGGGACAGGAAATAGGAAATGTTTTTCATATTTAAATTAGCTTGGCCTGCACTCAATAATACCCCCAGATGTCAGCGTCATTCGGGCGGTGTGTGTGAAATTCCTGTGCAACTCGTGACTTGTCGAAGACAAATGGAAATGAGTCAACGGACATGACCAACATGTGAGCCAGTTATGACTCGAAAGTCGTATTTTCCCGAGACAGGGAAAGTTCAGGGTTCGCTGAACCGAGAAGAGACAATGTATTTTCGGTTTTCTTAGGAAGAATCGATTCGAAGCGTATATTTCAAAGTCTAAAATGGCGAGGAGCAATTTATAATTTTTAAGAACGATATTTAATGGGTTGCAGAAAAAATCTTTAATAAATCAGCTTAAAATTTGTATCTTTTAACTTGAATATTACAAACTTGTAATAAAAATATAATATAATTTTAAAATATATGTTTTAAAAAAAAAAAAAAAATATTTTAGACAAATCAATGTGAAATAATTACTAAAATATTTATCACTTAAGACTCCTTGACATAAGAAATACTTAAAATTAGGTACGAAATTTAAAATATATTTCCATACATTACCGCTCTTGTTTTATATTCCATTTATGGTACCCACAACATATAATGATATAATCTATCGATGATTGCCAGCATGCAAATAATCAAATAATAATTTCAAGACCAAAAGACCATGGCAAACCGATGAAATGCGAGTGCAAAGACTGGATAAAACAGCGACAAATTACCCTTGTAAAGTCCCAAATAAAGAAAAAAGATTTCGTAATATTCTCTATAATTATCGGGTGTTCAAGTAGTGAAAGAAAAACCGCATGCAAATCACAAAATGCAGGACAACAGTGGCTAAAGGACAACGACAACAAACATACAAACATCAAATATGCAAAGGCAGGCAAGACATAACAATAGAGATAGATAGATAGATAGAGAGAGACAGAGAAAGAGAGAGCGATATCGGCAGATCAGATCTCTCGGCATACGTACGATCGGTCAACGAGTATAGAGGCTTCCTGTTCTTTAAACCTGGAAAAAGGGTTACAATCTTAATGAACAACGATAATACAGACAACAATTATAAGAATTTTACTAGGTATAGTGGAGGAAAGAGAGGGGAAATAGAGGGGAAAAATAGGGGAAAATCGGTAAAAATCGGTAAAAATACGGGGGGAAAAAGGGAAAGTTAGAAGGCAAATGTAGCTAAGGAAGGGGCTAAAAAACAGCAACAACGGAAAAATAAAATCAAAAATGTATAGACATACAAATTACAAAAATAAATAAATAATTTATTAAAAATTTGCCTATTTTTTTGTATTATTATTTTTTTTTTTTTTTTACCTTATGTACATATTATCTTATTTATTTTCAGGTGGTGTAGAATTCCAAAAATATTTAACTAAATCACAGTGTTTGTTTCGTTTTATATTCCTTCATTAAAATTATATAGATTTAATTATAAAATGTGTGTGTTTTCTCTTCGTGTATTTTCCCCAGAAGACCAATTGATGCGTCACGTGCAACCAAATGCTAAGTGGGTGTGTGACGAAAGCCGGGAGGTGGAAAGGGGTGGAAATGTGGGGCGGCAACCCCCAACGACTTTCGCTGACGCAGACAATGACCCCCGCCGCATAGATCAGTGCAAATCCAGCGTCATGACGTCATTCCACCACGTCACAACAAACAAACAGACAGACAAACAAAATGGAGAATGGACTGCACAAAAGTCGAAGTTGAAGTGTTGACATTTAAGCACATGGCCAAAGGACCTCCGACCCCCGTTTGGCAGCCGACTTTGCCGCCCATTTGTCTCCTGCATTCAGAACTCTGTGTGCAAATGTCATTGGGCACAAATAAGGGGGCCGAAAGGGGCAATGAGGCGGGGCAGAGTGCAAAGGCCCCTTGCATAACCGGAGGTCAGCTAATCGGGACCTTTGGCGACGCAAGAACGTTATCTAACTTTGATTTGTTCAGGAAAACATTAATTCGTTGGCAAACGGTGCGTACAATTTTAATAATTATTGTTTGCTAAGTTACAAAAATAACCTTGACATAACCAGCGGTTAGCCTGCGTTAGAAGTGGGAAGAATTTCAAACTTATTTTGAAGTGGTTAAAGTTTAAAGAGTTTCACAGATTACAATGTATTTATAAAACTTCTACTTAGCCTGAGCCATTGAAATTATTGGCTAACCTTAAGTTAAACTGAAGTAACCCCCTAACAATTTGTTATCTTTCTTTACTTATTCTAAAGCTGATTCAATATAAACCAAACGACCTTCTTCAACTGCTATTAGCACCCCATGAACATGAAATAAAATTGTTTATTTAGTTTTCCCGCACCTCAGTTAACCCAAGTTAACCTCCGTTAACCCGAAACTAACCCACAATCACCTCAGAAACCGAAATACTAAAAGCAGAAAGGATTTTCCTGGCAACTCAATTAAAAGGATTCCACTTCCTTTACCCGCGACTCCCTCAATTCCAACTCCGCTTCCAAATTCGGTTTCTATTTGGCGTTCTCTCAGTTTCTCCATCAGTTTTTGGAATTGATGGCAGCCAACAAAGAATTTAACTTTCGCAGGATGAATTTCAAAAGGAATTTGCATGGTTGGCTGGACTAAAACTTTATCGACGGGGGGCGACACCTGACACAGTTTTGCGGATAAATTAATGCCCGGGATCCCAAGTTGTCGACAGGCGGGAAGAGGACTCCGATGAGCCTGGGGATTAGGATTAGTTTCAATTCGTGGTAAAACGAATGTCGGCACTCAGGAAAAAGGAAGCTCCATGTTCGAGAAACAAATTCAAATCTATTTGAAAGGTGTACAAAAGTATGCAACACATTTTTTTTATTGTATTTTAAGACGCGACTGACTGCATACTTTTAGGCCGATTTACCCAATATTTTCTATATTTTCACTCACTTTAAGACTAAATTTTTTCCCAGTGCGGAAATCTAGGAAACTCTAGCCCACTACAAGTATTGTTTTCTTTCATTTTTCGCCGTACGAAACACAAAACAATAAAAACAATTCCACTTAACTGCATCTATTATTGTTGCCATGATTATTTTCTTGTTTTTCGGGGTGGCTGTTCGAAAATGTGAGAAGGAACATCCCGAGATGCCGACAACAAAATATTATGACTAATTGTGAGTTGTTTTGCTTGAATGACGACCTTGACATTTACACGGAAAATGGGAAAATCGGAAAATGGTTGGGCCAGTGTGGGTGGTATGCAAGACAGAATCTCGGACAGTCGGCTAATTATTTGTTATTAGTGTTGAAATCTTTATGAAACTTGGTCGTCAGTCAATGGTTTTCGGATTTCGGTTTTCTCTCTTTCATTTTTTCTTTGCTATTTTTCTCTTTGCCTCTAGTTTGGGTTGAGCTCAAGACCCCATCCATAAATACGTGTGTGTAATTGACAGCTCATCAGGAACATTGTTTGAAAGTGGCAGCCCCTAGAAATATTCCAACTTGATTGAAAGCAAACGCAGCGTGCGCTGAAAGGTGAAGATTTCCCCAACCCCCCGCCCACCGAATTTTCCAGTTCGGCCACCAGGGGAAAGGGGGAAAGGGGGGGAAAAGCGGAAAAGAGGGACAGTTTGGCAGGCCGAAAAACTTTGAAGGCAGACAAAAGTTTTCGGCTTCCATGCCGCACTGAAAACAAATGCAAATTGCGTTGCTGTCGCCTGCCAAAAACATTTGACCGTAAGGGGGAAACTACAACAACACCTGAGGAAAACCGACCGCAACAACAACAACGATGGCCAAGAAGGTCGAACAACTGGGGGGAAAATGAAATACTTATTCGAACTAAAACCGAGTTGGCTTTACCCAAAAGAATTATACAAGAGATACCAAAGCTACAGGAATTTTAATTGTAATTTATTGAGTTGAATTAATGATTCACTTAAAATGGTGTTTGATATATTCATTCTGTTATCATAATTTTTATTGAAATACAATTTTGTCATCTACATAAAGTTTAAATTGGTGTTTAAATATTTTTCACTTTTTAGGCATTGGAAAATGCAAAATAAAATTGTATTTTTATTTAAATGGAAAACATTGAATTTTTTAGGTTGGATGCCAATCGTCTGTAAATTAAATTACGGACTTATTGGGATATTTAATTCCTTATTCTGACTTTATCTTTTTACAATATGACTGATAAATTAATGATTTTTTAATGATTTCAATTTTAGGACAAAATATCTTTTATTAAAATTGTATGAATTTTCTAGAATAAAACTTGAAATTGGCGAAAATTTTTTAAAAATTTGAAAATAAGTACATTTAAAATCACAAACATACAATTAAATCCTCAAGTTAATAATCTAAATTAAACTCGTTAATCATTCCCTCCGATTGAGACTTTCCCGCTTGTTTCGAGTCTTTAATATGTAATAAAAATCTTGTTATATCCGTAGTCGTAAATTTTCTATTTACTTAACGGTTTGAAGTGGTTTTCCCGCCAGACTCTTAAGTGTATTTTTTTGTTTTTGTTGGATATTTTGGCTTTTGTAATTTTTGCAGCCATAATTTGCGCTCTGTATTTCAAAAAAAAGGGGGAAACAAACTGAAGAGGGAAAAAAGGGGGGGAAAACCCACTTTGGGCGCTGTAAAAATGTAAATATTTTGCCAGCCTTTTCCCTTTCGATTTCCCCGCCGCTTCTCCACATTTTTCCCATCTATATTTCCATCTTTTGATGGTGATCATCAACAGCCTCCTCCTTTTGTTGTTGTTGTTTCAGCTGCATGTGTAATTAGGTGTTATTGTTTTTGTGCATAATACATGTGGGTGGTTGTGTGTGAGTGTGTGTGTGTGGCCCCATTGCCGCTGCCAAAACGTATAAAAAAAAGAATTGTAGGAGTGCAGGGGGATGCACTCAAAAACACAGAAGCCAAAAGGCTTGCCAAAAAAAAAACCAACCTCACACACACACACACACACACATGGTGAAATATAAACAACAACAAAAAGGGAAGCCGAAAAAAATTGCATTTCCGGCCTCAGTGTTGCATAACGCGTTTTTGGCCATGCATGTGTAATGGGGGTTTTTCGGGGAGCTTTCGGGGGAGGGACTACTGTGACTAACTAATTGAGGTTGAGGCCTTAGGCGCTGTGAAAACTATGGAGAAAATATGCCCAGCATCAGGCAGTAGATACTGTGCGAAAAAAGTTAGGAAATGAATTTATGGACTCAAATAATCTCATTAATTAGCAGAGATTTTTTTAATTTTATTTTTATTTTAATTATTTTATTTTCAATTTCAAAAGATACAAATTATAAAGACTAAAAATGTAAGTAAATTTAAGAGAGAAACATTTATAAAAAATACCTTTATTCAGTCAAAAATCTAGTCATAAGATTGAATCTAAAAATAGATTTGAATTCACAATTTTTGAACAACCACATTTTCCGTAGTGCAGGGCTTTGCATATTTTGTGAACTTTAACAAAGTGGTGGGGGAAATGGGGGAGGAGTAAGCCCCCAGCGAAGTCACAGAAAGCCCACACAGAGTGACAAAGGGACGAGGGGGAAAATATAGAGGGGGGAAAAGCGAGGGGGAAAACTCTGGAGCCTAGAGATGCCAGCAAAGTTGTTGCACTTTTCGCATGTGTGCGTTTGGAATTTTCCCCCGTCAGCGTCGCTCCAATAATCCATCCATATGCCCTTCTAAATTGTTAAAATATCCCCTACCAAGTGAAAAGTCCCTCAAACGCCAATCAAAATACTTAAAGCCGTTATATTAATTTTTTAAATTCACTGGAATAATCTTTAAACGCAAAGAATTTTGGGTTAAAAAGAAAATAAAACATATTTATATTTATTTCAAAACAATTGCTGTGGAAATTTACAATAACATCAATAAATCAAATATGTTGCGTATAGTGTTGGTAAAGATTAAATAATGCCGTTATATTAATTTTTTAAATTCACTGGAATAATCTTTAAACGCAAAGAATTTTGGGTTAAAAAGAAAATAAAACATATTTATATTTATTTCAAAACAATTGCTGTGGAAATTTACAATAACATCAATAAATCAAATATGTTGCGTATAGTGTTGGTAAAGATTAAATAATGCAAGAATATTAGAGAATAAACTGAAAAAAGCACTTTTTAAAAGAAGACAGATAAACACGTTATAAAAAAAAGAGAAAAGAGAAAGATGGAAAGAAGACAGTGGAAATAAATAAATGGAACAGAGCCATAGATAAATTAAATGCTGTTTATAGTGTTGTTAAAGGTTTGAAAAAGCAAAAGGTTAGGAAAACCCCCCTTAAATAGAGACAGAGAAACACACGTCATTAAAGGAAAAATAGTATCGATAATAGTGTAGATAAACACCACAGAAAACAACATTAAACGTACTCAAAGTAATCGTACCAGAAAAAATGGCACAACAAAGCAAGGGGACCATAGGCGAAAAACCATAATCAAAGCCGTTTCGGGGAGGGGGAAGCACAAACATGGAAAAGGTGTTGAAAATGTCCAGCATACTCATTATCTGAGCCCCAAAATAAACAAGTGAATGTTTATGGTTGCCATTCACGGAGACACCAAATAAATAAAGGGGAGAACTTGGCTTAAAAATTAAACTTCAAACGGGGATATATAAACAGAAAACTTAGATATTAATGAACTATTTAATAAATGGGGGAGATGGGGAAATCAAATGCCTTTCGAAGAGTGCAGAGTTGCCGAGTTGCAGAATGACTTACCTTTCGCTAGCGATGCTTGAGTTTCGGGACATGGACTTGGGCGACATCTCAAAGTCGGAATCGGAGCGATATAGAAACGATTCGCGACGCTGCGGCAAATTCTGTAGAACCAAACCGGCGCTGGGAGAGCCGCCCTCGAGCGGTGATCGAGCGCCCTGGCCATTTTCTACATCGAAACTGCAAAGGAAAGAGTCGAAAATATCAAATTAGATCAGTGGTGACCAGCAAAAGGATATATTCTTGGTATCCTTGGATATATGTACCTATAAATAACATAAATACACCCAAAAAAAATTTGATTGTTAAAATTTACCTATACGGATAGTTACGTAACTATAAAAAAAAGTATTATACTATTAAAAATATTTATGTGTATTTTGTTTTTGCTTTGGGTGTGTGTCCTTGCTATTTTGTGGTTGTGAGAGTAACTATTTGATTGGTAGAATTTACCATTTTGTGGTTGGGGACTGTTTGACTATTATATTGGTTAATTTTACCAATCGATTTTTTTGTCGCTAGCTCACAGAACAGCAATTTTCCTGATTAAATACCAATATTTGCAAATATCATCTAGCCTATATTTAATTTTACATCTGTTTTTAGGTACATGATTTAATTACGAACGAAATATATATTTCATACATAATTCCCTAAATTGTGAAACCAGCGGAAACGGAAGCGCCCCTAACAAGGCGCATTTAAAGTTTCATTTCGTTAGTCATCTTTTGAGCTTGCCTCCTTCTTCTTCTTCTTTTTTTCTCTCAGCTCGCTTGTCTGCGGCAAAAAGTTTTTCTGGCTGGCAGAATTCTTGTAACAAGTCCTTCTCCCTTCTGCCCCCGCTAATAAAAGAAAAAATACAAAAAATGCGAAAGCAAAAGTCACTCCACTCCGCTCGAAAATGTGAAAGGAAAGTTTAGTCAATTGTGGGCCAAGCCCCCGAGTTTTTGGGGGAGTTGTTCAAAAAACAGAAAAAGAAAAAAAGAAGAAACTTCCATAAAACTGCAAGCTCATCGTGGCCAACAGGGCGCACTTCAATTTGCCGCTAGGTTTCTGCCCGTTGGTGGGATTTTGGCTAAGCTTTTTACAGTAGTTTTAGGATTTTTACAAATTTATTTTCGCTTGGGATAGTTACGGTTTAATTGGGTATATGATCTTATATACATATGCCCTTAATAAATTGCTAATATCTCTTAAATTAATCGCTTAACATATAGTATGCCAAAACAATCGTAGAGTGAACTTAACTTAGGTACACTCAAAGAATTATTCGCCCTGAATTATAGAAATTTGCTTCACTGGCGATTTTTTTCTATATTTCAGGAAAAATTCCTATATTTAGTAAGTTTTGATTAATTTGAAGAGACCCTTCTTTACCATTGGAAAATTTGTTTATTTTAAGAAAAAAATCGGCAGTGAAGCAAATTTCTACAATTCAGGGCGAATACTTTTTTTAATTGTATAAACTTAATTTGTACCAAGACATAGGTATTACATGTTTAATTGTTCAACTTCAACTGTGTAATTTAAAATAACACAAATGGTTTGTACAAAGAGTCATATCAAAATTAACGTAATAACTGATCCGCCCTTTCGTTGTGTTGGTACTGAGGATGTTGTTGAGGTTGTGACGCGAATGCTTTAGGTTCTTGTGGAGTTTATTCATCGATTGCTCGCTTCAAGGACCCTCCCCGGCCGGGTCATCATTCAACTCCTTCTTGATCTCTGCGAAAGATGGGGGAAACATGTAAATTATAGACTAGATCAGACAAGGATGATCAACAAGCACCCACCTGTCCAGGTATTCCTGAGACGCTCCACCTTC
Organism: Drosophila prostipennis; assembly: GCA_037075205.1. Classification (NCBI taxonomy): domain Eukaryota; kingdom Metazoa; phylum Arthropoda; class Insecta; order Diptera; family Drosophilidae; genus Drosophila; species Drosophila prostipennis. The sequence continues at coordinate 856,415 of JBAMCJ010005054.1, read as the reverse complement.
TGTACCATCAGATTCTTCTCATTCCTTTGCTTCTCCAAAAGGAGGTTCTTGTCATTCAGCGCCTTCTCGAAGTTCTCTTTAGCTTGGGTGAGAATGCGTTGCTTACCCTCGTTGCATTTCTGCTTCAGCTCTTGTTCTTTCAACTTCATGGCGTCGCACTCCTTCTTCAGCTTTTTCGTCTGCTGCTTCAGCTTTGAATTCTCCTTGGCTTGCCATTCCAAGGTCATCTTGAGTATTGTCTTTTCCTGCTCGATCAGTGCGATCTTGGCTGTGAGATCTTTGATCTGAGCCTGCTTCTGGGCCTTAGCGACGTCCTTTGATGGTTCCATTTCGCTTTCTGAATTCCTTGTTTTATATAGTAATTTCGTATGTTCGACGTATTTTCACTTTCAACATCTAATTGGTAGTGCTTACTACGAGTTGTACACATTGACGACTACTTCACGACTACTAGGGTTTTGAACTTGTAACTGAATTTTGGATCTGAAAGTGCTCATCGAAACGACTCAAATCCCATTTGGTGTTTCTTTAGATCATCTCACGTTTGCGAGTTATGGCGAATTCAGGAATAATAAATATATAATTTGGTATTAAAATACCAAAATATACCATATTGTATTTTTTCACAATTTTGAAGTCTATTTTATGTATTTATGGTTATAGATACAAAAAAATGATTTTAATATATTATATGAATTATATTATTTCAGCATTTTGGTATCAAATTCCCGTTAATCAGCAACATCAAGTAGTTTCACGACTTAATATTGAGTTACCTTGCAAGGAACATAAATTTCGAGACAACCTAATTGAAAACTCACCGAATGGGTAAACGAAAAATATCAATTCGAATGGAAACTCTTGGCTCAGGCACTTTTCCGCAACTTTCTTGCCCCACACAGAGCTGACTCACCCCGCACCCCGCACCTCCGGCCAGCCGGCTTTTCCAAACACCTCCCTCTCATTTTGCTCGCAAGGCTGAGGGAAAAGTCGTAAAGAAAAATGATGTTTTAAGTAAAATTTATACCGGGGTCATTAAGTAAACTTGGCACAAAGTTGTTGCCGCTTGTTGCTACTATTTCGTTTTTGTGTGACGGGTGAGGGAAAGTTGTGGGGAAAATGTTGGAAAATGGGGGGGAGGCGGCGGCGGAGGCGAGCAACAATGTCGCCAGTTTCCCTGGCATACTTTGTGGCGCTTTTCCGCAAAAGTTATGGCAACAGCAGCGGCGGCGACAAACTGTTTTTAGTTCGGTTTCGGTTTCAGTTTCCAGTTTCGGGCATACATTTTCCCGCTTTTCCTCTCTTTCGATTTTTGTATTTTTAATGGTGTTATGAACACTCCGTATTGTTGCTCTACTGCCAACAAATTCGCTTTGTTTTTGCATAGTCAAAACGAATGCGAACGCGAAATGGGAATTTTTCAACTTTGTTTATTTGGTTCTCAGCGGTTTTCAACTGGTTTTGCTATTTTATTTTTTAATTGGTTGAATTTTGCTAGGATTCCTACTTATTGATTAAAATTCATGGCTCCGAAATTTAGAGGAATCCTTCTTGATTTTCTCATATTTATTTTAAATAAAAATACTAACTTTAAATACTAGAAGAAGATAGTGAGTTTAAAACTCACATTTAATAGTTTCATTCAAGTCGCCATTATTATTTATCCCTTCCCTTTGCCACATTCATTTATCTGCTTATTTTGCCGCCCTTCTTAATCCTTTCTCTGCCCAATATTTACTTAGTTACTTTGTAATGCACTCGTGCATTCATTCGCACCATGAATGCAGCATTCATTCCCTTCAAAGTCGCCGAATACTTGGCGCCTGCTTATCCTGACATCCCAAGGACCTGTCGTAACACTCGGAAAAAACTCACAGAACATGGGGACAAAAAACAACACTCAAGCTCATAAAGCGTCCTGTCAGAGGCAGGGCGCAAAAAACGCAGACAAACCAAACAAAAAGTGAGAGAAAAGCGTGAAGAAAGGCCAAATAGAAACAAAGGATGAGCGAGCAGGACAATTGTTCGGCGTGTGAAAGAGAGGGCTAGCCGGTGCGGGCGAAAGAGACGGCCATAATAAATAAATAAATCGCCGCTGTCCAGCGTTTAGAAAAACGCACAAAATTTCACAACTCTTGGCTTATCGTTGGGCTTTCCAGCAGCACAAGATCCTCAAGGAGAAACACCAAATTCTAAGGAATTCTAAACTAGATACACCAGCCAGTAGGGTGCTTAGTGGGCGCAGTGGGCGTGGCAACAGTCAGTCAACTTTGACACTAACAACCCACCTGTAAATAGGTTTATATATAGCCACTCTGGTTGGCCTCATCGAGCCCACTTATTCCTGCGGCAAACGGAGTTTACTATACCCTATTAAAATTGGTGGCTAAATGGTATAGTTATTTACTCCATCACCAGGAATTTTTCTATATTTTTGAGGACTTTCATTATATGCCTAATGGTATAATAATATTTATAATCTTTTTAAAATATTTTGTTTAATTAATATAGTAAATCTGGAAAATAAAAGAACTTTGATTTCCATCTTTGTCATTTCAACTCTCAGTCTGTCTATATTTACGAGTATATTTATATAATAAACTTAAGATTAATTTATCGATAACTTATATCTTTTTATCGATGCTCGTCCATCTCTAAGCTAGAGTATTTGCACCTTTCTGCTTTGAACAACTCCCCGAGTTTCTTTATTTCTAGTTTATTTCTAGTTGCATACTTGCAGGCGCCCCAAATACTATTACATCCAAGTTAGTGGGTGGTGCTGTTGGTTTTTCTTTTAGGGGGATGGTTGCTTCTTTTTTCTATGTGTGTGTGTAGGTAGGTGGGGCATAGGGTAGGTGGGGCTCCCTTCATTTAAGCCGTGACGTGCTTTAAGCCACACAGTCGCGCACTCAAGCCGGATGAAGGCGAAAGTAGCTGGCTGGCGGAAGATTGGCTTTGTTGTTGGGCCAGGCGAAAAGGGGGTGGTGAAAGGGGTGGAGAAAGCGGTGGAGAGAGGGAGAGCAGAGGAGTCGGGAGAAACGGAAGTGTGCCCGACGGCAGCTCTTCATGTGCCTAATTATATGTGCAAATAAATGAACGACGCATGCTGATTGCGTGGGTGTGTAAGTGTGCACGAGTGCGGGAGTGTGTGTGTGTATTAGTGAGTCAGCCGTCTGTTTGTATGTGTGTTTTGCGATAAAGCTTACGTGTGTGTGTCATGGATGTTTGCCCTAGACAAAAGGTTGCCTCTTTCGGCTAAAAAAGAGCGCTAAGCTCGACGCCCCAGCGCCAACTTAATTAGTTTGTTAAACTCGCAGCTCACGCACACATGCAAGGAGTGTCTGTGAGAGTCCTTTGGCAGGGAAATACCTTTCGAAATCCCGGGAAAACAAAGGAAAATTGAGGTGGTTTTCACAAGCAGACTTTAAGCTTCATTTGAAGCTGAAATTCACAAACTGTTAGCTTTATTTCTAATTTACTTTTTTTAAGAAAAAAAATTAGGAAAAATTAAAATTTTTATATTTGATTGTCAATCGATAGGAAATTTAATTACGAGCTCAAAAAGGTATGACATTTAATATTCGGAACGTTTTTTCTCATGTTACGCCAAAAATACTGATATTTTGTGCAAAAAAACACGATTATGATTTTTTGCATTTTTTATAAGGAGTAAGGTCACAATTTTTTACAAAAAATTAAGAAAAATTATTTATTCAAAATTATTACAACAAATTTAAACTTTTTTAACGGTTTTTTTTCAGGTGGAAAAATGGTATATTAATTAATTCGTAAGAATTATTACTATGAATCTGTAATTTAAAAATCCTTTATTTTAAAATAACTAACATACACACAGGTGCGTCTTGCAGGATTTCACTTACCCATACACACATACACACAGCGAGGGCAAGTTGTAAGTGGCCTCTCACTCCCACAATACATGCACACAAATACCGCTAGTCGGAAAACCTTGGGAGCAAATGGAAGCCCCGAAAAGAATTCGAAAAAGGGAAAATAAGAAAATAAGAAAAATATAACCAAAAATCCAAAAACCAAAGCAAAGTGCAGAACCGAAAGCAAAATGCTGGCGAGACAGAGACAGAGCAACCGATTGCAACAGTGGGTGCGAAAAGGAGGTGGTGTGGTGGGTGTGGGTGGTAGATGGTGTGTGGTGGATAGTGGGCGGTTGCCGAGGGGAAAGAAAAACTGTCACAAGGCCATTAACAAAAGCCTGAGACTGACTGCCATGGAGGTTGGACGATGATGGAAGATGGAAGAGGGGCGGGGGTGGGTTGGAAAAAAAACCAAATTAAAATTGCGAGGCGAAACAAAATGGGGACAGTCACCTACACCCACAAGCCACCCACTTTACCCACAGAGAAAAAGAGTTCAAAGTAGTCTCATATTTACAAGAAATATTTTGTATTATTTGGAATGCTCAAATCTCAAAACATGATTTTTTGCAAATATTGTTTAAAAATTAGGAATCTAATAAAAATTTATTTTTTAAGAATTTTCTCGTATTTTCTGGAAATTCAAAATCCTGATTTTTCAAAAATACTTTCTAATAAATTTAGGATTATTAAAAATTTTTTTTTCAAAAAAACATAAATGTGAAAAAATAATTTACAATTAGCTTTCAAGTGTTTCTTGAATATTTTCATACATTTAAACAAGATAATTGTTTTTAAAATTTCTTTTTTTATGATTGCATAACCTTACATTTAAATTTAAAATTGATAAGATGATCCAAAAAAATAAAATTAAATTTTAAACGGAAATTGCTAAGTTTTTCTCCGTGTGTTAATCTTTTTTAAAGGCAAGGTAAAATGGATGGATGGGGTGGCGATGGGCGGTGGGCGGTGGGAGGTAGGCGGTTCTTGCATGTGCATGCTGAATAATTTCACCTGAGTGGGCGTGGCACGTACGCGTGTATGCGTGTATGCGTGTGCGGACAGGATCCGCTGATTTTCATTTCATTGCGTCGTGCATTTGATTAACCATCTGGCGCCGTCATCTCTCGCCAAATTGAGCATGTTGCCAGCTCTGGGCAACAACAATTTTCAGTGGAAAAGCGAGCGGGGAAAGGCCAAGAGTACCAAGGAAGGGTGGAAATGCACAACGAACAATTAAGTGCACTAACCAATTGAGAGGACTCAATTGCGGCCAACTGATCCGGCAATTTGCATGCCAGGGAATTGGGTTAGTTCAGGATTTTCATGGGTAAACAGTACAGCTACACAGTGGAAAAACGTATGGGTGTTTTTTTTTTAATATTAAAAAAATAAGCATAGAACAGAGAAAAGAAACATACTCTGAAAAATTATATTTTTTTAATTTTAATATATATAAAAAAAATCTCTTTAATATTTTTATCATACATAGCTTAAACTTTCAGTAAAATAAAATGTATATTCTTATTTTCTTCCTGCCTATTTTTTTTTTTTATAGCTTTTAATCTCCCAAACCAAAAAGCAACCGCAAATCATGTCAAATACCTCACATTTCCAGGTTTTTCTGCTTTTCTTCTTAGCATTTTTAATTAGCACACAAGCAGATATGAAATCCTGAATCCCTTTAGTTTTTTTCCACTCTTTTCCCCATTTCTTTCCCCCACTTTCTGCGGTTGGTTGCCTGGGAAACTGTTCTCGGGGAAAAGCTGAGTACTCAGTTCGGCTAAGAGTTTTACTAGGCGAAGAATAGTAATATTTTAGTGTGGCCGAAGATTTCGCAGTTCATCCGCAATGCATGTGGCATGGTCTTACTGGGTTTTTGACAAACAGCGAACATCAACTGGCGCCAATTTTAAAATATTACAAAAGGTTGAGCCGTTTAAATTTGCTGTTGGCATGGCAACTCCTAGTTTTCCATTGGTTTTTGAGGTTTTCTTTCTATTTATTATTTGTAAATAAATTATTTCGTTGGGCCGCGGCTAAGCGTTCATCAGAGTTTATCCCCTAAATCAGGTATTTTTTGGTATTTCCTTAGCTCAACTGAGTACCGCGGTGGGAAAAAGTCCCAGCTAAAGGCGTTAGCTACCTATTTGCTACTCCTATGGTTAGCTAGCAGTTAAAGGAGAGATGAAAACCTGTAACATGGCAACCCTGGCCATTCGTTATGACAACCCTGTTTTATTATCGGGGCAAACAAACGAGTGCTGAGTAATGCAGTTGGCTGTGAAAACTTCGGCAGACACCTAGAAATTCAGAACAATCAGGAAAAGTCAGATCAAAAAATGAAGACCCAGGGAAAATACGGAGTGACAGCGACCGCGGCCGCTCAGGTTCTCTGCGAGGATGTGCGCAACTTCAGCACACGTCGCCGCAATATTCTCTACCTGATGCACCGCTATTTGGTGGAAAACGGCTTCTACTCGAGTGCCGAGGCCGTGAAGACCGAGGGCCGCCTCACCGAGGAGTACGAACTGTGCGACAACATCGATCTGGATGCCATGTACCTGGAGTACGCGAGCTTTTTCAACATCAAATTCGGTAAATACCCAAAGATCCTGAAGAAGATGGCCCCGAAAATCAAGGTGGAAATGCCGGCCGCTCCGTCGGCGGCTGGGGGAAAGTCGCAGGAAAAACCAGCCGCGCTGCTCAAGGATTTGCCAACGAAGAAACAAACAACCGCAGAGGCTTCGCTGGCCAATTGGCACCTGGGCGTGGGTGCAGCCACGGCGGCCTTGAATGCGGAGCACCTGCAGCCGTTGCAGATCAAGAAAATGGAAACTACAGTTGCCACCGGCGGCCTGGAAAATCGTACCTGTGAAATCGAACACGGCCACTTGGGCGGCGATGATGCCCTGTTCTCCTCCCTCGACTGGCAATCGCTGGCCGAGCTGGTAAAGACCTCGATCCTCCAGGAGAACACCGTGCTGAGATGGTCGGACGTCTGTGGCAACCAGCGGGCCATTGAGCTGATCAAGGAGGCCGTGCTGACGCCCATCGAGTTCCCCCAGCTCTTCGCCCACGGGCTGAAGCCCTGGCGATCTCTGCTCCTCCACGGGCCACCGGGCAGCGGCAAAACCCTGCTGGCCAAGGCCCTCTACTCGGAGACCCAGGGCAAGGTGACCTTCTTCAATATCACGGCCAGCATTATGGTGAGCAAGTGGCGCGGCGAATCGGAGAAGATACTGCGCGTCCTCTTTCACATGGCCGCCAAGCGGGCTCCGTCGGTGATCTTTATCGATGAAATCGAGAGCCTGACCTCCAAACGGGACAGGGCCACCGATCACGAGAGCTCGAAGCGCTTCAAGAACGAACTGCTGCAGCTGCTGGACGGCATGGAGCACACTCTCAAGGGGGTCTTCGTCCTGGCCAGCACCAATCTGCCCTGGGACATCGACGAGGCCTTCCTGCGGCGCTTCGAGAAGAAGCTGCTCGTCCAGCTGCCCAACCAGGCGGAGCGCAGTTGCCTGATCACCATGCTTTTGGGCACCAGCATCCCGCTGAACACGCGTCTGCTGGATCAGCTGATCGCCATCTCCGATCAGTTTACCGGCGATGAGATACGCCTGGCCTGCAAGGAGATCTGCATGCACCGCGTGCGTTGCGCCACCAAGGTGGGCGATCATCGCAACGCGGCATCCTCGACCAAGGAATCCCAGGCTGAGATGGAGGCCAATGTGGAGAAGGCCTTCCGGCAGGTGCGCCCCTTGGGCCAGAAACTGATGGCCAAACACGAGCAGTGGCAGCAGGAGAATGGCTCGTAAACAGGGCTAACCCCTACTTAACCCTCACTTAATCGGTAGCTCAATATATATATTTTGCACAACTAGTTCAGGGGTTTTTTTTTTGGATATCTAAAATAAATACTTGCTGTATGCCAAAAATAAAATAAGGTGACCCCAAACTTATATCATTGTATGGTATTTTTAAAGTGGGGTACCATTAAAAACGTGTCCTATTCTTTTTTAATATGAATTAATTTTCTGAACCCCTTTTAACACTTGGGAACTTTCAGTTTTACATAATTGACAGAAAGGTGACCCCGAGCGGTAGTTTATTTTAATTGATTTAGTTGGTCAATGGTGACCCCCAAGGGGTCTTATAGAGTCTAAAATAAAATATATATAGGAAAGAACCTCTTTTGGTTCAATTCTTCTTATTTAATGTACCTAAACTAATTTAGGTGACCCAAAATGGGATCATAACTTGTATCATTCAGTTTCATTTTCAACATGGAGTACTTTTAAAAATTTGTAGTTAATTATTCAACCTTTTTTTACATAAATAGGTTTATTTTAGAACTTTTCACAATACAAGATAGATTATTTTTTCATGACTAACAGAAAGGTGACCCAAAACGGAACTTCTAGAGCCCGTAACTCGACCAATTAGATTCCGATTTCGTTAAGTGATACCTCTAAAAATTTGCCTTAACCCCCATTTGTCGTTACCTGCCCGTTGTGCGTCTTCTCGCTCCGGCGATCGTCATCCGTGAGACATATCTCCGGATCCGTCCGCTCGACCTGCGCTGCGTATTCCCGGCTGCATTCCCGGTGGTCACCGACCGCACACTGTACTCGGTGGCCGTGGAGCTGCGTCGATCGCTGGTCATCAGGTCGGAGCACATCGATGAGGACAGAATGGAGGCGGCGGATCTCCGCTTGCCGCCGGTGAAGGTGCCGCCGCCGCTGGAGGATGTGGTGGTGGCGGAGCTATCCGATCTGGAGAAGAGCGAGGATCGCTTGCTGCGACTCTGCGAGGAGCCGCCGCCGCCGGTGCCCGTGGCATCCTGGATATTGCTGTAGAACTCCTCCGTCTCCCTGTCGTACGTCTCGTCCTCCTCGTCGTCCTCGTCCATGGGATCCACCTCGAACTCCTCGCCCTCCGCCTCCGTGGCCATCGTATCGCTGCGCTGGCTGAGGGCCCGCCGATTCCCGCCGCCGTTCGACAGCGAGGATGTCGACTGCTGTTGCAGTTGGTAGTACTCGTGGCAATCGCCTCGGGAGCCCCGCGATCTGCTGCTTCCGCTGAGATAGCGATAGGGTGCCGAACTGGAGTTGCTGGCGGTGCTCAGCGAATGCCGTTTGTTGGGACTTATTTCCAGGCTGGACGGACCGCCGTTGCCGTTGGTGACCTCGCCACCGTTACCGCCATCGCTTTCGCCACCGCCCACGCTGCCGCTGAAGGTGACCTCGTGGAATTTGGACGACTTGCGACGAGTGCGCGGCGCCATTCCCTCGCCTTGTCCCAGCGAAATCGAGGGTCTCGGCCGATTGTTATTCTCACCCTTTTGATCCCGCTCGCGATCCCGATCCCGATCCTGATCCTCGGGCACCAGGGTCAAGGCCAAGGCGGGGCGACCTCGCTTTCTGCTCCAGGGAAAGGCCCGAATGAATGCAAAGATGATGAACAGCGTGGCTATCATCTTGGCACACCCTTAATCTCAATCTCCTCGGCTTTTCTCTTTACTCGCTGCCCCTAGAAAATTGAACGCACATCCTTTGGCATTTTTTTGGTTTTGTTTTTGTTCTTTTTTCACTTAATGTCGGTTTTTTTTTTGTTTTGCACTACTGCAGGCTCGTCATTTTAATTAGTTCAATTTCGGTTTTTCGGTGTGGTTTTCTACTTTTCCAAAAATACAGAAAGAGAGAGAGAGAGAGCGTTGTGATGCGAGAACGGAAACGGAAGTCCTGCTGACAGGAGGTGGGTTGCAAAGTGGGTGGTGGAGGGGGGCTGCAGTTGACAGACACGTGGCCCGAATGATGGATCAACGGTCAGAGCTGACAGTCCAGGGAAATGAGGAAAAACAGCGGGAGAGAGTCACATTTCCTGCCACTAATGTTGTAGTAAAAACTTGGGTTTCGTCAAAAACAAAAAAAAAAGAAGAAAGTTATGTACAACAAACTAGTGACTAGGGTTGTAAAAATATCGATAGTGGGCTCAATAGATAGTTTTGGCTATCGGTAGTGGTCACTATCGATATTATCGATACTATCTAAAATTAAAGAAAATAAACAACAATTTCCATAAACAAAAAAATAGAAAAAAATTAATTTAAAATTGATTCATCAACACTATATTTCTTTCTAAATTTTACTATATTTATAAAACAAATTACATTTTAAATTAAATTATTCAGCTGTTCGATTCTATCGATATTGTGCTCAAACTATCGATGTTTTTTTTTAAATTTTAAATAAGATAGTTTGCTATTGATCGTTTTTCCCAAACGATAAGAAAACATTTTCCTAACCTCTTAAATGATTTCAAATACAAATTTTATTCAAGTAGTAAATCCCTGTAAAAACACTTAAAAAATCGTTACATTCTTCTTCTTTTTCCACCCAGTCACAGTGAAGCAGTCACTGTTTGGTAAACACATTTAAACCCTCGGCAAATACATTTTCCACTCTCTGCGTGTTTGCCGTTTCCTGATCCACGCTTCATTTGCTTTTTGCTTATCTGTTTGCCACTGCTTTATACAGATATATATATGTATATATATATCGGTATATATATGAGAGTTCCGTTCCGAGCGACTGACAAACAAACCGGGGGGATAAACTGATGGATAAACTGCTGGATGGACGCTTGTCTATCTGGCTGCGAGTGATGTTTATGCGCAATTTTGATGGCGCTGCGAGAATATTATGATAATCAATGCACAATTATTGCACACACACATGCACACACCGGGAACTGAGAACTGGGATCTGGGATATAGGATATAGGATATGGCGTATAAAGGACTCTAAGTGCAGGGCAACTTTTCTATTTTTTCACTTCTCGAGTAGCATTTTTGCCTTTGTTAACGTTCCTATTTCTCGGTTTTCTTTTCTTTTCTTTTTCCTATTTTTTTTTTTTTTGCCTTGTTAGGGAGACAACAAAAATTGTCCAAGTTGTGCAGGATAGCAGCAACAACAACAACAAGGAGAAGGGGCATTAAGGACCCTTGTTGTTGCCTGAGCGGCTTACCCAACAGATGATGCTCCTTACTACTATCTCCCACTATCTCTACATCTCCTCCATCATCCTGCTGTTGACCTAAACTAGCTACTTTTTAGTTCAACCATAATTGAAATGATTTAACAATGAGCCGGGGCGATACGGAGAAAAGGGGGAGAATCGGAGGGTTCGAGGGTTGGAGGGTTGGAGAAATGGGATTAGGTGGGTTTTCAGCTTTTTCTGAGAAAAAGTGACCACAACAAGTTGTTCGAAGAGTTTTAGTTGCCAATTTCCAAGAGATCAAATTTGTTGCCTCTCACAATGTTGGCATAATTTTATAAAGAAGTTTTAATTGTTGTAGATTTAAAGTGAAATCATTATATTAAATTGATTTAATTTCAAAATAAAATGGTTTTAAGTTCACTCATAAAAAAAAAACATTTATTTGTAATTAAAATATTTTTTTTAATTTTAAATTGGAAAACATTAAATTTAACAATCATAGCAAATTTAAAAATGATGTAAAATATTAAAGTAACTAATATTTTACCTGAATTTAAAAATTTTCAATTTAAATCATGCAATTAAATATTTTTTATAGTAAATATTACGTTTTTTTATTTAGTATAAATATGTAATATATTTTTTTCCCTACTTTAATCTGGCCAAAAAAGCAGCCAATCTTAAACCAACTCAATTGCGTTTAATTAAAGTTATTATAGGGCGGCGAGGGCAGGAAGCGTAACAAATTCTAATGGAGGCAGAAGATGATGAAGCTGCTGCTGCTGCTTGAAAAACCCCTGGCAATTTCCCCCCTTTTTCGCCTTCGGCACACGCACTACTTTTTAATTTGTTTAAATTGCATTAAAAAAGAAAAACCGAGAGGTAAAAACTAGAAATAGCGGCGGCCAGGAAAACTTGCACCACGAAGGGAAGGAGGTGGAAAATGGGGGGCGGGTGAAGAAGTGGCATCTAAAGTGAATTAAGCGCAGCAAAAACGCTTTCCTTATTCCCATTTCTATATCTATATATATATGCTCTGGTGAGTGATGTCCAAGCAAAGCTGTGGAAATAATTCTAAGCCAAATACAACAAAAAGTTGCATTTAATTAGCTGGAGAGCTTTAACTTTAAGTCAATATTATGGTCCTTCGAGATTTGTGGTGAATCAAAGAGTAGTTAAAAATTAATTCATGACTAAAAATAATTTGTATTTTTTTTATTAAAGGAAATTTACGGAAAACGAAAATAATTATTTATTTATGTAAACTATATTTTCAAATTTATTCCGTTAGCAGCTATTTATTTTTAATTTTTTTTATTCATATAACATTTTTTTACAGATTTATTCCGTAAAGATTCTCCGCCTAAAAGAGTGCTACACATTCTCATTGGCTTTGCAGCGCCATCTAGCGTGAAAGGGCTGCGTCACAGGTGGCACTGCACAATATCCTTCGAATCCTTCGCTCTGCCCCCGAATCCCTCCTTTCGCAATCTCTGCAATCTCCTCCACATCTCTTGTGGCCAGCTTATCGCCCCCCACATTTCTCTAAGTGTTGCTAAACAAGCTGGAAACAGGGCCGCGCTTTCTCTACTTTCTCCTTTCGAGCGAACATCATCCCCTCTCTCTCTCTTTTCGAGGAATGCCTTGGGCCCTGTTTGCTACTTTCACAGCGACTGCGCCTGTTCACACACACACACACATACACACACTCAGCCGCACACAAACACAAATACACACGCACACACAAATATTTCCTTTCAATTCGTTTTTTTCCCAGCTCTCTGTTGCTTTTTCTGCTTTTCTTTTGCAACTAATTCCACTTTGCTAGGCGCATACTTGTACAAATGTGGCCATCAGCATAGACATTCAAATATTTTGTGTATTATGGTTGAAAATAGGAGGTTTAAAATATTTAAATTCAATTGAAAACGGTGCCTAAAGGTATGCAGTTCGTTTTTAAAGAACATATTTTTGTAGCCTACTTTCAAGCACTTTTTTAAGTGATTTCAAAGCTACAGAGATTTTATGAAACATTGAGAAAAAAAAACCATAAACCAAGTGATTTAAACTCTGTAAAAATGTAAAATTAAATTTATAACCGGAAATAAAAAACCTTAACAAATTATAAAATTCCCTGAAAATGAATAACTATACAATATTATTAGAGTTTTTGAAATTACCATTTCTTGGTACTTCTATTATCCTTTCCGCAACTGTGTGAGTATGAGTGCTTTTGTGTGTGTGCAGCATCCCCCGCCCCCTTTTTACGACCACCTCCTCATCCTCCCCCTCCTCCTCCTCCTTATTGTTGTTGTTGCTTCCCTCTCGGGGGCTAAATTTAAGTAGCAACAAATCACTTCATTGTTTGCGTGTTTACATAATATTTATACATTGTACTTGTGTGCGCCACCCTCTTGCGTCTCTTTCCCCGTTCGCCCTCTCGCTCCCTCCCGGAGTGTTGACACAGTGTTTCATTAATAAAAATGCTGCCTCTGTCCCAAAAAAAAAATCCAAAAAAAAGAGAAATCGAAATACGAATCCCGTCAGACAATATGAAAAACTTTCAGACTGCACGGCGCCGCCACAGAGAATAGAAAGCCAAAAAAAAAGGGGAAAATGTGGAGAAAAGCTGACCGAATCGAAGTAGACAGACAAAAAAAACCAAGGAAAATATGCAGCTTAAAAAACAGAAGCGGAAAGCTGGAACCTTAAACACAACAAAAGGGCCTAGTAATATATTTTTGAGCAATACAATTTATTGTTGCATACTTTTAAGCACCTTTCTAGGTGATACCAAACCAACTTAAGTCGAAAATAAGTAGAAATGCCCAGAAGTATGCAATAATATATTTCTTAGCCGCAAATTCTTTTGTTGCATACTTTTAAACACTTTCCTAGGTGATATGAAATTAAATTGGATCGAAAATACATTAAATTGATTGAAAATTACTTGGCCTAAGAGCTGCACTCTATCTGAGCCCCGCGTTAATCTCTTAATCCCCATCCCCCCAATCCCTATGAAGCCCCATAAACCAGCATCCATCACTCGAAATTTAGTTCAAACTACTTGGCACTTTAAAGTGTGTGTACAAGTGGCAGCAAAGTGTTGTGGAGTGAAGTGAAGTGTAGTGAAGTGAAGAGGAGTGGAGTGTAGTAGTGCCTTCCATTAACAACATCATCAGCGCAGCAGCGCAGCCCCAAACGCAATCATAATCGCCATCGCAATCATCATTATCATCAGCCCTAATATCCGCTGCCAGCGACGTCATAAATAATGCTACCCCTCTTAATGCAAAACATCTTTCAAAATATGCGCATAGTTTCCAAAGGGGGCAAAGGGGGCAAGGGGGGCTAAAGGCGAGGCCAAAATGCATGGCGTAATGGATAAAATATTTGGCAAAGCATTTAAAATCGTGAAAAGGGTGAGAAGAGCTATTCGGCAACGCTGCGTATGCTTAATGTGCATGGGGGAAAACCTTCAAACTTCAATGATTGCGTTTCGGATTTGCTTGCGAAATATTACAATATCATGCTGGAAAATTCTCCCTCTCTCTCTTGCTCTTTGGGGAAAAATTGCAGGAATTGCATTCATTACGCACTTTTCACATGAGCTGATTTCTCAGGCATACAAAGCATTTTTTAAATGAAAAGGGGGGGAGAGGCAGGAAATCATTTTCAAATAGGCCCAAGGGACTCCTTTCATATCACTATGGACGGCAGTCCATGTAGTGACGAAGCGCACCAGGAGAGTGTGCGAAGGCGACTACTATATATACACGAAGAAATGAAAATCTGCTGTGATGGTCCGATCGTAATGAGTAATACACCAATCGAAAGGTATTGCAAAAACTTAAAGGATTGCATACCAAGACTTTAAGAAAATCAATTGGCTTGGGAGAGAGAGCGGTGAAAGTGAAAAAGTGCAAATTTCGAAATTTGGAGCTGTTGGGGCCGGTGGGGATAAATGCCCCCTCGCAATGTTTTAGTTGTGTTCTTATTGAAAATACCCGTCGAATGAGGGGTCATACGATAAAATCCGACGCTCCGTTCAAAAGTTATAGCCAAAATAAGATTTTCTTCTTCTTCCCAAAATGAAAATTTAATTCTGTTTGTCCACTTGTCCACTTGTCCACTTGTCCACTTGTCCACTTGTCCAAAATATGTTTTTTAAGTTCTGAAAATTTGATATGACGTTCATCACATCGATATAAAAAACTTTTGTTCTACCACTTTTGGAAAAACTCGCTAGTTTAGCGGGAAAACAGCTATAAATAGCTAAAAATCGGAAAGCCGTAACTTCTATACTACTAAAGCTACAGACTTGTGCTGCATCTCGTTTGAAAGGTATTCTTAAATGCTATAAACGCCTTCTATATGCAATTTGTGTAAATGTAATAGTTAAAAAAATATGAACAAAAGACAATTTTTTAAAACTTTTTTTTTAGCTTTTTTTATTTTTCTCAAAAACGGCTCTAACGATTTTGGTTAAAACCTTAAACTGTATAGCCCTTGAGATTCCTTAAATTTTGGTATATAACACATTACTGTAAAAAGTCACGTTTAAAAGTTATTTTTATTCGAAAATAGCCACTTTTGCCAGCTCAAACAATTAACGCTCCCTGAGTATTGAATTTTGTGGGAGGGTATCCGAACTGTATTTTAAGGTCAGGGAATAGTTAAAATTGTTTGAAACTGTTCCATTATACAATTCTATAAATAATTAAATACAAACATTAATAAATAAATAAACAAATAAAACTAAATAAATAAATAATTAAATACAAACATAAATAAATACAAACATAAATAAATAAATAAACAAATAAAACTAATAAATAAATAAATAAATAAATAAAACTAATAAATAAATAAATAAATAAATAAATAAATAAATAAATAAATAAATAAATAAATAAATAAATAAATAAATAAATAAATAAATAAATAAATAAATAAAAACAAATAAAACTAATAAATAAATAAATAAATAAATAAATAAATAAATAAATAAATAAATAAATAAATAAATAAATAAATAAACAAATAAACAAATAAAACTAATAAATAAATAAATAAATAAATAAATAAATAAATAAATAAATAAATAAATAAATAAATACATAAATAAATAAATAAATAAATAAATAAATAAATACATAAATAAATAAATAAATAAATAAATAAATAAATAAATAAACAAATAAAACTAATAATAACTAAGTTATATGGGGATGGCTTTTGGTCATGGTATGAGGTATACTAATATGTAAATTAAACCCAGGGTATAAATTGTCCCTTTAAAAACTTCTGATATCAAACAAAAACACCTCTTAACGAGGTAAAAAATTAGTGACGACCGCACCTTCAACATACAAAAGATCTGATATCATATTTTGTGACGAAAAATAATTTTACATTCGAAAATATAAAAACACTTTCTAAAATTTACTTTTTCGGCACGCTACAATAGAAAATGTTCGTGTGGGCAAAATCTTATAAATTTGTCTGAAGCGGGCCGAATGAGTAAATTTTAGAAAGTGTTTTTATATTTTCGAATGTAAAATTATTTTTCGTCACAAAATATGATATCAGATCTTTTGTATGTTGAAGGTGCGGTCGTCACTAATTTTTTACCTCGTTAAGAGGTGTTTTTGTTTGATTTCGCTTACACTTGCATTCGGAAAATTTCAGCAAATTGAAATGAAATAGAATTAGGCAAAGAATTTGGCAAAGAATCTTGTGAACTTTTGGGAAAAGCACAAAACAACTTCAAGGGGAGGTAATAAATATAAAACATAAAAAGGAAGTAATAAATTTAATTATTTAAAAATGTTTTTGCTCCCAATTAATTTGTGTGTCTAATATCTGTTCTCTGACATAAAATGAAATAGTTGAAACTGGGTGTCTAAAAGTATGCAACACAATATTTTTATCATTTAAAAACTTGAAAATTAGTAAAAATAATATTTTTTTAGTAGAATCTTAAAAGAAACCTTAAGAAAATTATTTTTTAATAAATAAATTGTTTTTAGATTTTAATATTTTTACTAATTTTTTGCACTGTCTCTTTTCGGGGAACTAGAAGCGTTTGCCTGGTCGCACCTACAGTCTCCTGCCTTTTTGGCCAGCTAACAAACCTCAGAAAGCCCAAGACTGAAGGTCCCTGGCTTCCCCTGTTCCCCCTCTTCACCCAGCTCCTTGTTAACCCTCGAATGCCCACCGTAGGCTCCATCATTTCCTGTTCGCATTCCTCTGCCTGTCCCTTCGATGTGTCAGTTTGTTGGCCCAGCTGCAATTTGAGGCTTTTGTGTTGGACACGATAGATATGGATTCGGATTCAGATTCAGTTTCAGTTTCAGAAATGAAAGACAAGAGGGAGGAGGGGGGGAACGGGAAAAGGTGATTGGAAATGGAAATGCAAATCATGATAATGCCGATATGCTGATGATGGAATCGATGATGTTGACGATGGCCTTTGGCGAATGCCATTTTCAATGGGTCTCAATGCAAATGCTGACCAAATTAGTGTCAAAACGTATTGACTACGCACACACTCGCACATAGACGCACACACGGACAGTGGTTGTTAATGGCGTTGCAATTTGCATATGTGTGTCAAATGCCTGAGCTTCCTATCGCTCTACACTAAGAGAAAAATAATAAAATAGCTTAATGGATTGTCTAAAATTTACCAGCAAATATTTGTGTTTTACTTTCAAACCCTTTGCTGTTATTGAAAATATAAAAAAAAAAAAATGTTTAAACTTTTTAATTTCTGTGCAGTTTTAGTTCGATGCCATTTTTTACAGTATACTTTTAGACACTTTTCAAATCACTAGAGATTTCAATGGCATTTGGCGATTTTCATATTAATTTCACATTAAAATAATTATCAAGTAGTTCATTATTATCAAAATAATAAATGTTAGTTAATATGATATCGTAATAAAATATTTGAAATTTAGTTTTTTCTGTGCATCCCTCTCTCTTTCTCTCTTTTTTATGTCTCTGTTTGCCATGAATTTTTAGCTAACACACTTAACCCACTTGCCACGCCCCACTTGCCACACATAACCTACACGCCCCTTTTGCCCCCTTCTCCCCCCTTCCCTCACCCCTTCCCTTGCATAATTCACGAAAAATGTTTTTTGCACTTTAAGGAAAATACACACACTCATCTAGTAAAATAAAAAGCAGCAGAAGAGATTGCAATTAAATTATGTAGAAATATAATTAAGACTAAAAGTGTTGGCAAATCGGGTTAGCACTGGACAAGTATGTGTGTGTGTGTGCCTGTGTCTGTGTGCGCTTTAGTTTGGCCTGCAAAATTGTGTTGCCTACTTTTAAGCTGATTTAGCCGGAGGCAGAGAAAGTTTCTGTGAAATTTATTACATTAAAGCTAAATATGAAACTCAATAAAATTACGAGCTAACCCAGACCACTTTTACCCATCATCGATTGCCTTTCATCTCGCTTTATGAGTCGTACTTCCCTTTGTAGCTGCAAATTGAATGGCAAACTGATGACGTCAAAGCGGACTTCTCGCACATTTCTTGGGTTCTTTTTCCTTTTTTTGTCCTTTTTTCTTCTCTGACAAGTCCACCGCCAGACAGCTACATTTTAATACCCTCTATTTAAGAAAAGTCTACTATGAAAGCATATCTGGCGATATGAAAATTTAAACTTCCTATGATAATGCTGAAGAATTCGCGTTTGTCTTTTTTCTTGTAATCCCACACTTTATATAAAGTTTAATAAATTCAAATACGTAGAAATAAAAATAAATCAACTTTAGCTTCAAGGGTATTCCCCTTTCGACCTTTCATTTTAATATCCTGTTCTTTTGCTCAAGAGAAGGTGGACAGACAGCTGAATTTGTTCGCTGTTTTCTCCTTAGACATGGGAATAGTCATAAAAATTGCTTGGCTCGCAGCAAATATCATCCCCTTTTTTCGGCCACATCCAACTGGTAAAAAGGAAGAAGTCTTTTGACAATTAAATGATGCCAACGAGAACAATGAAGCAAATGGACCGGAGGTGGGCGAGAAACTGGGACAGAAGGGCCGCAGCTGAGGCATCTTAAAAATGTTCATCTGTTCGCTGGGTTGGGGTTGGGGTTGATGTTGGGGTGCCGTAAATGACGTTGCTTTTAGCGCCAGCCGAGGGAAACTCAATTAAATGTGACAGTGAAAATGCCGCCTAAAAGTATTCTTTATATAAAAGCGTGGGGGGTCTAAAAGGGGAGGTCTCTAAGAGTCAGGTGTGTGTGCCTGTGTGTGCTTCCCATCAGCGAAATTTGCTTTAATTTCATCAAGCGCCCAAAGTGTTACTTTTTGGCCGTGAAAGCAGTATTCTATACAGATGAAAAATAATACATTTTAGTGCAAAGAAAAAAACCCTAAGAACTAAAACTTTTATAATATTTTTGAGGGAAAAATATTTTAGTTATATAGTTTAACATTTAACCAAAATAATAAATAAATCCATGACACTTTTCGTGTGATTTTGAAAAAATAAAATTTTCGCCAATTTTCATATTTTTTTAAGGGGTAACGAGATGATTTTTTGAGAATTTTGGTAAAAAATTAAAATGTCCAGATTTAAATGCCAATCGATTGGAAATTTAATAACAAGTTCAGAAAGGTATGACAATCCGTATTTGGATCAGTATTTACTTTGTTTCAGCGAAAAAACTGTTGTTTTTTTTTGTAAATTCGGGATTTTGGTTTTTGACAAAAAATATGAATTTTTCTTTAGGTTTTTTTTGCTATAACTTGGCCAAAAATAGTCCTACACCAAAAATACAAACTGTTATCAACAGCTAACAACTTAATAATTAAATTGATATCACTTTCCGTGTGATTTTAAAAAAATTAAATTCTCGCCAATTTTCACATTTTTTATAAGGGGTTACATCATGATTTTTTGCCAAAAATTGCCAAAAAATAAAATGCCCAGATTTAAATGCCAGTCGATTGGAAATTTAATAACGAGTTCAGAAAGGTATGACAACCCATATTTGGATCAATACTTCCATTGTTTCAGCCAAAAAACTAATTTGTTTTGCTACAAAATTGCTATCTGAATTTTTGGTAAAAAAAAAAAATGGGAATTTTTTCTATTTGGTTTTTTGGCTGTAACTTAGCCAAAAATGGTCCTACCCCAAATATTGTTTTGAACAGATAACAAAATAAACTTTAAATGTTTGAAAACTGGATA
Source organism: Drosophila prostipennis (assembly GCA_037075205.1). Classification (NCBI taxonomy): domain Eukaryota; kingdom Metazoa; phylum Arthropoda; class Insecta; order Diptera; family Drosophilidae; genus Drosophila; species Drosophila prostipennis. The sequence continues at coordinate 836,298 of JBAMCJ010005054.1, read as the reverse complement.
GTAAAGTTTAAATTTAAATATAAAAGCGATTTAAAATCTCAGGCGATTTCAAAGCTCTAAATTTTAAAATCCCCGAATTTAGTCACATTTTTAGGCGAAATTTGACTTTAACAGGTCTTAAAGTACTCCCTTTTTTAGCTTGATTTTTCACACTTGGCCCTCTGTGCTAAAGCGAAGATGCTGAAAAGCAGGCCACAACATCGCCCCCTCTCTTTCCAACGCCCCGCTGGCCGTCTCTTTCGCACAGATGCGCCATCAGCGTTTTCATCTTTATCGCTTGGCAATGGCAGGCAGCAGCTGCCAATAAGCAACGATTATGCTTGTAGCTACAATCGACTGCCTATGTGTGCGTGTGTATCTGTGCTACCTTCTGTATCTGTATCTGTATCCCTGCGTACGCCTCTGTTTGTGGGTGTATCTGTGCGAGTGTTTGGCTGAGTTGTCTGTCTGACGTCTGAATGTGTGTTTGTACTAATGCCCGAGCAACAAAAATGCATGAGCACTCAAGTCAGCCTCAAAGCAAAAGCTTTTCCCCGTGTGCGTGTGTCTCGTGCATCTGTGTGCGTGGCTTGAATGGGTGTGCCTCGGCATCTATTACTATGTTTATACGATGGGATTCACGCTTTCTTGAAAGCGCGATCTAGAAATAACCCCTGTTTATACGACAACCGAGAATTCATGCTTTTGTTCACTCTCAGCTGATAAAGATGCCGGACCGGTAAAAAAAGGTAACCTTCAATACCTCTGAGTAGAGAAATAGCCTATGAAGGCCTTTTAATTTCTAGCGATCTGGCAACGTTGATCATTTTTAACAGAGTTACCAGAGCTAAGCACCACCAATTCACGCTTTGAGGCTGAAATCATAGTCAACTTTCGTGTGTTGCCGAATTCACGAAATGGCGTTTATACAGACACGAATCGGAAGAAAGCGTGAAATGATAGCGTGAATTCGGCATCGTATAAACACAGTATATGTATGTGTGGGTGGGAGCACATTGATAGCACTTGTGAGGCGTTATAAACTGCAAGCAGTTACAGCCATGGAAAAGGCTGAAAATATAAATGTTGGCGGAACGGACCCAAAAAAAATTTAAGCTTACTGAGAGAAACACAACTTTAGCTGGAAAAAATTATTTCTGTTGGCAGAAAATGGGAAGTTTACTTTGAAAAACATTTAAAAATTGAGCCTGAAAGCAGGCTGTGAAAAATTGTATTTGTTCATTTAAATTTCTATCTAAATATTAAAGCCTACTTTTGGGCTACTTATTCAGAGATTTTAAATCGCACTTAAATATTTCTATAAAAACTGACCCAAAGGCATTTTTTAAGCCGGTAAAAATATGTACATATAAACAGATGAGAAAACGAAATTGTAAACTGTAAATAAGTAGGAAAACGGCGGAAAAAAGGGAATTTATGTTGCAAATCAACTTTGTAGTTACATTGAAATTTGTGCAATACATGTACGTTTCGAAATGAAAGGGAAAACATTTCAACAGGCTCCATTTAATCTTTTGTAAGCGATATTGAAAATAAAAAAATAAAAACTAGCATAAAAAACTTTCAAACTTAATATCTTATAATCCTTTTTTTACCACCTTCAATCATTTTTATTTTCCAAAGCTCAATTTCCCTTCATTGCTTATTTTTTGGCTAGCCTTTGTGATTCGATTTCCCCCCAAGGACTGCAATTTGTTTATTAAGTTATTATGCAACAAAATTGAAACCGTTTTGTGCTTTTCATTTGCTCGCTGATCCAGGCAACTTAATTAGTTGATAATCATTTAATGCACTCGCCCACTGAGGTTGAGTGGGTGGTTTTCGGGTGGCTGGGTGGGCGGCTAGGTGTTCGTGTGCTCATATGGCCAGGCCAAGTGGATGGGTGGTTTTTGCTGTGCGTGGTGTGCGGTGAACTGAGATGCGTCGAGCAGCCACAAGGTGGAAGTGATGGTGAATTGTCAGTGTGTGCATAAATTAAATTAAAATTAAATGTTTAAAAAGCGTTCATGATGAGACGACCTTGGCGGAAAAAAGCAGCAGGAAAGCGGAAAAGCTGGGGAAAAGCAGGGAAAAGCTGGCGGCTCAAGTCGCGCGAAGGAAGTTAAGCCGAGCCAATTGCCTTTTACCTTCGGGCATAATTAACCCCGGTCAGGTGATTACATATTTAATGCACACACGCATGTGGATGGCGGCTTAAAGCCCTTAATTGATCGTTATGGCCACACTATAGTGTGGCCAAAGACCCAAAGTATGCTTTAAAAGCGAGAGCGCGATGATTTGTGTAAGCCGCTGAGCATTTATTAAAATTAAAAGCAACAAGGGAGCCGAACGACGGCGACGTCTAAAAGTGGGCCAGTGGCAATCTCCAGCGAAATCCGTTAGCAGACACAATAAAGACCATTACACAACATCCACTTGCGCTTCATCCTGCTTATGGCTTTTTATAGCACGTTGATTGCTGGGCGAAAAAAAACGGAGGAAAAATAACGAGAAAAAATACCAAATAACGAAAATGAAAATGAAAACGGCAAAATGAAAAGAAATTGAAAATGCCCGGCAAGCAGCAGAGCAGAATGATATGATGAGTGCGAGTAGAGTGGACGGGGACCTCCTCCTCGATAAGTAGGTGAAATCCCGGCAGGATTTCGCCGCAAACATAAAAGAGTTGCCACCACACAAAAAAACACAAAACACCCGCCGGTACAGTCTGCGCCAAAAGGCTTTTAGATAAAGCGTATATTTTCGCAGGGTTGCGTATATAAAAACAAATACACAGATGTGTTTGAAATAAATATTATGCATTTTAATTTACATATTACTTTTATTAGAAAAAAATATATTTACAAATATTACAACATTTTAAGTACATTCATCCCACGCGAATAAAAACTTCTTCATAAGTACTGAAATTAATTTTCTTAAAATACTTTTTATCTCTATTTTTCATTGGCCAAAATGCTTCATACTTCTTATACTTCAAATCCAAATCGATTTGGCTTTCCATCCACATTCACATTCACATCATCGCAATTTTGTTTGGCCATATAAAAAATATCGTATAAAAATATTTCAACCGCCGAGCGGGAAAGCGGGGGAAATGCGTATGAAAATGGCATTAGAAATACAAAAGGCGAGGGACGCAGCAATAAACGGAGAAGAAGCCAAACGAAAAGGGCCAAGAGAGGCTGTTAAGGAGGCGAAACAGGAAATAAAATTCCACTTTAAGCGTTTTTAATACAAATGCAAATACGTGGAAGGAGTGAAAGAGACAGGCAGCCTGACAGACAGACGTGCGAGTGAGACGTATATAAATGCGGTCCCATTGAGGTATATTAATATATATTTCTGTTTGAAGGCACACAATTCCATGAAAGGGTTTTTTCCACCCACTCACATTTCAGCATTTCATTCACAATGTGACTACAAAATGAAAACAGGAAAAAAAATTGGAGTTTTGTCTGCGAATTTGTTTTTGGAGATTTGAAATCACCTATTTTTATTTAAACGAAGGTTTTAATGCAGCAATATAATAATATTAATCAATATTATTTCCAATATAATTTTTTGAATAATTTCATCCCACTTTTCTTTCAGTGCCGGCGTGTCACACATGTAAAAACAGTCGGAAAAGCGGAAAAGCAGACAAAGAAGCTGCCAAAGGCTCTGGAAATAGGAGAAAAGTGGAGAGAACTACGGGCCGCAAATAAAGTGGCAGTCGCAATCCAATCCGGCCAACAATATGAAAAATAAAATACAAACACGCAGAGGCAGCAGACAAGTGCATATGAAAAAATCATAGCATAGTTTAAGGCGCCCGAAGTCGGAAAGGCGGAAAAGCGAGAGGAGAAAAGCGCTGAAATCGCAAAAGCGGAAGTGTAATAAAGTGCAAAAGTGCAAAAAGCACAGATAGAGCCCCAGAGTCAAGTGAGATAAGAACAATGCGAAACAAGAAAAGTCAAGTGTAAGAAGTGTCACGAGTTGTTAAAGGGAAAAGCGGAGGAAAAGCCAGGGAAATGGGTGGGGGAAAGCCGGCGAAAAAGGTGAAATGTGAGATGAATTGAATTGAGAAGATGCAAAGCAGAAGAAAATTCACAAAAGCACATGACACGCGACAAGCTAATGGAATACAAAATAGATAAAAAGGAGTAGGAGCATTTGATAGATAAAATATTATTAAAATGTTAAAAAAAAAAAAATTATACATTTTAATTAATTTATAAAAATAAACGAATGAAGATATTTTATTTTTAATGCGAGTTATTTAAAAGTTCCCTAATGATTATTTTTCTTAGACTCTTCCATATGCATATATTTATATTATATTTAGTTATCGCTGTAAAACTTGGAAAATGAGCAGCCACAAGTGGGGAAAAATTCAAGGTAGTCATACAAATCGTATGAGGATGTGTGCGTGTGTGTGCATGTGTGTGTTTTTTTGCGCACACAATCAAAGAAAGTGTAAAAGTAGAATGAACGGAAACGTTACTGGCACAAGGACCTCGAAAAGTATGCAACATTAAGTGTTGTCGTTGCTTTTTTTTTTGTCCAGCCTCCTTTTATTCTTCTTCAGCCCCTTGGAAACCCCCTTCTACCGGAGGATCTGGTTCTTATGTGCCATTTTTGCATACGTTTTCCTAGCTGTCAATGTCCTGTGAAAAGTTGAGGCATATCTATATTATAATGAAACAGGTCTAGAAATGGAGATATAAAACTTTGATCGAGTATAACTTTTTAACGAATGGTCCGATTTGAAAAATTTCTTCTACATTTCGATAGGTATAACTAAAGATAACAAAATTGCATTTATACTTTTCCGAAATCTTTATAATAATAATATAATAATATAACAAAAGCCAAAATTCCACAATTAACTCGAAATGGTAAGAGCATTCAGCAGGTTCCTTGGCCAAAAACGAAAAGGCTCAAAACTTTATCCATTTCCTCCTACCTTCTTCCTTTATTTTCCAACAACTCATTAACAAAAATGCGCAAAAGAAAATAAAAACATCAAGTTGAAGGGGAAAAGAGCGGGCAACAAACGTGCTTGAGTCTCTCTCATCTTAAAAAAGTCTCTTGAGAATAAACGAAGAATGTCTCGAGAAGAATACAAGAAATGCTGGTGGAGGCGGAGGAAAACAGGGAAAAGCCAAATAAAAGAAGGGCAAAATGGAAAACAAGTTTGCTCACTAATCAACTTTCAAATGAACTGCAAGTCAAGTGTTGTTTTAAATATTTTTATCTTTTTTTCTTCCTCTTCTTCGGGAAAGTAAAGTTAAATTATGAGAATGTCAAGAACAATATACATGTGTCATATGTGAGACCGCCACCCACACACACACATACTTATATAAATGAATAAATGCCAAGAACAATTTACATAAAAATATTTTTGCCAAAAAGTTTTCAACACACACGAAAAAAAGGAAGGGAAATTTTCCTTATGAAAAGCAAATGTGTGGGTTTAGTGGGTTAAAAAAAGAAGAAGAACGGGGGTTTTTCGGCAAGTTTATCAACTGAAGCATCGCCTAATCAAGAACTCGGGAACCCGAAACGCCGACCGCACAATTTACAGCTTTTCACCTCCCACCACCCCCCTTTGAAAATCCCTTAAATCCCCATTCTCCACCCACTTAAACTCTGTGTGTGTTTTGTATTTGCTCAAGTTGAAATTTTCAATTTGAGCACACAAAACTCATTAGGAGACAACTTGTAAACCCTCAAAAAATAACATTAAAAAGGGGCAACAAATTCTGGGATGAAAGGAAATTATCACAATTCTTTGGTTGCTTTTTAGGGCCTTTAAAATAACCTCAACTTCGGAGGACTCAAAAATGTTGATGTTTATATTTTTGTTATGTTGTATTCCTAGGATCGATTTAATTCAGGTGTTCTGAATCTTCACAAATAGGAAACAGTGTTGAAAAATGTTAGTGCGTTAAAAATGGTATATTGTTTAAACAAAGCAAACATTAAATATATATCCACTATTTCGAGATCCCTCAAAGTGATTTGATTAAATTGATATCTCCTTTGATTGCCCCATCCCTAATTTTATGCGGCTGTCACGTGCCCATCTCTAAGCCTCACGTAATGCCTCACGTAATGCGTTCGAGTGCGTTCGCTTTGCGCTTTCGATTCAATCAATTCTTGATGTCTTTATTAATATTTATGCGATGCTGCCGACAATCTGCGTATCTGTGTGAGAGGTTTTACGTCAGAGAGCTCATAACGCTGAGCCCCCCCCCCCCTTTTTTCCCCTAAATTTATGCAATGAAAATTTTTTAAGTGCTTTAATTTTATTTCTGGGGGGGAAGGGTCTTTGAGTTACGCTTCTTTGGCTCGTGGATTTTATGTAATAATTCGATTGTGTTTGGGCAAAAAGCGAATGTAATTTGGCCTATCGCCGCATTTCTTTTTTCGCTTTAATTCCTTGTTCTAAAGAAGCAACACTCGACCGCTTCTTATATATATTTTTAGTATTTTCTATTTTTCTTTTTTGGCTAATTCGCTTTGCAGCCATTAATGGTCACGCCCCCCGCCCTTTTCCCTTTTCACCTTTTTATAAGTCGGCTCACGTATTCGGTCATTAGATCAACTTTAATGCAATGCAGTTCACGTTTTTATTTACTTAGATCCTTTGTCTCCTCTCTCTTTCCTTCCTCTGTCCATCTCTGTCGCACTGAACCGGATGTGATAGGATAGGTGAGAAATTGAAGGTGGTAAGGCAAAGGTGAAAGAAAAATGACCGCCAATTTTGGCTTTTCAATAAGTTCACACATAGTTATTAAGGGAAAACAACGGAAAGATAAGGTAAAGCCGGTAAAAACAGAAAAGAAAGAAAACTTTCATGTCTGGTTTAAAATACTCAAAATTATACTTAAAACTATAAATATTTAAAATATAATATTTAAAATAACATCGAATCAATAATTTATATTATTTAGATAATAACTTTTTAACTAAGAACTATTGAGAACACAAGTCTTATGGAACTATTAAATATTTTAATGTGCCGAAAACGAACTAAAATCTCTAGTTTTTAAATAAGAGGTATCGAACATTAAATTTAAACTCAAAATAGTTTCCTTTCTCACTGCATACTTTCAGACACCTTTATAAAAGATCTCAAAGCTCTGGTTATTTCTGGTTTCTATTTCAGTTTCTTTTCTAGATCTATCTTTGGCTACCCCAAGGAATCCCCATAGTTGTTTCCCAGTGCAACCTTGGTACCAATCAAATTTGCAGCCCAGCTACTTTCCTTTTCCCCGAAAAACGACGGGGGAACAACTTTAATTGAAATCTTTGCTCTGAAAGCGACTTTATGCAATTTCAAAATACTTCCTGACCCAGGAAGAGAAAAGCCGGTGGTGAGGGGTAGAAAAAAGGGGAACTTTGCTTTGGCTGCTGTGCAAAAGTTTTGCCAAACAACTTTGGCTCAAAGACAAAAGCAGTGGCAGTGGCAAAAAAGGAGACGAAGGGCCAAAGAAAACAAGAAAACGAGGCAAATGGTAAATGGCAAATGGAAATTTGTTTTCCTTTCCCACCAGTCAAAAAATACAAAAAGGCAAGCAAATAGAGTGACAGTTGTTGCTCTTTAACACAGATTGATGGTCCCCCGAGAAATGGTGGGTACAGTTGCGCCCAAAAGGTTCGAAACTCACCTTGAGCTGCATCGCGCCACGCTATATCGGTAGTTATATATAATATATTGGGCCTGGGCCACAGATATATGGCAGAAATGATCGGTCATTAGGCCATAAAGATCGGGGCAATTAACTCGGATCGGATCGTAAAACGGCAGCCGATGAGCCCGGCTAATTGGGGGCTTCGCAAAATTGGTTCAACAATAATCGTAATCGCACCCCGCAGTTGGTAAACAAATTCGAAGTGTAATTAATGTTAAAATAACTAAAATCCGAAATATAATCACTTTCAAAAATTAAAAAAAATTATTAAAACAGATTTAAAAGTTTTAAAACTATATAATTCCCAAAACATATAAAGCCAAATGATATCATCTTATAAACTCCCTCAAAAACCAGACCTTATAAATAGCTTTTATATGGTTCGGGCTTATGGTTCGGTTTTTCCACGACCATAAAACTCAGACCGGGTTCATAAATGGGGTTCTGTAAATTGCGTCGTTTGTCTAGCGAGTTCATTTTCATTCTCTCTCGATTGTAAAACCCTAACATTATTGGGTGCAGATATGAGGGCAACTAACTTTATAACGATCATGAAAACGGAAAACGGGAAAGAAAACAAAAGAAACAGCAAGGTAATGAACGCAGCAAAAGTCGAGTTTTATGGATTCGGTAGCCAAGAAATGTGTCTGGGTCAGTGTTTATAAATAGATATGTATGATATCCCTATCGCTATTTATTTTGCCCTTCAAAGCCCTCAAATCAACTGTCCCCCGTTTGAGACAACGACACATCCGCTGGTCGGAGAGCTGAAAACCTTGACGTTGATGTGGATTTTCCAGGAAGCACATCAAAACATCGCACATGTGACGAAAAACGGAAATTAAAATCCGTTCTCCTCAACGCAGAAATGGAATACTTTTCAAATTTAGTAGGTACCGCTGGTCAAAAGTTAATTAATGTTAAGCCCTTGAAGGCCGGCTCCTATTTTAAATATTCCTTTTATATCTCCCCGTATTTTGCAGCGATCTTTCGCTTTTTACGCCCCTGGACGATTCATTTTCATTTCGCCAAACAGTTTTATGGCTCCCCAGGAGAAGAGCAGCTCACACACACGCGAAATGAAAAAGAAATGAAAACTTTCTTTTCCACCTGAGCTGCAAGCGGCATAAATTTCTCATTCCGCCAAGGAAATGCGGAAAATAAAGAAAATGGACCGAGCCAAAGGCGACCTAGTTTTTCTTATTTTACCGCCCCACCCATTCGTTTTCGTTAATTTCTTGAGAAGCAACAGGAGCAGCATTTTTGCAAATAATTTCAGTTTAATGAAACCCCCATAATCTCTCAGATATTTTTAATTTAATTTGGGTTCAATTATGATTATTTCATAGTAATAAGTAGACACCTACTTATTTTTCCCCCCCTTACGCACACACTCACACACGTGGTATAGACCCAGCATTTTCCTACGCATTTTCCTCAACGGTTTTTCTTGGCATTTTGCAATTATTGCCGCTGCTTCTGTGTTCGGGGAATGTTTGGGAAAAATTCTACTTGCTCGGGAATTTTCAATGAAAATAGTGAATTCATTGGAATTGAAGGGCGGCGGGCTTATCAAGGGTCTAGCAAATCACACAAAGATGCATGAAAAGGAATCAATAAAAGAGCAATTAATTAGGGAATTTATTTAATTAAATTTGGTATGTTTGTAAAATAAATATTAATCCCAAATTTAACAGAAAATTAAATTTATAATTAACATCACATAAGCTCTGCTCGTTCTCTGCCGTCACACCTACAGTGTACAACAAACTTGACTCCTAAGGGCCATTTTCTCATCCTGAAGTTAAATTTAAATAACGCTTTAAACTCTAAATTCCCATACATTTTCAGTGTTTTAAAATCTAAATCGATCTACTTGACTTAATCCCTTGCTCTCGAAATTTCTATAATAAACTATCGTTACTTTTGGTGCCCCTGCTCTCTTAAACCTTCCCGTTGGTGTATCAACCCTGTGACCTTTCATCGCATGCAGCTATCGCATCGAATTAATCAAAACTTTTGAGTTATCCAATTAGCGCGCGTCGAAAAGTTTATCACCTCGCCCATAACATAACCTCAAACCTCTTAACCCCCAACGCCCCCTATTTGCCGATGGAAACGGGATTGGGATTGCGACTGGGAATGGGAATGGGGAATGGGAATCATAAAAGTAAGAAACGAGCGAAAGAGATGGCCTTACGCCGGTAGAAAGAGAAGAGGCGGCGAATGCTTGCGGTGAACTTCATACAACACGTAATTGCTCGACGCGACGAAAGAGACGGGTATAGGGTACAGGGGCAATAGAAGGCGACGGGTATACAGATTCCCATTGCTTACCGTTATGGAGATTGAAGATGCGAATTGGGCGGAAAAGTGGGCGGCGGGTGGGTCGTAAAGTGTAGCAGCTGTTTAGCAGGAAGGAAAACATAAATGAAAATCAATAAATAAAAATTTTATCGCACGTAAGGGGGGAGCGCAAAAAAAAAAGAGGCTTAAATTAACTCACGCACACACACACACGCACAGAGAAACAGAAAGAGACGGCAAATCGTTTGGCGGAAGGGGCGTGGGAAAGAGAGGGCAGAGTTTTAGGGCCAAACTGCAAAACCGCCAAACAAAATCGATAAATCTGCAACCACACAGTGGGCGCCAAAAGAGGACGGCATGCTAATGCAATTGGCCAATAAATCATCGAATAAAACTGCATAAAAATGTCGGTCCACACAACTAGAAAAAACGGAAAATGCATTGAAAAAAATTGTTTAAAGAAAAATCTTAAATAATTATAATTTACACCTCAAATGTAAAACAATAAAATTTCAAAAATTCACTTGTAGCTGGCAAATTAAATGGAATTTTCGCCTTAAACTTCACAATCAATTTCTCTCAGTGCACAACTAGCTGGCATAAGAACCCCCACGGCTTAGTCAATCACAGCTGAGTGCATCCAGCCATCAATCAATTAATCAATCAAATAAATGTCCGACAACGAGCGGCCCTCAATCGTTTACATCAGTCAGCAATTTGCTATCAATTAGATAATGGCTTATCGGCAGAGCGATTCTAGTGACGAAAGCAACTTCCCCCCCCCCTTTTTTTTTTTTTTTGATATTTTCTTCTTAACCCACTGAGCACACTTCAGCATGATTTATGGCTAAAACGAGATAGCGCTAGTTAAACCTCTCGAGAAGCCAAAAACTGAAAGCTACCAAAACAATCGCGGGGACACATATTAGCCATAAATCTGTATAACACTCGCGGCCATAAATCAATATTTAAATGCTAATGGAAAGCCACAGCTACAGCAACAATTAGCACCGTACAGTGAGCCATAAAAGGCAAGAAACACCGCCGATTATCTCGGGAAGTCTGAAGAGACTCAGACGGCGCCAAACAAAACAAAGCGATCCAATCAAACCGAATCGAATCGAATCGAAAACGAAATCGAATCGGATCTGATCCGATCACTTGAACCTTGCCCTGTAGGTTTTTCCACCATGCGATGGTGTAGTGCAGTTAACAGTGGCGTCCATTTATATATAGGCTACCTTCTATTAAATAAAAAAAAAAAAAATTTTTGAGCCGCAATTTAATATTTTATATTTAATTAATAATTCGATTTTTTTATAGATTTTCCATCAAATAAAAAAGTTGTATTTTTCAACCGGAATTTAATATTTTATATTTAATTAATAATTTGATTGGTTATTAAAGATTTTCCATTTTAGTAGCCCTTCCTTCTCGCAGTGCATTTTGTGCACCTACATTCGCGGTCATAAAAATGCACTCAGCCAATATTGCAACTATTTATAGAGCTTAATGGCTTCATCAGAATTTAATGAATTAAGAGAAAACGCATTAAAGTGGCAAATAAGAGTATAATCGTGGCCATAAAAATATAACCACTGCACGATCATCGGGGCTGCAGAAAACGGGGAGAGTGTTTGGCATCAAGACGAAGACGCCTTGGAATTCCGTGGGTTGTCTCGGGTGTTTATTAATAGCCGATACGTGACCAGAAGTACGACTTGGAATTATTGCCCATTTCGTGTGTGACAGAGCTGAATATTATTCAACGTTCTATTGGCGGGGCCACCCAAATGGAATTGAAAACGGGGCTTACTACAACATATCTTATAACTTTTATCGGGATTATCTTTGGATAATCATTTTTAAGCACATGTTGTAAACTTATCAATGCGTAGAAAGTTAAGTAAAATAATTTGATTTAGTTAATTTGATTTAATTAAGTATAGAATAATTGGAATTTTTGGCCAAATGAAGTAATACACTGCAGAAAATGAGGTGAAAAGAAGTATAACTTGATGATATGATAAAGTATTACAATTATATAAATATCATTTTTCCAACTCGTACTAAAATAGGTATATTTTTGGGAATTTTAAAAGAAAACTTTTTGCCTTTTCTCTCGGTGTCATCTGGGAAAAACTTTTGATTTGCTTATGCAAAAAGTTGTTGCTTTTCATGCAAAGCAGAATGTTAACTCCGGATTTTCTGCCTTCCGTTTGTTTACAATTTTAGCTTTGATTTCGATTTGCGCCGGCCAAGCCAAGCAGCAAATAGAATTTTGCCTCGCAAATAAATAGGATAAATGTTGGGGGCGTGAGAAAGGCCGTGAAGGGCGGGAAAATCGGGAGAGCGGGAAAATCGGGAAAACCGGGAAAGGGACCCGAATCCAAAAGCTGGACCCGTGGTAAATTACATTTAAGAAAATCAACGCCCGATGGCCGAACGGAGTTAAACTTTTCGCAGTGAAAAGCGGCAACGTTGCCGGGTGGAAAAGAGATGGGGATAGAGAAGAAGAAAGAGAGGGCGAGAGTCTGAAGGATCCCATTCAGTGGAAAACGAGAGCTGAAAATTCAATTTGATTTGATTTGATTTTCGTTCTCGTTTTCGTTTGAATGCACAACAGGAGTGGAAGAAGAGCAAGATGATATCAAATTAGTTGAAATAGAAAATAAAATCAACGGGAAGAGAAAGAGACGGGGAGGGATAAGTACAAGAGTTTCACAGAATGATCATTATGAAATCTTTAAGAATTTTAGATGATACATGCAAAACATCTCGAAGGACAAAGGGTCAAATAACTAATGATATTAAAATGTAGATTAAACTTCATTTGGAACACCATAGAAACTCAGTGTCATTAATTTGATCAATATGAAATGTGGTATACGAGTTTTAATGAGTACATACTTTGCTAATAAGACAGAAATGTCCAAAACTTTTAGTGGCTTTCATTAAAATTTAAAAAAAAGGAAGATAATAATGTCAAAAAGTATTTGACTGGAGGAAAAATATCCTTGTATAAATTATTGTTTTATTGAATAAAAGAAGAATTATAAGGTACCTGCACTTATCAATTATGATCATACTTGTCCATTGTAAACTATTGTACCATAATTTATATACCGTTTTTAACACTTCTTATCAAACACACATAAAAAAAAACGAAAAATAAAAAATAAACTGTTCGCGTGTCTAAAAAAAACGAGAGCCAAGCATAAAAACATGTTTGTGTGGACCTAAAAAAGATTTTCCATTTGGTTGTTGTGTGTTGTTTGTGTGATATATTTTTTTTTTCGGTTTGTAGTTGTTGCGCTGATAAAAATCAACAGTCGCTGCTCTGCCGACGTCGACGCCAGCGTCGTCTCGTGCGGCCGGCGAAAAAAGGTTTTCTTCTTCTTCCTTTTATATTTGTTTGTGCTTTTTGGTTGTTTTTTATCGCAACTTTTAAACTGGGCCGCAGCAATTAATTGAAAACATTAAAATTTGTCAGAGGTTGGGGTGTTTTTTTTTTTAAATGCTTTTTTGTTTGTCTTTTTGTTTTACTGTTTTGGCATTTTCGTTCTTAATTTTTCCAATTAATTCTGCTTGGTTTTTGTTTGCTTTGCCTTAGGTTTCCCATTTTCCTAATTAATGAGAAAGTGTTTTCATATTAGATTCTTAATTATATAATTTGTTTTATTTTTTCTAAATTATTTGTACTTTTTTACGCAGTTAATTAGGATTTACAATTTCGATTATTATTTTTTTTTTTTTTTGGTTTTTTATTTTCCCAATTAATTTAGTTTTTTTGAGGTTTGTACTTGACTTTTCTAATTAATTTAGATTTGTTTTTGTTTCTCTTTCTCTTGCTCTATTTGCTCTTTCACTCTCTTGCTGCTTCTTCTTCTCTCTCTCCCGCTCCCTGCATCTTCCTCTCTGTTTTGTTTATTTGTCTGTTCTGTTCCACTTGTTTTCGCCTTTTGCAATTGTGCTTTTCCACCCTTTTCCCACCTCCTTCGCCCGCTTCTCTCATCTCTTCTTCTTCGCCTTAATATTATGCACACACTTCGATTTCGCCGTTTTATTTTGTTTGCCTTTTTGCCAAATTAGTCCGCGATTTTGGGCCGATTTTTAGGCGTTTTCGTTTTGCGAATTGTTCACGATTTCGCGATTTGCGTTTTTGCGGAATTTTTTCGAACGCAAATTGTGTGTGCGGAGCGAACGGCGAACGTTGTTATATGACGGAGACGATGAAAACGATGAAAACGGTTGAAAACGATGGAAGCGAAAGCGAAAACGACTGCCTGCGCCGGCGTCGCAGTCGCCGCTGGCAGAGCGGCGAAAAACGAAGCGGGCGAAAAACGAATTCGAATTGAGGCGAAGGCGAGCCAGCCAGGCCAGCCAACAAGTGCGAGCGAGAGGTGGCGATGCCACGGAGAGAAATACTTTTGTATTTAAGATTTAAGATAATCGAGAAAATGTGAAATGTTGTAGTAGTTGAAATAAGAAAGCGCGATTGCATAAATAACATTTATTCCAATTATTTTGACTATATTATTTTAAAACATTTTTGAATATTTTTTGGGAGTTTTTTTTGTATTTTGAAGATAAAATAGTTTAGTACATTCGTCAATCCCGAATTTTAAAATAAGTAAAATTATTTACAATTGAAAATTTTGTATAAAAACAGCAAATCGACCTACAAATTGCTACTAACTTGACGATTTTTTTCGTTTATAAGAGGAATGTTCCTCAAATTTAACTAAGTACTGTCGCTATAAATTTAATGACAAAAAATAAAATGTTTTGTAAACTTGTACAGTTTTTGAAAATTTAACCAATCCCATTTTCTCTCAGTGTAGCCTAAAATAAGCGCCAGCGTAGAGATGCTTAGCCTAATGCGAAAACGAGAGGGCGAATAGAAGCAAAAGAAGCAATTGAAATTGAAAGTTGTAATGAGACAGCGACTTGAGATTCATCATCAAACAGCTGCCGCTGACTAGTGCCCTCTCGCTCGCACAGTGGCGCACCCTCTCTTTCGCGTCAATATTGCCCTCTCCCTTCGGCTAACGGCGGAAATCCAATTACAAGCAGATCGGGCAGACATAGCGTCGTCGTCGTTACTTTTTTTCTTCATTATTTTCCCTTTTTTAACTTCTTGCACAATGACTCAAAAAAGTGCCGGAACAAAAATTGGGATGTGCAAAAAAGTCTGGCGAAAATACGTATATATTTTTGTATATACATACATATGTATGGAATGAAAAAAGAGGGAGACTTTTAAATTGTTGTTCGGGGAATTCAAATTCAGACACATGTAAAATCTGCATACACATGTAAGTACACATGTGTGATTTATGCAGCCATAAATTGGGTGTCATACTTTGCCAGCTTAATAAATTAAGCCATTTTCTGGTTTCAGCAATCAAGTCAAATGTGCAATCAATTTAATGCCAATTTTTCCACATTAATTGGCTGTCAAGTTTCAAGTTTAGTTTCGTTGTTGCAAACTTGCTAAATTTCAAATACCAAGGATTTTATAGGGATTTTATTTTTGTATTAAAAAAACAAGAGAGAACGCTATAGTCAGGTGGGTGTCCCGGCTATCTGATACCCGTCACGCAGCTAAAGGGAGTGCGAAAGAGATGGAGATAGAAAGCTTTGATCGGGTATAACTTTTTAACGAATGGTCCGATTTAAAAAATTTCTTCTACATTTCGATAAGTATAACGAAACACAACAAAATTGCATTTATCTTTCTCCGAAATCTTTAAAAATGTGGACGCCAGACACATTTTAGTATAATTTGTGGGCGACTATGGGCGATTGTGGTTAGTTTTTTTTTTAGTTTTCTTACCTAAAATAACTATATTATAATAATATATTATAATCAATTTTTTAAACACATATTAGTTTTTAAATAATTGTTGATTCATTTTACTTAAAGAAATCGAACCAAAAATAATCGTTCCTATTATTTCTACCAATTCAATTCTAAATCGCACGAACTGCAGGTTCGCTAATCTCTTGGCTGCTTCTCCATATTCGTTTATCACATGTGATAAAAAGTAAAAACGACAATAGCCTCGAATTTATTTGCTTTTCTGGGGGGCTTTCGTTGGATTCTACAAAGCGTGCCGACTCTTTGGATTCTTATCAGCCAGCAAAGCTCTTATCACAGAGCCAGCTAAAGAACAAAAAAAAAAGTACAGACCGGCCCCCAACAAATAGAATATTCATAAATTTAAAGCAAACAAATGGAGCACACAAATAGTGGGGGAAGCCAACAATTAAGTGCAGGAACTAAGAACAAGTCTCGTATTATTCCGCATCTTTAAACAATAATCACTTATTGTTTATAGCTTTTGCACGAGCTCCCAAAATCAATGCCCCAGTATCTCAAATTAACCCGTTCATCATGGCGAATACGCAATGTGCAAAATAAGCTCATTGTTTAGCTTCCATTGCTTTGTTTTCAATTGCCGATGCAAATAAGCTTACCGAAGTTGCTCGATTAATTACAATGTAGATAGTGCACATAATCGACTTACCTGCAAAGAGAAAAGGGGAGTAAATGGTTAATTAGCCGGGCTTACAAATTAGTACTTGGGCATAGGTACTGATTATTAAACTCAAAGCTATTATAACAAAGCTGAATTTCGGAATATCGATAAAACGATTAATCATTAAAAACTTTATTAAATGTAAGGTGAAAAATCTGAAATAATAGTGATATCGAAGTTTGCAAAGTTATCGATTAATTTTACAAATCAACTTTACAATCAAGAAGGAATAACAAGGGATTTTTGTTCTAATGTAATGTTATATGATAAGTATTTGCATATCCGCGCTCTGGAGTAACCACTGTACCATCAGCAACGACCTTTGAAGTTCTCGAGGAGGTGGAAACGAGTGGGTGGCTCTATTCTCAGCTTCTTATTGGATTCGTCGGTTGCTGTTGCTTATTTTGGGGTTCGGGTTTGGGTTTTTGAGGTTTTCGTTTGCCTTTGTTGTTCTTTACTTTATTTCGGTGACAAGTTGAGCAGATTAACATTTTACGCAATTAATACGAAAGGAAAATAACAGGCGTTAAATGCTAATTGCCAAATGTGAAACAAACAGATGACGACAAAAAACAAAAAAAAAGGAAAAAAATAGGACTGGCATGGGAAAAATCACCCACCGCTTTTCGTGGGGGTGTGCAACCTTGAACTTTGACCTCGCAGCATTCTAATCTGCGCCTAAAATTTGATTGCTCCAAATACAAAAAAAAAAAAACACACACAAAAAAAAGGAAAGACGCTTTTCTCTCCGCTTTTCTCTGCCGACGCAGCTGCCGGCGTCGCAGCAAAGCCACCTGAGCAGATCTTCCCTCTCTTTCACAACGCTCGACGACAGATGCCCCGTCTCTTTCCTTTGATTTCTGAAGGATATATGGCAGGATGGCCCAGTAATAATTAGTCCCAAGTGGGTTTCACAGCAAGCAGCTTAGCGATTGCAGAAAACCGAAAATGGGCGGGGAAATTCGGGGGCGAAAATAGTGGTGAAGGGGGATGGTCGTCTCGAATTATCGAGTATAATGGCCAGCAGGATAATATCCTGCTGATTGGAATGCCTCGAGTCGAGTATTTGCTGGCGAATTCATTCGTAATTGAGTTTGTCCATTAATCCACACATTCATTCGATAATCACTCAGATTGCAACCCTTCACCGTATGCATCATTTCACTAGAGGAGATTTCTCTATTACAGATCAAAGTAAAGAACCAAGATTGAAATAGCAAATAAAAAAGCTATCTATTCGTTAGGTAATCAACATATCCATTCGGTATTCATTCATTACACTATTATCTCGACCAGTGGCGGATCCAGGATTTTGTTGTGGGGGGTGATATCAGAACAATTTTTTTGTTGCATACTTTTTGAGTACCAAAATTTCTTTCATTTTTCATCCGAGTGGGGGGTGATATATCACCCATATCACCCCCCGTGGATCCGCGCATGATCTCGACCAATCAAAGTAAAGAACCAAGATTTTAATAAATTCCAAATTGTTTAATAAATAGTACAAGTAATTTCATATTTTCCAAAGACGTATTATCCCAGAACGTATTCATTGAAGTCACGTGACTCCTTTGAGTGCGATCTTTAATGGTCCAGAATTTCAATTGTACATTGCTCAAACTAATGAATATCACATGCTCTGATTGATCCTCTTGTGCTATTCATTTGAACGTGTTCTGTGGATCGCATGTGCCAGCAGATCGTGTGCTATCAAAATTGCCTGCAATTTTAGCGTAGTTTTTGTTTTTCCCTCATGCTGATTTCTGTTTTGCTTTTTTTCATTTAGATAAGCTTTGCTTTGCATGGGGACTCGGTCATGCTTTATTAAACAAATGGCACAACTCGCGGGTAGAAGTATAGTTTATGAATAGAATTCTAACAACTTAATTATAGATATCGCGGAGAGACCCCCATGGAGAACGGAACCAGAAGGGGTATATCAACACGAAAACTTTCATTATTAACCTTCGAAAATTTATTGCCCGCAGTCACAATCTTCTTATTCTAATACCCTCTGTTGACAAATTGCCCTACAAATTTAGACAATATTTTGGTATAAAATTGACATGGCTATCAAAACGATATCGGCATATCACGAAACGTATTGATTGTAATCGCCAAAGTTTCGATAACTTAAAACCAATCTGCCAATTAAAATCAATTTACTATAACTTATTGATATGGCAATTTTAAATGTGTTTTATTAACTGAAATTTATATGGGCAAGAATCCATATTATGGAATTCTTCAAAAAAACCGTTCAAACATCGATAACTCATTGATAATCCCAATAATTAAGATAGCAAAAATCCCTTCAATATCATAAATTTCTCTGCACAGTTATCGTTTAAATTTTGATAACTGATCGATGTTTCCAATGTAGTTAATATGGGCAAGAAAACACATTATATATTTTTTTAAAGAAACCGTTTAATTTCGATAAAAGATCGATAATCCCAATTTAACTCTTACATCGGCGAATGGTAAAACTAATCTGTCAATTAAAATCTATTTAATAGAGCATGGAAAAGCAATAAAGAAAATGCTAAGAAAGGTATTTTTCTTTCTGTGCGCAGTAATCGATCGAATTGTGATAACTTATCGATAGCCTCGCACCCCTCTTACTAGATGGCTTGAATTTTGGTAACTTATCGATATGGCCGATTCTAATGTGGTTTATTAGCTAAAATTGATATAGGCAAGAATCGACATTATAGAATTTTTTTAAGAAATCGTTCAATTGCGATAAAAGATCGATAATTCCAATAATCCCAATTGTAAGACTGATCTGCCAATTAAAATCTACATTTATAAAGAGGAATGTCAAGCCAAGGAAAATGCTAAGCACGATATTATTCTTCTTTCTCTGCGCAGTAATCGCTCGAATTGCGATAACTTATCGATAGGCCCACTGCCCTCTCTCACCTAGATGGCGAATTGCGGAAGTTGTAGCAACAGCAGCAGAAGGAGCACACCATATACACCAGGAAGTTGATGCTGCCGCACCACGTCGACGTTGAAGTATTACCGCTGCAGCCGCCGCTGCTGCCGCCGATGCCGCTGCCCGTTAGCGTACCGCTCGAGTTCTGCTCCTCGCTGCCGGTCGCTGCGCAGCTGCTGCTGTTGTTGTGGTTGTTGTGCTGCTGCTGCTGCTGCTGAAAGCCAGCAGCGCCCGCTGCCGCTGCTGCGATAATCGATGCCGCCGATGATTTGCGACGTCCCGCCGCTGCCGCCGCTGACGTTGCGGCGCTGCTCGCTGTTTCGCTGCTCTTCTGGCGCAGAAAGCGTCCCAGTCGCGGGGGGGCGTGGCTCTCGAGGGCGGGCGGGGCGCTGCTGGTGGAACGTTTGCGCTCTGCCGACGTCGCTGCTTGCTTCAAACGCTGCTGATCGTCGACGAAGGAGATTTGCTTCCACTTTTTCTTCTTCTTCACTTTGGCGGTGGCTTTCAGAAGATTCCGCGATCTATATGTTGTTGTTGTTGTTACAGTTGTTGGTGTTGCAGTTGTTGAAGTGGTTGTTGTTGTTGTTGTAGCTCTGGATGTTGTTGTTGCTGCTGCTGCTGCTGCCGGCGGCGTTGGACGCGCTGCAACGGCGACGTCGGCGTCGTCGTCACTTTTGGCCGCCAGTTCAGAAGCTCACACGCACACACACATAGGTACTAGGCGCACGCACACAATCACGCAGGCAGAGCGCTGCGTCGACGTCGCGGCGGCGGCATTCTAGAATTTTACGAGAATTTTTTTGAAAAAGATTTTTACACTTTTTTAAGATATTTTTTGATCGAAATTGCTGTATTTTTTTTTAATTTTCGAATAGATTTTATATATTTGAAGATTTTTAAATTGGAATTCTGATATTTTTCAAACGACTATTTTTGAATTTCGGAGAATTTAGTTTTAATTTTTGCTTTATATTTAAGTGTGTTTTCGCAGTGGTATTTCTTAAGTTTTTATTTTGGTTTGAGACCTTATTAAGTAATACGAAAATATAAGTTTTGATTTTCAATTTGAAGTCATCAAGACTGCGAAGTTAAGGTTAAAAAAATGTTTTTGGTAAAACAACGTTTTACAAATGTTTTAAAAATTTCTTTTTAAAATTTTAAATTAACATTTATTATTATTTGGCTTTACAAAATCATTTTAGAAAGTTTTTTTTGCAATATATTTTCTAATAATTCTGTTTAGGAAATTAAGTGAGTTTTTTGCGGTGGTTAAAGAGCAATACTATCCAGGTATTGTTTATTTTTGATTTTATTATTTTTTATGGCTTTACACAGTGTTGTTTTTTTTTGGATCAACTTTTAAAATTTTAAATGTCAGATTCCATGTCGTTTTATTTTTTTTTTAACTATTGCAAATTACACTTTTTTGTTTATTTTTTTTTATAAATTTATATGTTTTGATTTTTATGGTTTACCACACTTGATTTTCTTCTAAATTTTTTTTAATAGGTAATAAATTGAATTACGGAATTGTACCTATTTTTGGGTAGTCTTATTTATCACCTAGATTTATTTGATTTTATTTTAATACTCACTCGCAATTACGGTTATCTTTCTTGTTTTCAAAGCTGGTTTTGATTACTGGTCTATTTTCACTACTGGACTTTCTTTGTTTTCTTGTTGTTATTTGTCTACATTTAGATTTTTAGTTGTGGCTCTGCTATTGTCTTTGTTTCTATTGTTTGCTAGTTATTAATTAGTAATATTGGTTTTAAATGGAGTATTTTGATTTATTGTATTTTCACTGAGGGGTTTTTATTGTAGCATGTTTGTTAGTTTTATTTTGATTTCTTTATTTGCGACTTTGGCGATTTTCTTGGCTTTAATAAGTTATTTGGAAGATTTTTGGTTGCTTTTTGCTTTTTTTTGTGCTTTGCTAGCACGCTTTTTGCTTTCTTCGAATGCCGCCCTTTGTTTAATTTTTGTTTTGTTTATTTCGCACTAACTTTTAAACGGCTTTTGGAATATACAATATTTTTACATTCCGCAATTTTCTGTAATTCTCTGTAATTACGACTGGCAATATTTTTCGGTGATATTTTTCCCCTTTGTAGCTTTATTTTCTGTTTGCCGCTTATCATTCCACTCTGTTATCTTTATTTCTGCTGCTTCTTTTATGTAATTTACAGCTTCTCTCTGCTCTCCCCCTTTGCGTTGTGTTGTTTTGTTGTTGTTTTGCACACACGTGCGAGGAGCACTTGAAAAAAAAGGTTAAACAAGAACAAAAAATACACGGGCAATGCTTTTTTATTTACCGAATATTTAGCATTTACGATTTTTACGCGTATTCATTGTTTATTATTGTTATGATTTCTTTTTTTTCTCTTTTTTTTTGTTTTGTTTTTTATTATTATTTTTTAGGCGGCGCGCGCGCACACACACACGCACCCACACACACGCACACACACACGATATGCGATATGCGATGCGATGCGATGCGACCGCACAACACTTTGCGTATGAACAATAATTTTGGGCCGCCCGACGGCGTCGTCCACCAACACGCCACCTACAACTTCGGGAGAGCGGCGGAGAGACGAGGCGAGAGAGCTCAGTGCCGCTGCCTTCGAGAACTGACTGCTCTCTGCTGCAGCGACCGCACAACACTGCCGCGAAAAGCAGCCGAAAGCAGAGGAAAAGCAGCGGGAAAGCAGAGAAATTTCTCTGCGACCGAGCAGCGGCGAAATGCGCCGGCAGCGACGGCGACTGCGACGGCGGCAGAGGTGGGAGAGCGACGCGACGAGACAAAGAGAAAGAAAATGAACGCGTGCGCGTGGAAATGAATGAATTTATTTTGTTCAAGTGTTGAATATCAAATTTGGGTTCATCATCATCAAAAAAAATTCAAATATCATTTTGATAAGAAAACTGATCAGTATTACCCAGAGATTTATTTTCGTAATTTACAAGCTGAAACTTTTTTTTATAAATTGTTTATAACTGTTTTAAAAAACTAGCTAAATATAAAAAAAACATGGATACATTCCGAAATAAAACGTTATATTTCTAAAGTTCTAGGTTCTAGTTAAACTAACGTCTGATATTTTTAAATTCTATATATTTATTAAAAAATCGTCACAGATTTTAGAATTTCTTTACCAAAACCCTCTTTTGTTGAATTTTTATTTACGTTTTTATAGGGTATTTCAAGTTCACTGCGACAGCTGATAGATTTCCCTACTGAAATAGGAGAAAATAGGAGTAACATTATTATCGGGGGACCAAACTCCAAACTTTGGACCAACTGACAGAACTTGCTTATAAAATAAAGCTCCCCGGACTTTTCAACTTTCTTATCGGCGGCAAGGCGAATAACTTTCTGGCCATTCATTATTATTGTTTATTTTCTAGTATTAACTATTATTTTTGCCGGAACTTTTCTCTTTTGCGCAGAAAGCTGCGCGCTCTTCCAATCAGACAGCCCTCTGCTCTGTCGTCGTGCATTCTTATCAGAATCGCCGTATTCGTTTTCTTTTTCTTGTTGTTTTTGTTGTTGTTGCGCACTGCACTTGAAAACTTCATTTACGCATCTTTTCTCTTTGGCAATTTGCATTTGAGATTTGCATTTTGCATTTCGGTTATTGGCAAGCTTAATGATGGCGATAATAATAATAAGTTAGAAGGGGTCAAGTGATGGGCGCGGCGGCAGCGACGCCGGCAGAGGGGCAACTGCAGCGTTCGACGGCGAACTCAAGTGGTTGACGTCTTCACTAAACACTAGACAACATGGGTTTGGATCGGAAAATCCAGTTGCTATTCTACGAAAATGGTTTTAATGTTTTTCTCTAAAATTTCAAGAAGATACAGGAAAATGGCTATTTTTCAAGCTGAATTACTAAAGAAATATTATGCTAAAAATATATTTATTTAAGCAGTATGTACAGTGTTACATTATACACTGAGAAAACTGGGGAGCATCTCTTTTAATACTTTTTATTCTTACTTCTTTAAGATCAAGTGTTCTTAAATATGAGACAAAATTGCTCTTGATTTCAATTTTCGGACGATATTATTCTTGATTTCGTTTATCAATATAATATATTAATATTAATAAAATGAAAGGAAATTGCATCTGAGGTCGAGAGTGGGTTATGATTAAAATAAGAGAGTATTTCTGAAACATATTCATTCTGATTTTGTGATTATCTAGTTTTTAACTTGTAATTATTGACCAACATTCAAGTACATCGCTTATTTCTATAGAAGTATCGTTTTAAGACCATCTCCACTCTGTGGTCCAGTGTCATTATGCGACTCTCTGTCGTGGCCCTTGGGGGCATGAGGCGGTTTTGATTGCTAGATTAGATGGTGACCCCGCCACGGTGACCCCTGCCCTCTAAACTTTACACTAGCCACACTCAGTGCACTCAGTGCCGGCATTTCGTTATTAGCTCTTAAGCTGCCCCAGGTGCCTCAAGGTGCTGCACGCACAAACAAAAGGAGAGCCGGGAATTCGGGGTTGGGTTGGGGTCACCTAAAAGTTTCAAATTTCTTTCGGCCCAATAAAAATAAACAAAGGAGGCCCGAGCTCCGCTGAAAGTGGCCTGAAATGAGCCCCGGGCTCGGATTGCAATTATCCAGCGAGAGTTATCCATCAAAGATGCCGCTCGCCACTTGTTCTAATGAAAATTTGCTGCCATTCTCAAGGAGTCGGGGAGTCAAGAAGTCGGTGGATGAGGTTCTTTTCGGCGAGAACAGGTGGAGACGGAGCACCTTATGCCATTTTTCGGCATTATGGTTATGACCGCCCCGAACCAGATGGTATCGCAGAGCTCTATGGTCTTTTGCTTTAAACGTTCGAAACAGGAGATCCATCAAAATGGGAATTAACTGTCCCAGCGAGGGCTGTTTATAGAGTTTCGCGGATTAGGTAAGTAAAGTTCTGGCAAATTGTAGCGGGTTTTTTTTTGCACAAAAATATCAGTATTTTTGGCGTAAAATGAGAAAAAACGGTCCGAATATTAAATGTCATACCTTTTTGAGCTCGTAATTAAATTCCCTATCGACTGGCATTCAAATATGGAAATTTTAATTTGTTAAAATTTTTGGTAAAAAATTGTGACCCTACCCCTTATACAAAACGCAAAAATCATAATCGTGTTTTTTTTGCTCAAAAATATCAGTATTTTTGGCGTAGCATGAGAAAAAACGGTCCGAATATTAAATGTCATACCTTTTTGAGCTCGTAATTAAATTCCCTATCGACTGGCATTCAAATATGGAAATTTTAATTTTTTAAAATTTTTGGTAAAAAATTGTGACCCTACCCCTTATAAAAAACGCAAAAATCATAATCGTGTTTTTTTTGCTCAAAAATATCAGTATTTTTGGCGTAACATAAGAAAAAACACTCCGAATATTAAATGTCATACCTTTTTGAGCTCGTAATTAAATTCCCTATCGACTGGCATTCAAATATGGAAATTTTAATTTTTTAAAATTTTTTGTAAAAAATTGTGACCCTACCCCTTATAAAAAAAGGAAAAATCATAATCGTGTTTTTTTTGCTCAAAAATATCAGTATTTTTGGTGTAACATGAGAAAAAACGGCCCGAATATTAAATGTCATACCTTTTTGAGCTCGTAATTAAATTCCCTATCGACTAGCATTCAAATATAGAAATTTTAATTTTTTAAAATTTTTTGTAAAAAATTGTGACCATACCCCTTATAAAAAACGCAAAAATCATAATCGTGTTTTTTTGCTCAAAAATATCAGTATTTTTGGCGTAACATGAGAAAAAACGGACCGAATATTAAATGCCATACCTTTTTGAGCTCGAAATTAAATTCCCTATCGATTGGCATTTAAATAGGGGAGAGGTCTGTAGGTTGGTACACCTTTTGTTTTTAGTCTCCCATTTGGACATTCGCTTTTGAAACTTCACGTGTTAGGTACCGATCGAAAGCTTAGTCTTTTAGCTGTACAATAAAGCAAAAAAAAATTTTTTTTTCCCTGGGGAAAACTAAAAAATAATTTTTTTTGAAAAGTGCCAAAAAATGACATTTTGAAAAAGAGGTCTGTAAGTTGAGACACTTTTAAAAGTCAATAATACTCACACCAAAAGTACTCCAAACTTTTAAAAACTATTTATTTATGTTAATTTAATCAATTTTAGTTCGTCTTAAAATTTTTCCTATCCATTTTTTAAGAACTTAGACCAAATAACAATTAAAACCAAAAGGCTCATTGAACATTCACTTTTCCCCTATTATCAAAGAAATGTACTAGGCAGAAAGCGACCTCTGTCGGGCTAAGGCCTTTTTGTATGAGAAACGGGTGTCTCAACTTACACGCTCAAAGTGTCCCAACTTACACAAAATGGGATGTTTCGGGAAAAAATTAATAACTTTTTTTCTAACTGTCACATTAAGCTGATTTTTTTTTTAATTTGTTAACAGTTAAATTACTAATGTTTTAAATCTCTTGAAAGGTTAATTTAAGCACGTTATTAATTTTTAATGGAATTTTGAAAAAAGTGGACAAAAACTTTTTTGGTGCAAAATGGTACACGACTTTCACAGCTTAAATCTGGCTAGAGCCTGGCTTATAATGTTTTCCCCAAAAGTTTTGTCACTGAAAAGGACTACAAAAAAAATAATAAAAAAAATTTTTTTAGTGGAAAAGTTTTGAGAAAATTGAGTGTCTCAACTTACAGACTGTCTCAACCTACAGACCTCTCCCCTATAAAAATGTTACCTGTTTTAAATTTTTTGTAAAAAATTGTGACCTTAACCCTTATAAAAAATATTTTATTATTATAATCTAAAACACTAACGTTCTTAACTAACCTTAAAATTAAATATATATGTATATAAATATATATTATCAGTGGCGTATCCAGAATTTAATTTAAGGGGGAAAGCAGAAAAAAAAAATTTTTTTTTCACCCGAGGAATTTAACCGTTTTATATAAAACTCTCCTCAAAATTCTAAGAATCAACCCTTAAAGCTACAACATCCATATATTTAATCAAAATTCTTGAATATTAAATCCGAAACATTTGAAACACATCAGATAAATAACAGCAATTAGAATATAAAGAGGGGCACAGAAGTGATGAATATATTCGCACCTCAGGTTTCTGTCAACTTTACTTTACAAAAAACGTTATTTATACCCCCTGTTCGAAGGAGTCCTGCTCCCTGCTGTCTTTAGCCCCCTTTGCCACCCCCTTAATCTATTTCCCCGCAGGCCTGTGTCCACTTTTGCTTTGACAAACAGCCACAACAATAAAAAAAAGGAACAGAAAAAAAATAGAGAGGCGGAGAAAAAAACAGAAAACTAATGGATGGGCAATGGCACCCAAGGGGGCTGGCTTTAGAGATGGGCGGGATGAGGGGGCGTGGCAGGGGTCCTGGGGATATACATACAAATACATATATATATGTATATATGTATACGCTTCGGTTGTTTGTTTGAGAGATTTTTCGGGGACGGCCGTGAGTCAAATATTTGTGACAAAAACGTTTGGTTTTATTTTCGCCACTCGGGAAACTCGAATTTCATGAGGGTTTTTTTCAGGGGCAAAATTACCTGAATTGTTTTGGTGTTGTTTTGTATCCCCACTTTGGTATATACATACATATATGTAAATAAATAAATATATATTGGTCGAATTAAAGCCAACTTTGAATTTTAATAGGTATTTAATATTTAAGTTGCTGTTCTATAAGTAAATTTTCCTAGAATTAATTTAATTTAGTTTTGATAGCCATTTCCTAGAATTTACAATTATTTTATTCACGATGCTATGTTGTATCCTGTCATAAAACTTTAATATTTGGCTTCTGATTACCAAGAAAAAAAAAGAAATACCCAAGCTAAGTAGTTTGCAACCGAAAACATTTTCATTTTATTCTTCTCCGATTTTTTCGTGCTTAATATTTTTCAATTTCCTGCTCTTTGAGCTCCGGTTTCGTTTGAGATTTTCGCCCCGCCCGCTGAGCGTGTGTACCCAAAACCAACTGCCACGCCCACGCCCATGCCGCCCCCCTTTGACGCACAGCTAACGGTACTGCCAGCGGGCGGTTGGGCGGCTGTTGAGCGGTGGGCGATGGGCGGTGGGCGTGGCCGGCGGACAAACAAATTGCATGCGTCTCTCATTTCTCATTTCGAATTTCACTTGCCTTCCGCAGTTACAGTTGCACTTGCAACAGCGCCAGGTGGGCGGTCTGCCACGCCCCCGCAACACCAACGTAAAAAAAAATAAAACCCTAAAAAACTAGGGAATATTTCAGGTTTTAAATCACATTATTATGGGATCTAATGATCATAAGGTAATCAAATGAAAGTCATATGGATATCATATTCAGAATATAATCGTAAAATATTTATACCATATTCATATCATAACAATACCAAATTCATATCACAGTAATATCATATTCTTATAAAATTCACATCACTTTTGTATCATAATAATATCAAAATGATATCATAATCATATGATAATCACTTCATAATCATTTCATAATCATATCATAATCATTTAATTATCATATCATAATCATATCATAATTACGAGTATATCATAATCATTTTATAATCATATCATATAAATATCATATTTATACCAAATTCATATCATATTCATGGCAGATTTATATCACATTGAATGAATAATCACTTTTAAATCGTTTCTTTAATAGAATTTCGATCATTTGAGCCTCTGACAATTTACAAACTAAATCTATTAGTCTATTGAGGTATTAAGATTTTCTCATCATGTTTTTTTTCAGTGCATCAGCTCAGTTCTCTTGTCTAGCCACTGCACATACCGAAAAGTTAATCATAAAAACGCCGAGCGAAAATGCCAAGGTTCAACGTGTTGCTGATTGTTTTTTCTCCTGGGTGTCAAATTGTTAAAACGACGTGGTAAAAAGGGGTCAGGGGGCAGAGGGGTGGTGAAACGGCTGAAAAAGAGGGCGGACTGACACGCCCACCAACCAGTTGCACGCTGCGTATACGCAATAATCGCTCACACAAAGCCGAAAGCTTTTTTGTCGAGCGTTTAAGGTTTAAAAAACATTCAATTTGGTCCCGAAATTAAGATGCAATCGAGCTTACCAAAAGGCGCTTAATTATAATTAAAGATGGTAGCAATTGCACACAATCGACTTACCTGTAAAGAGAA
This sequence comes from Drosophila prostipennis, assembly GCA_037075205.1. Classification (NCBI taxonomy): domain Eukaryota; kingdom Metazoa; phylum Arthropoda; class Insecta; order Diptera; family Drosophilidae; genus Drosophila; species Drosophila prostipennis. The sequence continues at coordinate 807,622 of JBAMCJ010005054.1, read as the reverse complement.
ATAGGTAAAACGATTAATTAGTAAGTTGAAAGGGTATTTATAGGGAGAATTATTTAATATATCTTAATTTTAATATTTAAAATGTAATTTAGACTAATAGAATATTTTTTTTTAAATCCATTGCCGTTTTGAAGCATCACAAAGATTAAATTCAACATGGATTTTTTATATTTTAAAGTAATGATACAAAAAAATGATTTGTAAGGTCTATTATTTTTTTTTAGGTTTTTTCAATAAATTTTTAATATATATACAAATATAAATATTAGTTAATACTTTTTAAATCGTGATTTATTCTAAAATCCTGACCCCAAGCAACAAAAATAGCATTGAGCTGGTTTTCCACGCGTGAGCTTTCAAAGCATTGTGATTTCAAGAGCTTTTCCAGGAAAGTTAAGTGTGGTGAAAAGCTGTGGGGAAAGTGCTGTTCCATTTTCCGAAGCTTTGGGTTTGCTGCCCTGCTACTGAGCTTTTTACGAATACACTTTTCTACTGATCAATTTTATAAAGATTTTGTATCTATAGATTTATATGCATAATTTTTTAGGTCGTTGTTTTCCTTTTTTTTTTGTTTGCCTTTTTTGATACGAATTTTCCCTCTTGACATTTTTCCTTTACATTTTCCTGCAACTAATCATATTTTTCTTGGACTGCAAGAGGTCCAGATTTATTGCCCTTTTGCTCCTAGATTTTTTGCCCTTTTCCTTTTAGCTTTTGGTCAAAGTGCAGCAAGGGTTTTAAAGCTCAGCTGGTGAGCAGCTCAAAAGTGAAGGAAAAAAGAAAAAGTGAAATGGTTAAAAAAGTAGTCAAAGCCAAAATCCGGCCCCTTGGGGCAATCCACGATATTTTCGCAGAAAACTGAGAGTTATTAGGGGAAAAATGAAGACAAACAAAGAAAGAGTGACTTAATTAAAAACTACAGAGCATTTATTTATTGTTTGCATTGTTATTTAATTTGGGATAAATGAGGAAAATAAAATGAAGAAGTGTTTTATATTTAAAAGTGGCCTGAATTTGAAGAATACATTCTGTGGAGATTTATACAATTGTTATTTCGCAGTTCTGTTGCTCTGCTAAGACTTTTAATAAATATGCAAGTTATTAATTATAGAAAAAGTGACTTGATTAAAAACTACAGAATAAAATAATTTGAGATAAATGATGAAATTAAAATGAATATTCAGAAGTGGTCAAAATTTGAAGTATAAATTCTGAGGAATATATTAAATCCAAATTTATACAATTTATGCTTTTACAAAATGTTTAATAAATATATAATTAATTTATTTAAGTCAAAAAAAAAATTATTTTAAAATTACTTCGAATCTTGTTTTACTTTTGTGTACTCGACATCGCATTGAGTTTCCGCCATTTCCCCATTTCAATTGCCCTTTTTCTTTGCCTTCTGTTTTCTCCCTTTTAGTGAAATATATATTAAATTCCCCAACTCTTTTGTTTTTGTCCCTTTCTTTTTAATGGTTTTGTGTTTATTATCATCCCTCCTCATCCGCGGCCTCACCTTTTCGTGCCTCGTATTTTGTATTTTGTATTTCGTTTTCCCGTTTTTCCCAGGTTTTTCCCAGGCATTCTCCCATCTCGGATTGCCTTTATCTTAGGGATATACTTCAAATGGCCATCCGAGATGCCATCGTCTTCGTCTTCGCAAGGGAAAGCCCTTCACAAGATGGCCTTGCAAATGTCACACGTGTCGTATGCATAATATTCGCAATGTCAGCATTTAAAGTCCAAGTTAAAAAAATTTAAATATTTGCATATCCACATAAAGCAGCATTATATTTATTACTAATTAGCTGCATTTATGTACACTTAAATTATTATGGGGGGCGTAATTTATAGTTGATTAAATGCCTCTTAATTAGCGTAACTATGTTTTTCGCTCATTTTCGGCGGGGCGTAAAATTCTAAGGGACTTAATTTTGTCAAAGAAAATTCCAAACAACAAATGCTTATTAAAAAAACGAAACTTGGCTTCAAAGCTAATTAAAAATAAACAAAATACAACATTTTTCTTAATTATTACTCAATGGATATCAGTATATACCTGTTGACTAGTTTTACTATACTTTTCTTAAATTTAAAAAAGTTAAGAGGCAAATTTCCATGAAACTTGTGCGACCTCATCAATTTCAAGTATAGAATATCGGAATTCACTAAAATAATGAGCTGCGTACAGACATTTAGTCCTGCACAAATATCCTGAGAGTAAAGAAGAGGCGCGTTTTCAGCTCCTCAGATGCGCAAATATACCTTCATTAGCGCCTTAAAGTGTGCAACACTCCAAGGAGGGAGATACAATATGCAAACAAAGGCACGTTTCCTTAACCCGCTAAGTCCGTCCTAACCACTTTTGGCCCACGCTTTCTCCCGCGGGAACGGCAAATCGACTTCGACTGCCAGCATCCTTCTCACTTTCGCAAAAAGGCAAAACTTTTAAAGTGCCTTCGAGAAACGACTGTCAGATGACCAGTACACGCAGGAAAATTACAAACGAAAACAAGAGAGAACGCTATAGTCGATTGGGTGTCCCGGCTATCTGAAACCCGTCACTCAGCTAAAGGGAGTGCGAAAGAGATGGAGATATAATACTTTGATCGGGTATAACTTTTTAACGAATGGTCCGATTTGAACAATTTCTTTTACATTTCGATAGGTATAACTAAACACAACAAAATTGCATTTATACTTCTCCGAAATCTTTAAAAATTTGGGCGCCAGACACATTTAAAAAAAAAAATTTAAAAACAAGGCAAAAAAAAAACAAGGACAGAAGTAAATTCTTATATTTAATAATGTAATATTATAAATTATATGAGAAATTTGTCCTGCTTTTATAAAAATTTATTTTTTTTTTTTTTAAATAACAAAAAACTAGATAATTTATTTTTGTAAAATTTGAAAACGAATGCAAGTCATATTCCGTCACATTTAATTTGAACTGTAAGAAGCCTTTAAATAAGTTAAGTTTAGTTAGTTTTATTTGAAATATTTTAGAAACCAATTGGTTGATGAAATCACTTGGATTTGGAATTGGATTTTAAAGTTTATTGTTATACATTTTTATTTTTTTGGGGACTGACTTATTTTTAATAATTAATAATTATAATTATATTAATCACACCTCTTTTTGTTTAGTTTTTTCTCCTGTGTAGCCAAGTGCTTTGCCTAATGGGTTAACTGGGTTAAGCTGACCGACAAGAGTTTAAGGTTGAACAGTTTAATTAACAATTTCTCGGGCTGATTGATTGACAGAAATTCAAAACAATTTTGAGGCCTGCTCCCAGGATGCCAAAAGGACCCAAAAGTAATAGGAGATTTTGCGCACTTCCCATTAAACTAGATATTGATTTACAACGTTAAATCGCCTGAGGAGCATCGCTTATTTAATTAAAAGCAGGGTAATTCCTCACTTTAAACTTGTCTCAATTTAAGTTCGGGCCATCAGAAAATTATTACAACTTTGGGCCACTTAAATCGTTTACTTTGCGATTCCCCAATGCCTTTTAACCCCTGACAAACCCAGTGGCAAACCAAAATACCCCTTTTTTCCTTCTGTTCCTTCTGTTTTTTGGGTTTAAAGTTGATAAAAATGCGGGCTGCGTCACCGAGCCGATCCCCTGATAGCTTAAAGATTGGAGTATAATTTATATAGACATTAGCTCGCCGGCTTGGGGCGTCGAAATTTTTGAATTCATTGCCAGGCCGAAACCGCCGACTTTGACATGGCATATAAATGCGAAATGAGGAGGATGGGGAGTGGGGAACACCCCCGAGGACTCCTCGTCCTGCCCACCTTCCGAAATCCCGGAGAAATGTATACATTTTGTGCTGCGTTGTTTTCTTACTCCTCTCTGTTTTTTCTTTTTTTTTTTTTAGCCTGTTTGACTGGGGCAAACAGCAACAATAATAAACATTTCTTCTCGGACCATTTGTCTGTGTGTTTTTAATAATAAATAAACTGTAAACATAAGTCACGCATACAGAGAGACCGGCCGAAAGTTGAGCCTTGAGCTTTCCCCCAGATTTATGAGAGGAGTGGGGGGTTCAGAGGGTCAGAGGTCGAGGGGCTGAGGGGCTGAGGATCCCTCTGCCTTGTGGCCAAAGCTATGCAAATGTTGCGGCCTGCCTGCGAATCTGTCTGGATTTTTAAAGCCCCCCCCAAAAACACAAAATTCCTTCGGCTCCTCCACTATAAAACTTCCCTCTTTGGGTTAATTCCTAAGGGAATTTTTGATTCGGGAATTAATGTTATGACTGAAAGTGGAGGACCGACTGGTTGGCCAACTGATAAGAAGCCACAGCCAAATGGCAGGCTCATCCCGGTTTTCCAAACGATTTATTAGATTTTACTCACATAAATAAACTGGAAATGTGTACAATGTGTGTGTATGCATGTTTACTTTACTAACTTTAGTATTTAAATTAGAAATGTATATTCATGATATGAGTTTTACATTTAAACTAGTAAATTTTAAATTCGAGAATTCGGACGTTCTCATTTACATTAGATAAGCGTAAATTCTATCAAATTTCAATTGAAATCTGATTTGATTATAAATATACTATCTTAAAATACCAAATGTAGTATTTTTAAAAGAAACTTATTAACTTATTAAATATTAATAGACGTGATATTTTGTCTTGTTTTTATTATTTCTGTGTGATATTTTACCATATTAGTTATTTAAAAAAATGATAAATATACTACTTTAAAATACCACATTTAGTATTTTTTAGGAAATAATATAAAATAAGATAAATAAATTTAAAAATATACGTGATATTTTGTCTTTTTTTATTCTTTCTGTGTGAAATCGATAACTTTCAACTCCGGAAAGGAACATTTCTGCTTTCACGGTTTTCAAGAAAAAATGTTCTCAATTCAAGAAGATTTGTGTTTTTGCTTTAAAATTTTAAACGCTATTATTTATGAGACTTAAAGCCTATTAAATAAATGTTTAAAATACTTAATACTGCTTTTAATTGACAAGTGACATTGTGTATTCAACCAGTCAAAACTTTTTTTGCGGCTGTAAATTAAAGCCCGTTTTTTGCCCTCAAACTCTCTGGTAAATTTGGCTTGAAATATGTTTGCGTTTCAAAAATAAATATGCAAATATTGAGCAACGACGAATGTCAACTGGTTAATCCCCTCGGTTCCCCCAGATCGTTTTCCTTACGCTTCAGTTATTTTGTGTTTAACCATTAGCGCGTATAATGTTTCATACCGATTTATTTTCAGAATACCCACTCGCTTTTTCGGCCCTGTTTGCATTGCGTCTTCTACGCCTGCAATTATATTTAAATACATTTAATGGACGTAATTCCAATAATTGTTTAAGTTTCCCCTTCCTTCAATTTCCTTTGTGCTTTAAATTTTGATGGCCTGGCAGCTTCAATTACCCCGCCGCATCCTTCGTTCCTTTTCGGGGTTCATTAAAATTATTCTCTTTATTTTCGTATTATTTTTTTTCAGTTTCTGTGCCTGCTGTTATTAATATATATATATATATATCTGCTGTCGCTGCCAGAAAGAGAGGGTGGCAAAGAGAGAGAGGGAGAGAGAGAGGGTGTAGGAAAAAATTAAAAACATTTAAATTTAATTATACGACTATGACAAACAATTTTGGCATTTTGACAACGTTTTCGGGGAGGGAGGCTTTTCTTGTGACATTCTCGGACTGATGGAAGGCCCAACCGCCCACTCTGCCACCCAAAAACCCCCTCCCCCTCCCCTAGAACTACGCCCCCAGACAATTTGCAACAACAAGTCAACAATTAGCAGCGAGTTCAATGTGCCATCAGCGTCCAGGACACGGACCAGGATATAAACAAGTTCATTAGCAAGGGGGTTGGGCCAAAAGGGGTGCCGTGTTAGGGGTCGACCAGCCCCTTGGCACTCGCCGTTCGCCGTTGGAGCTCCATCACCATCACAATGGACAAATTTAAAAGGGGTTTTACTCAGAATTCCGGCGTCTCATAGAAATTTCGTTTATTAGATTTTATTTCGGGAAATTTAAATTCATTGTTTTCAAAATAATTGAAGCGAATCATTCCATAAGATGAAGAAGTACAAAATTTAGGTTGAAACCCTTACTCTTTATGTTGATTTTAAAAGTGCATTAGCATAAATATAACGAAAAATTGTTTTAAATTAATACTTATATATACCAAATATTTTATCCTGAATAAAAAAGTTTATTTTTCGAATGTTATGTAAGTATTTGTTAAGTAAATGTAAGAAGGCATTTTTTTTGAATAAAGCTAAATAGTTGGTTTAAGTTGTTGTTTAAAATGTTAGTATTTTTTTGGTATTTTATAAGTGAATAAGGATCTCGAATATACAAAATTGAGATGCCTAAGCTAAATAAAATTTACATATTAAAAAAAATATCAGGTTCCGGACTAATTCATTTAATGTTTTTGAATCCCAAAAAGTAAAAAATGTATCTGTTTTATATATTTTTTGGTATTTTTTGAATGAATACAGAGTTGAAACTGTGAAAAAAAGGAACTGAAGAAACCGTATTTCTTAATTCAACTTTTAGTTGGTTGGTTTGCTGTTTTTAAATTCCACAAAAAAGTTGGACACTTTTTTCGTATTTTTTTGGTATTTTATAAGAGTACGGAGTTGAAAACTATCAATTAAAGCTATTAAATAATTGTTATGTACTTGAATAATACCAAATAGAAGTTCCAGAAACACTGTTTTAAAATTCCACAAAAAATATAACATGTTGGACATTTTAGGTATTTTTTCGGTATTTTATAAGCATTAATACGGAGTTGAAAACCATCATTTAAGATTATAATTAAAGCTATATAAATGTTTCGTACTTGAACAAATCTAGTTTACAGGGTCAGGCAAGCGTGTAGCTGTCAAACTAGACAATTTTTGATATTTTAAGTGTTTTTTGGTATTTTTTTCAATCTTAAGAATGTGTATAACTCGATTTTCAAGAGCCCGGCACATATTTAACCACCTACTCAATCTTCTGTACCACAACTTTTATAAGACTAAATATTTGATCCCAAAACCCGACTCACCCGAAGAGGTCCGAATCGCTGCCGGGAAAGCTGATCCTGGGCGACAGGGGCGAGCGTCCCTGGGCCCGCTTGAGCATGTCGTGCAGGCCGGGCGGCGCGTGGATGGGGCTCAAGATGGTGATCTTCCGGCTGCCGGGCGGAGCAAGGAACCCTCCACTGAGGGTCAACTGGGTGCGCATGCCGGCCGACGAGGAGCTGCTCTTCATCTCGATGGTCTCGGCCGACTTGGAGATCAGGATGGAGGAGGACTGCTGGAGGCCCAGCTTGCTCATCGACAGCTGCATGGAGCCGCCGGTGGCCGCGCTGTCGGCCAGGCTGCCCGACGAGGATTCCACCACGCCGACGGCGGAGTCGTCGATCTGCGTGGAGGCGCTGCGAATGCACTTTTCCGGCCTTTGTCCGCCGGACGACCCAACTCCGGCGGCCGCCTCCGAATGCGCCGATGTGGAGCGCACAAACTGCCTCACATGCTTCTGGTGGGCGGTCAAGAAGCCATGCGCCCCCTCCGGCTGCTGGAGGAAACTCTGGAAGCGAGTCTTGCTGTTGGAACCGGAGTTTCCACCGCCACCGCCACCGCCGCCGCCACCGGAGGAGGTGGAGGCTGCTCCACTGGCTATGAACCGAGTGCTGCTGCTGCTGCTGGTGCTCGTGCTGGTCCGCTGCTCGCTGCTCGTGATGATCGATGTGGAGCTCTGGGCCTTCAGCTGCTGGGCCAAGGTGGCCGCCTGAGCGGCCGTGAGCATCTGGGTGGCGCCACTCGAAATGGTGGTGGCCTCGCCCACAATCGTGCTGGACTGAAGGCTCTGGCTGCGCGTCGAACTGGAGATGATCTTCTGGGATTGTTGCTGCTGCTGCAGGCTGTTCTCCTTCTCCTGCTTCTGCTGCAGGCTGCTGCTCATCGAAAAGGAGCGAGTGGTGGAGCTGGTCGAGGAGAACTTCTGGCTCTGCATCTGCATCTGCATTTGCTGGGATTGCTGGGATTGCGGGGAACCCAGCTCCAAGTCGCCCATGGAGCGCACCTCGTCCGCATCCACTTCGCTGGGCGTGGTTATTATGTATTGCGGGGGCGGTGCCCCTCCACCTCCTCCTGGTGCTCCGCCTGCACCACCATTACTCTCCTGGGACATGGCTTACTTTTTGTATTTTTCTCCTTTTTCGCGTTTCTAGGAAACAGAATTTATGCTTTTAATTTTAGCTGCACGAGTGACAAAAACTCGCACTCTTGCCTCAATGCATTGCATACTTTTGTGGGTCATGGGAGGGGGTTTTAATTGAATGGCACAAGTGGAAGGGGGTGAAAACTCAGCGGAACAAAGCCAGAGTCACCGCATAAAGGAGACGGATTTTTAATTAGGCAACCGAATTCACTTGTAAAATATTGCTTCAGGAATTTAATAGAGTTTTTCCCAGAACTTCACACACTTAATTAAGTGTGTTTTGCACATGAAACACAAAGAGAAAACCACTGGTTTTTCAAATCACATTTAAATGTCAAAATAAGTGCCTAAAAGTATGCAGTGAATAAAGGATAGTCATGAATACATAACAATTTCGGGCTATAAAAATATTGTTGCATACTTTTAGACGCCCTTTTTGACATTTAAAAGTGATTTTAGAATTACAGCTATTCGTTTGGCACCCCCATATAATCATTTTCACCTTTATTAGCCGTCCGAATTAAATGGCATTAACTTTGCAACGATTTTCACACATACCCAGGGGTCTCTACTATACGAAATCATTTCGTTAAACCTCATTAACAAAGTTCGTGAAGCGTTTCCCAGATGGTAAAAGTTTGCTTCGAACTCGAACGCAACATGTAGTGCCCCCGTTTTTCGTTTTTTCGCCACCCTCACAATTTTCCACCCCCCTTTTTGCCTTTGGCGAGATTTTCTTGTTTTCATCTTCCTCCTGTTTTTTTTTTTGCGGGAAAATTTTCGTTTTCACTTTTCTTTTTTTTTTTTTTGTTTTTCTGTGTTAGTCCGTACGTTGTTTTTTGTGTTCTTTTTGGAGCGTGGCTTTTTTCACTGGTGTGCCTTAACAAGCTGCATAATTAACCTGTGAACCGTGACCGTGACTCAGTGCCGCCCCCCCTTGCCAATTTCGCCACCCCTGCCTCACGGTCAGCCCCTGCACTTTGCAGAAAAAAAAGAAAAAAAATTATTTCAAGCTGCTACCTATGAAGAAGCACCAGCAATTATGCTTTCTAAGCATTTAAAAACTGGTTTAAAACGATTTTTAATTTATTTTCTTATTTTAAGTTATATTTTGTAATTATATTGGGAGCCTCGGAAATCACCAGGGGTTTCAAAATCACTTTTTACAGGTGCCCAAAAGTATGCAGTGAAAGACGAAGGAATGAATTCGTCTGCTTTTCCGGTTGAATTTTATTGCATACTTTTAGACACGTTTATAAGTGATTTAAAAACCACTGGTCAACTTCCGCACAGTGCACTTTATTAAATGAAACGACTTTGACGGCAGCCGTGACTTTGTTTTCCGCTCTTTGCCATTTTCCCCCCGTTTCCGTTTGGGCTTTCCTTCGATTTGGATTGCAGCAGAAATGGGATGGAAAACCAAAATAAAGGAGGGGCGAAAAGCGGGAATTAAATGCGATTTTTCAGGAGATTTTTGTCCTTTTGCCTTTTCCCTTTCCGCTTCTTTTTTTCCATATTTCCCGGGAAAAGCCAATCACTTGCAATTTGATTTCATTAGCGGAAATGCATTTAAACAGGAAACTTGGGGTCAAAGGAAAACCGAATGCTGGTCAGCAAACGTGGAATTTAATCTTTTCACCCCATGAAAGGGGAAAATTTAAATGTTTGGTTATAATTATAAACAGACGAATATAATTTACGCTTATACATTTTCATTATATTCCATTTAAACACCCAATTTACAATTTTCTCTGTGAAATTCCCATAAAAGTATGCCACTTTTTGCCATAAATTTACGGCTAATTATCGCCACCGATTGCCAACTGAAAAATGCCAGATTTTAGCCATTGAAATGCTGGCTTTAACCCCATTAGGTCACCGATTTGCGTAACTCTTTTCACTTTTTCGGCAAGTCACCCAAATTGTCGGGCAATTGAAGGTCAGCACTCGCTTAGTTGCAATGACTGTCACATGACAACAAAAGGGACAACAACAACCAACATCTTGTGCAACAGTCACGCACACACGTACACATCGCTTGCAACACACACACACACACACTCACAGGCGGAGGAGGAAAGGATGTTACTGCAATTTTATGCAAATGGGTACCTTTGGCTCGCTTAGTTGACTGAGAAATGGGACGACAATGACAACAATTTATACTGCCAAAAAAAACGGAAAATACCAAAGATTTTGTAAAAATGTATATTAATTTAATTTAAATTATAAACTGTGTGAAATAAATTCTATAAGTGGAAAAAGGTGAATTGTGATTAAAAGAATGAGTTTTGCTATAACTAATTGGGAATTATAAGATGAAGAATTTACAGTAAATAAATTTTATAAATTTAAATAGAAAACTGTATTAAATAACTTTAAAAACATTGTATTAGATGAAAATAAAGCGGCTTAACAAAAATGATGAAAAAAATTATTTATTTCAATCAAAAGAATGAGTTTTGCTATAACCCTTTGGGAATTATAAGATTGAAAAGTTGCAGTTTATTATTTTTTTTCGCCCAGTGTCAAAACTGTGGAGATGTAGGAATTTACCGTAGGCCAAAGCCTCGTCTCCCAGGATTCTTTTCTTTTTTTTTTGCCCAACTTAACTCTGTTCGTTCCGGTGACACTTTACCTATTTTGTTTCCTATTTTTCTTCTTTTTTTTTGGGGCACGGCACTCAAAGTAATTGCACATTCGAGCAGAAAACTGAGTGACAACCGCAGGCCCAGTTAGTTACTGTGTGATTCGATCAACTCAATTGCAGGCAATTGCCATTGCAATTGAGTTTAGTTGCACCAGGATTTTCCGAGCGATAATAACCCCTTTTCGCAATCGATGCGATTGCATATTTCATTTGAGTTGTTCATTTGCAGCGCTATTTATTACACCTTCGCTATATGGAGTGCATATTTGATTTGATTTGCCCGCTTCGCTCGTTTTCCTTTCCGCCAACAAACAATTGCGAGGGAAAAGGGAGGGGGAGGAAAAGGAACAACAGCAACAAAACCAATTTGCATTTACGGCAAACAAGGCGAAAGCAATAAGCTTCATGTGTTGATTGCCACGCCCCCCAACCCTGCAAGCATTTTCTATCGCGGAAGTCACTATTTAGTGACGTCTAGAAGATGAAAACGATCGTCCGCGATATCGCATTCGGATCGCCGAAGTCACCCCCGTCGGGAAGAAATGTTCCACTACGGCGACACTTCCCGAAGTCACTTCTGAGTGACTTCCAGAAGTGTCGCGGAAGTCACTTCTAGAAGTGCCGCCGTAGTGGAACATTTCTTCCCGACGGGGGTGACTTCGGCGATCCGAATGCGATATCGCGGAAGTCACTTCTGGAAGTTACTCAGAAGACACTTGTAGAAGATACCTAGAAGACCCTTTCCCAATTGCAAATGGTTAAAAGGAAAATATGTTTTTTGTACTCATATTTCATTTTTATTCTTTCAACACATTTGTTGAAATATATAATTAGGAAAGCATTGCGGCATGTGAACACGGTCCATAAGCTTGTAGGTAATGGTGTTGTATTATTTAATTTAATTCCAGTTCCGTGGTCTATGAAAATTTCTAAAACAACAAAAAAATAATAAATATTATGTCATAAAAATCGGAGAAAGTATTTACCTTATATAATCAAATAAGTGGCGTATAGTTAAGTTTTCGGTTTGCCCAGAGTTTCCTTTAAACATCGTTTTCTCCAACCACTTTTATGTTTGATGTAAATAAATATTGAAGTTTTTTAATTTTCAACGGTGTAATATCTAAAAAATAACAGGTTCACTTCGCATTTCATCAAAAACACAGAAATTCAGAATAATTCGCACTGATCACAAAGAAATCTCGAAACAAACTGACGCTTGAATTCAAAACAAAAAAGTGCGTAGGTCACAGAAAAAAGGGTAGTTTTCAGGTATACGATTCACGATCGCAACCCTTTTTAGGTAGTCAAATGTGTTCTATCGTCCTTCTCTCGTCCAGAAGTGCCTTAGAAGTTACTTCGCCACTATCGCGACCCTTTTTGTTTTTGTAAAATGTGTTCTATCGTATTTCTATCCTCCAGAAGTGACTAAGAAGTGACTTCTTCGCGATAGATGTATATTTTGTTTTTGTAAAATGTGTTCTGTCGTGTTTCTATCTTCCAGAAGTTACTAAGAAGTGACTTCTGGACGATAGGCGATAGAAATATCGCCTCTTTGCTTGCAGGGAACGCCCTGGTTTTCTGGGCGTACACGTGTGTGTGTGTGTGCATGGATGTATGGGTGTACGGCATAGTTAACAACCCTGCAAGCAAAGAGGCGATATTTCTATCGCCTATCGTCCAGAAGTCACTTCTTAGTAACTTCTGGAAGATAGAAACACGACAGAACACATTTTACAAAAACAAAATATACATCTATCGCGAAGAAGTGACTTCTTAGTCACTTCTGGAGGATAGAAATACGATAGAACACATTTTACAAAAACAAAAAGGGTCGCGATAGTGGCGAAGTAACTTCTAAGGCACTTCTGGACGAGAGAAGGACGATAGAACACATTTGACTACCTAAAAAGGGTTGCGATCGTGAATCGTATACCTGAAAACTACCCTTTTTTCTGTGACCTACGCACTTTTTTGTTTTGAATTCAAGCGTCAGTTTGTTTCGAGATTTCTTTGTGATCAGTGCGAATTATTCTGAATTTCTGTGTTTTTGATGAAATGCGAAGTGAACATGTTATTTTTTAGTTATTACACCGTTGAAAATTAAAAAACTTCAATATTTATTTACATCAAAAATAAAAGTGGTTGGAGAAAACGATGTTTAAAGGAAACTCTGGGCAAACCGAAAACTTAACTATACGCCACTTATTTGATTATATAAGGTAAATACTTTCTCCGATTTTTATGACATAATAATGCAATGCTTTCCTAATTATATATTTCAACAAATGTGTTGAAAGAATAAAAATGAAATATGAGTACAAAAAACATATTTTCCTTTTAACCATTTGCAATTGGGAAAGGGTCTTCTAGGTATCTTCTACAAGTGTCTTCTGAGTAACTTCCAGAAGTGACTTCCGCGATATCGCATTCGGATCGCCGAAGTCACCCCCGTCGGGAAGAAATGTTCCACTACGGCGGCACTTCTAGAAGTGACTTCCGCGACACTTGTGGAAGTCACTCAGAAGTGACTTCGGGAAGTGTCGCCGTAGTGGAACATTTCTTCCCGACGGGGGTGACTTCGGCGATCCGAATGCGATATCGCGGACGATCGTTTTCATCTTCTAGACGTCACTAAATAGTGACTTCCGCGATAGAAAATGCTTGCAGGGAAAGGCTTTCCTCCACATTCCCAATCCCCAACACATGTCAACATCATTAGCCATATATCAACTTCACTTTCAATGCCTGCGCCCAATGAATTTTCTTAACGGCGAACGAAAAAAAAAAAACAGGCCAAAACACAATGGCTTTAAAATTTCCAGGAGTTACGACATCTTGGCCTTGTGTCGTAGGTTGCAAAATGGTTGGAGATCTAATTAAAAGGTCTTTTATTGCCAACAATTGAAAATACATTTTTAGAGATTACGAAAATGTAATTTCTTTAGTAATTTGGAGATGTTAGAGGTTGGAACGAAAGTATCCTGTAAAGGTGCTTAAAGGTATGCAACAATTTGTTATAAGTCACAAAGTCTGACTTACAGCATACTTTTAAGCACCTTTTATTGGTGAGATTAATACAATTAAATATTTATTTTTATTTTATTACCAGTATTTGAATATAGAGATTTTTAGAGATTTAAAAATCGAGTTTCGGGAGTAATTTGGAAATATTAGAGGGAGTAACCTATAAAAGTGCTTAAAAGTATGCAATAATTAATAAGAAATTAGAAAGGCACATTTTATTAGAGATTTAAAATCCCCAGTAATTTCTCTACTTTTACTTTATTTTATTATTCTACCATTATGATAATTTCTAAAGCCTTTGGCTAATATTAATTAAATAAAATGAAGTACACCAAAAAAAGGCATTTTATTTCCTAGGGCTGGAATATTTAATTTACTGCCCCATCCTTTTGGCCCCGCGGATTATGAAAGAGCTGCTGAATGGAAAGGAAATAAATTAACCTTCAACCTGGTGGCTTTTCCTCTACATTTCTGGGGTTTAGGGGGGGGGCGTGGCTTAGAGGCTGCACCGCTGATATTTACCAAATGAATTTCCACACACTTATACACACACACACACACACACCTGAGCCTGAACCAGAACCTTCGACCAAAAGCAATTCGCGGCCAAGGTCATCGTCATCGCTGCTGACATGCATTAAAAATAAATCCACTTTAAATTGACTTTGATAGCGGTGGCGTCAAGCGGGAAAAGTGCATTATAACGTACTAAAAAGTGTGGAAAAAGTGGCGAAAACCCACCGTTGACCTTTCTAGATTCATTGCCTACTTATAGGGAAATGGAAAATGGGCAATGGGAAATGGAAAATCCTCCTATCTATCCACCAACTCAATTAACGTCGTCAATAATGCACTCTAATTGGAACAATTTCCCACTGGCGTAATTGATACGGAACGGCTATTATGATCGAATTGGATCGAATCAAATCAAATCAAATCGAATTAATGTAATGGCCCCACGTTATTTCAAGTGGACCATGTCAAAATATTAATGGGTGGAAAATTTTAAATTGCTTACAGTTCAATTAAATGACAGAAGGCAATTTTAACTCGATTCCAAGTTGGTCTCGTATTTTGTCGGAAAATTCTATTAATATTATATAAGTCGTAAAAGTATAAATGTAATTTTGTGGTGTTTATTTAGACCTATCAAAATGTAAAGAAAATGTTAAAATCGGATCATTCTTTAAAATGTTATGAGCAAACAATGAATTTTCCGATAGATGGCGCCACCTGTGTACATTTTGAGCAATTTCTTCGCTGTCAAAATATTTTAAAACTAGCCATCCTCTGGTCATCGAGTTAGCGGCGTCTAGATGAGATCACAAATCATGTTCCACTTTTCCCGCCCACTTTTCCGGGTTTCCACCGCCCCGCCCCCGCGGGCTTATTGCATCATTGTGTGCTCATCATGCCGGGCTAAGTGAATTTGGCTGGTGTAAGAGAATTTTAATGCATTTTCCACATAGCGTTGGACGGGTGGATAGATGGATGGATGGATGGCATGGGGTTTCCATCTCTATCCTAGCGGAAAATCGAATTTTCCGAGGGAGGCGCAGGTGGAAAATATGGATGCTGAAACGGATGCACCACTTACAACGGCTAATTTGTGTGAATTTGTCAGCGTGGAATTTTGTATTTTTTTCGTTGTTGTTGTTCCCTTTTGCATTTAGACCTGGAAAATGTGCAAAAAGGGGGATAAGGCTAAGGGAAAAACGAAAGGGGGAGGATGCAAAGTGCCAGACTCGCAAAAAGGTCAGAGAGGCTACTTTGTGCCGGCAATTCAATCAAACTTCCATTAATAATGGAATGCGAAAAGGGGAAGGGAAAGAGGGAGGATAGCAAGAACACTGAAATGTTAGAAGCTTCAAGCGCTTTCCATTCTCCCGCCGCCCCACCCACTTTGCCGCCCACTTCCGGCTACATTACTTAAGCCTATTTAAGCTGTAGAGGGGGGCGTGGCCTGGGGCTAGCACGACAATCAAAGACACAAAAACCGAAGGCCAAATTCAAAGCCAAGAACGAAATTAAAGACAGGGAAATCCGAGCGGAAAAACAGGAAAAGTTACGGGGGCGGGGGCGGGAAAGCCGTTTTCCCCAAAGAACTTGGTCTAATGCTTAAGCCAAATAAAAATCAACACGCAGCAAAAGAAATGAACGGAACTTAAGCAGAAATCTGTAGCTGCTGCAGAACAAATGGGTCTTACAAAAAGGTGACCCCAAATGTAACTTTGGGAACCAAAGACTTAAAAAATTTCAGTTTACATAACTCTAAAGATTGGTGCTTAAATTCTTTTATAATCTGCATTAAAATGCATTTCTTAAATAAAAGTAAGTTTCTTATTTTCTCAGTACCAGCAGAAAGGTGACCCAAAATTACGCTTTTAGAATCCAAACCTTAGGTAATTTCAGTTGGACATCCCCCTAAAATTAAGGAGTTAAATTTAACCATAATCTGAATAAAAAAGTATGTTTAAAAAATATATACGTTTCTTATTTTCTGAATGCCAGCAGAATGGTGACCCAAAACTTTTATTTCAAAACTCCAAAAAAAAAGGCTTATTGGATTTCAATGTCTTGAATACAAACTGTTTAAGCTTGTATTTTAATTTTCCCAAAGAATTCTGCATTGAAAGTATTCTTTGTAATGGTCATTAATTTTTGGTGACCCAAAATAACATTTTTATTGACCATAACTTGGCCATTTGTGTGCGTATTTCAATTCTCTAAAATTCCCCTTACCCGGCAACCTTTACCTATTCATTTTATTGTAGAATATAACTTGGCTGCCTCTCAGCACACACAAGATGTGCGGTTGGTTAATGAGTGGTATTGGGGCTTTGAATTCGGGTCTTCGGGTGGTTCGCCAGGTGCGTTTTTCGACTGGGCGGGTTCACGGGTCGGATGGCCATAAATTTGCTTAATTTATTTGTGCGTGCCGTCGCTTTAAAATCGGTAAATTGGAAGGTCGACAAGACAATGAAGTGAAGCTCCTCCGACCCACTGAGCTACCGAGCCACAAAGCCACAAAACCAATTTGATGATTACGATGGGGTTTGGGTATATTCTGTTCTGGCTTGAGGGTTGCTTTAAGGTCGGATGGATAAACGGGTGGGGGGTTGGGTAGGTGGATTTGGAATTTCTCAGCCTAGAATATTTTTGCGCCTTGTCAGTGACACGCCAAAGTTCAAAGTTCAATTTGCAAAATTGGAATATTCTACATATATGTATATGTATGAATATGAATATTTATATATAAAAATGCCAGCATGCATTTTCCATTTAGCTGTGCCCGCGAGTGACAAAAAATATATTAAAAACCACTCAATTGCGGTTCTGTTTCTGGTATTTGGCCAAAATGAAAAACTGCCTTTTCGGCCCATTATTTATTGTTCTTTTTCCGGCTTATGCGTATTTGCATTTATTTATTCCATTTTTTCCCTCTCCCCTGGTCATTTGTGTTTGTGTAAGGGTTAATTCTGGTAGCAAAAGGCTGGGCATTAAAATTAAAAATATATAACCGAATGAACTTTAATTAATTAATCCAATTAAATATTTTTATTAGTTAATTTTTTATGTAAATATTTCTGGGATATCTGGTTATCCCAATTGTTGTTCATAAGTGTCTTTACTTTAAGTGCTATAATTTAAATTTATTTTCTGCCTGCCAATCGATCTTTAACCCACTTGCCTCTCCTGATAGTTTCCATTAATTTCCATAATAGAAACATTTGAGGGAACAGTGAGAAACCCCAAAACAACTTCTTCACACGCAACTCCCGCCTCCCGCCCCCCGGGCGACCACGCCCCTAATCAATCAGTCATTCAGCCAGTCAGTCACTCAGCCCCCCCGGCCCCCATTTTCCACCCCCCATCCCAAAAAAATAAAGAAAAAAAGGTGAGTGAGAGGTGAGGTCACAACATGGCATGCAACATTTTTTGGGGGCAAGGAGGTTAACAATTGAGAAAAGCTGGCGAATAAGAATAACGCTGGAATCACAAAAGCTGACCCAAAAAAAAAAAACCCGGCCAGGGTGTGAGTTTTGGGGAAAATGCCGAGAGAAATGCAAAATCGATGGGGGAATTTTCGTGCCCTGAACAAGAGCTTTAAAGAGGAGTCGGGCGGTTCAAGTTCGCCGAGGGCATGTGTTGATCTTTCCCACAAAAGAGGTATATCTACGGGGGGTATCTTGTATCTATGACACACACTTACACACACTCCCACACACTCACACACACACACAGTGCAAACATTTCCAGGCAACGCATTTCAAACATTTGCCTTGAAAATGGCAGAAAGGGGTGAGGACCAAGCTATTGTGGCAAATTGTTCCGTAAGCCCAGGTACAGTAAACACTGGTAAAATGGGAAGCGAATTTTAGAATTTCAAAAATATTTCATTGTTTAACTAAAAATCATGGAGAAATGTTTTTGTTGAACTTAAATAACACTAGTTTACAAAATAATATTCTTGGTGTGCTCCCCAGCAATTGATGGCAAATTCTGTTAGTGTTGGACCCCTAGATCGCGAAAATAGCATTAATTTTTTTTTCGATGGCACAGTTTTTTTTTAAAGATTTTTTAAAGTTCGAAATGTTAAATTTCGGACTTTTTTCGAACTTCTTCTTATATCTCGGCAGATATCCACCCGATTGGGCCAGTTTTAGTTTTATTTTAAAGTCAATAGATCAAAGCTCAACTTTGCCATACAGATCAATATGATTGGATAAGTAATGGCAGCGTAGAAACTTGACAAAGATGAAAAATGTGTTTTTTGGTCGACTGTAAGTCGGCTGTATATATCGTAAAAACTCGAAATAAATCCGTTGAAAAATCATAATGGGTACAAACTTAAAGTTTACATCCTACCGAATAAAACATGCCGGATATGGCCCAAATCCAAGGAAAACTGGATTTATGGTGGATTTTTAAAGTTCGGATTTTTCCACTTTTTTCGATTGACAAAGTCCAAATTTAAGATTTATCATAGGCGGCGACATGTAAACAAAAATGAGTGGTGATGGCAGCCGGGTCAAAAAATAGCTAAATCAGATATTTAAAAGCTAGAAATTTATAAAAATGAATTTAATTTTTAAAAATTCTTTAAAAAATATTAAAATTCTTGCGTTATGACTGAGAGTATTTTTAATAAGTAATATCCACCTGGACAATTCATTCTTAAAAAGTAGCTAACCTTAACTTTACAAAAGCATGCTCTTTTTAATAAGTACTGCCTTATCAAAAACGAAAAAAGAGTACGTATTAGAGAAAAAAATAAGAAAATAATGAACAAGATAAAAGAATACACTTGTTTAAATGGTCCAAACAGGTGGATATTACTTATTAAAAATACTCTCAGTCATAACGCAAGAATTTTAATATTTTTTAAAGAATTTTTAAAAATTAAATTCATTTTTATAAATTTCTAGCTTTTAAATATCTGATTTAGCTATTTTTTGACCCGGCTGCCATCACCACTCATTTTTGTTTACATGTCGCCGCCTATGATAAATCTTAAATTTGGACTTTGTCAATCGAAAAAAGTGGAAAAATCCGATCTTTAAAAATCCACCATAAATCCAGTTTTCCTTGGATTTGGGCCATATCCGGCATGTTTTATTCAGTAGGATGTAAACTTTAAGTTTGTACCCATTATGATTTTTCAACGGATTTATTTCGAGTTTTTACGATATATACAGCCGACTTACAGTCGACCAAAAAACACATTTTTCATCTTTGTCAAGTTTCTACGCTGCCATTACTTATCCAATCATATTGATCTGTATGGCAAAGTTGAGCTTTGATCTATTGACTTTAAAATAAAACTAAAACTGGCCCAATCGGGTGGATATCTGCCGAGATATAAGAAGAAGTTCGAAAAAAGTCCGAAATTTAACATTTCGAACTTTAAAAAATCTTTAAAAAAAAACTGTGCCATCGAAAAAAAAATTAATGCTATTTTCGCGATCTAGGGGTCAAACACTAACAGAATTTGCCATCAATTGCTGGGGAGCATTTTGGCTGTAAACTAGTGTAATACAATTATTTAGAAAATAAACTTATGTAAAATATTTAAACTAACTTGGGATTAACAAAAAAAAAAAAATAAATGCTTATTAAACTTAAATAATAAAATTTTTTTGAAAATAAACTCATGTAAAATCTCATTTAATTTTTTTGTCAACTTAAACAAACGTAGGATTAACAAAAAGAAAGAAATAAATGTTTCTTAATCTTAAATAATAAAGTTATTTAGAAAATAAACCCAAATAAAATCTCATTTAATTTTTTTTTAAAACTTAAACAATTCTTTTTTTCAAAATAATGAAATAGTTTTGCTGTAAAGAATTGATTTTACTGTTTTTTACTATCTGACAGGTGTAGGTTTTCCCATTGTCAAAGTTTATAGCAGCCCATAAATAGCCGGTGCCTTTATAGCGAGGCCAGCCTGTGGTGGTGCCCTTATCAGGTGGCTGGCTGACTGGGAGAATGGACAGGTGAGTGTCTGCCGTTGGCTTTGCTCATTTTTCCAGTTTCTGCTATCAAAATATTTATAGGCACTTCAAGCTCACACATGCACAGGCCGGCCGATCAATTGTTTGGCAGTTCGCTTCCTTCCTTGTTTTTTTTTTTTTTTAAGGCGATTTAATATTTTCCCCTCGACTCCCCGGGGTCTTTTCGCCCGCCCTTTGGAGGCAATTACATAATAATTCAATGAATAACAAGGAGTAAAGCAAATATCACTATGGACGGCAGTCCATGTAGTGACGAAGCGCACCAGGAGAGTGTGCGAAGGCGACTACTATTATATAGCCGCAAAATTGAAAATCTGCTGTGATAGTCCGATCGTAATGAGTAATACACCAATCGAAAGGTATTGCAAAAACTTAAAGGATTGCATACCAAGACTTTAAGAAAATCAATTGGCTTGGAAGAGAGAGCGGTGAAAGTGAAAAAGTGAAAATTTCGAAATTTGGAGCTGTTGGGGCCGGTGGGGATAAATGCCCCCTCGCAATGTTTTAGTTGTATTCCTTTTGAAAATACCCGTCGAATGAGGGGTCATTTGTCAAAATCCGACGCTCCGTTCAAAAGTTATAGCTAAAATAAGATTTTCTTCTTCTTCCCAAAATGAAAATTTAATTCTGTTTGTCAGTTTGTCAGTTTGTCAGTTTGTCAGTTTGTCAGTTTGTCAGTTTGTCCAAAACATGTTTTTTAAGTTTTGAAAATTTGATATGACGTTCATCACATCGATATAAAAATTTTTTGTTCTACGACTTTTGGAAAAACTCGCTAGTTTAGCGGGAAAACAGCTATAAATAGCTAAAATTCGGAAAGCCGTAACTTCTATACTACTAAAGCTACAGAGTTGTGCTGCATCTCGTTTGAAAGGTATTTTTAAATGCTATAAATGCCCTTCATATGCAATTTATGTAAATGTAATAGCTAAAAAGATATGAACAAAAGAAATTTTTTTTAAACTTTCTTTTTAGCTTTTTTTTAATTTTTTCAAAAACGGCTCTAACGATTTTCCTTACAACTTTAAACTGTATAGCCCTTGAGATTCCCTAAATTTTGGAATATAACACATTACTGTAAAAAGTCACGTTTAAAAGTTATTTTTATACGAAAATAGCCACTTTTGCCGGCTCGAACAACTAACGCTGCCTAAGCATTGAATTTAGTATGTGCGGATGCAAACTGTATTTTAGGGTCATGGAATCAATTCAATTGTTTTAAGGAATTCCAAATAGGAAACTTTTGTTTTACGACATTTGGAAAAACCCGCTGCTTTAGCGGGAAAAAGCTAAAAATAGCTAAATTTCTTTAGTTCGTAAGTTGTACACTACTGAAGCTACAGACAGGTGCTATACCTCGTTTAAAAGGTATTTTGAAATACTTAAACACCTTTTTAACTTAATTTGTTTAAATACAATGGCTTACAAATTATGATTGACCAATTTAATTTTAAATGTATATATTAGCTCCTATGAGAGCCAATGTAAACAAACAAAAACTTCTGATATCAAATAAAAACACCTCTTAACGAGGTAAAAAACTAGTGACGATCGCACCTTGAACATACAAAAGTTCTGATATCAACATTTGTGACGAAAAATTATTACACTCGTCATTAAATAGACTTTCTAATATTTTCTCATTCGGCACGCTGCAATAGAAAATGCCTGTGAAGGGAAAGTGGCTGGAATAGTTTGCTAGGGCGGGCCGAATGAGAAAATATTAGAAAGTCTATTTAATGACGAGTGTAATAATTTTTCGTCACAAATGTTGATATCAGAACTTTTGTATGTTCAAGGTGCGATCGTCACTAGTTTTTTACCTCGTTAAGAGGTGTTTTTATTTGATAAATATGAAATGACGAAAAAAAAGAGAACAATGGGCAGGTGATAGGCGGAGTTTTCCCATTTGCCCCGCACAGTGAGCCCAAGATGTATGCGCTCCACTGGCCAAAAAAGATGATGGCAAGAGATGAAAGCGAATGGCGAAGACAAAGAACGAGACGACAGACCGCTGCCGTCGCCGCGGGGAAAGCTGAAAGGTGAAAGGTGAGGGAAAAGGAAAGTTGGCTCTTGTTGGTTTTCCTCTTCGGTCGCATTTGTTTGCTTTTTGTTTCACTTGAAGCACTTGGCTTATGACCCGAGTAGAACTTGTGCAACTGATACTGTGTTCTTTGTTCACTTTTTTGTGCCCACTCATGTTTCGTGCGAGTTGGCAGCCCATCTTTAGAGTAAGCGTCTAAAAAAAGCCAGATTCTTTTCTGAGATGCTCGGATTTTTAAACTCCTTGATTTATGTAAACAAAAAATACCAGGAATATAAGAATTAAAGTGATAGGTTTTATTTAAGAAACTTTGCTTAGCATGCTTCATTCAACAAGTTGGCAGTCCTAAACGAAGTTTGTAAAAACTGAAAAACTCTCTTGAAAATACTTGAGAAACCTTCCTCCTAAGACATCATTAAGAAATAAAAAATACAAGGAATATAAAGAAGATATTTAATAATTGTTTTCCTTCTTTAATTTGCTTGCTTCATTTAACAAGTTGGCAACCCTGAATCAAATTTGCTTAGTATTGCTTCAATTTGAAGGTGCTCTACGGATAGCTGGGAAAACCTTTCTCCTAAAACACCCTTAAGAAATAAATCGAAGCAAAGCTACCGACCGGAAAATTGAGCAATTATAATTATGAAAGAAACATGAACAGATTGTAGAATGAAGGGAACGAACTCATACATAAATGTGCTTAAAATTCACGTCCCCCAATTCCACTTTAGTTTTTTGTTTTCTTTAAGAACCTTGCTTGTTTATTTTTATTTGATTGGTCCCGGAAAATCTGCCACTAGTGCTCTCCACTTTCGGTTTTTCTCAACTTGGCCATGTAATTCATATGAAAAATTTTCTGCTTTTTTATTATTTACCTTTGTGAAATTTTTCTTATGATTTTTGCGTATATAGGCGTGTCATACTTTCTTTATTTTTTCCCCATTTTTTTTGCCACTCACTCTGCCTCAGATTTTGCTCCACTTTAATCCGCTTTCCCATTTTTCCCTCTTCTTTTTTTTTTCTGACAACATTTCATATTCCTGTGCTGTCTGGTCTTCTGTTGCTTTTCCACCCGTCTCCTGTTTAAGTTTCTATGTCAGTGAGCGGAATTTTCATTTGCTCTTTGGTCACGCCCCCATTTCCCGACCTCCTCTTTAACCCTTGAGGGAATGGCTCTTTGTCTTGTCTCCGGTTTTCTTTGTTTGGTCTTTATGTTTTGTGCGTGCCTCAGTTGAGAACGTGAGTGGGATTTGTGTTTATTGGAATTATTAATTGTTCGCTTTTTTCCTTGATTAAACCGTGTGCCAAGAGATGAATCTTATGAGCTTGATTGGATGGGAAACAGAGAAATATTGCCTTAGGTCTTGCCATTGATGTCCCGATTTAATGGCATCTTTTGACTTTGCTTTCTTTTTTTTTTTTTTTAAATATTTTTCTCCACCTGTTTCTCAATCTGCATCGTCGGCTGTTGGTAAATGAGAACGAGGCTGCCAGCACTAATTAAATTATGAAGTGTTTTCTGCCACATTTAACCATCCCTCCGCGTCGGAACCACTTCCTCAGCATCGTGTCAATGTCAGGCAAGCGAAACGAGTGCACTCTTCTTTGTAAAACTAACTAATTCGAAGTCTAAATAAAACTGTAGCGGCCTAAAAACTATTTTTGGAATATTAATAATAATGTCATAATTTTATGACAACAACTCTAAGCCAGAAAATTAAATTCACATTTATTTAAAAAATGAATTTAAGTCATAAAAGAAAATCTTAAATGTCTATTTTAATATCTGCGTTCTTTATTAAATTTAAAAGTTTTATAAGGAATTTCTTTGAAATGATGTATTAGAGACTAGAATTAAATTTCCAAAATTGATCAAAAAAAAAATTAATAAATATTTAAATAAATAAAAATGTAGGACCTACATTTATATAAATATTTAAAATTAAAAAAAAACCGTAAATCAATTTGGTTTTAAATACCTATTTAAAATCTGAATTAAATATTAAATTTAGTAATATCTTCAAAATGAATTAAATATTAAAAATATTAAATATTTAAAACAAATTTTTTTCTGAGTTTCCACTACAGTTTTTTTTGTACATTTTTCTTTTTTAATATCTGTTCTTATATTTCTAAATTGTATTTTTGAATTTAATAGTTAAACTAAAAATTTCTTTAGAATGAAACTAAGCTCATATTCAA
Source organism: Drosophila prostipennis (assembly GCA_037075205.1). Taxonomy (NCBI): domain Eukaryota; kingdom Metazoa; phylum Arthropoda; class Insecta; order Diptera; family Drosophilidae; genus Drosophila; species Drosophila prostipennis. Next base: position 782,962 of record JBAMCJ010005054.1, on the reverse strand, counting down.
ATTAAATATTACACATTTTTCCACAGAATGCAATTAATATTTAAAATAAATATTTTTCTTGGTTTCCACTTCGATTTGTTCCCAGTGTTCCCGCAGTTGTTGTTGCTCGAGTGCTCAGCGAGCTGGCAACACTTGTACACCAGACTTTCCCGCCCCACAGAGGGCACACGATGAAAAAAAGAAAACCCAGGGAAAAGCGGAAACGGAAGCTGTTTGAGCTTTGTTAAGGGAAGTGGCAAGGGTTGAGGGAAAGCCAGGCGGGTGGAAAAGCAGACCACGTGAGAGCACACAAGCACTCCCCGAAAATACACAAACAAAATATTCATACAAATTAGGAGGCAAATTAAATTCACACATACACGCACAACACAAACACACACACACATGCGCTCGGGGGTCAACTAACGGACCCATTAGGAAGGGGGTGAGGGGCTGGTGGCCTGGAAAATGGGAATGGAAAATGGGGTCCAGGGAAAACAGGTGGAAAGCCCGGGGGCCATTCGACAATATGAAAACTGATTTGTGCTCGTTATTGTTAACGATGTTCATTAAAAAAGTTATTGTGTGCCCGGGAAAACGCAAGAAAGGCAAACATAAAGAATTTTCCCGGCCTTTGGTGATATCATAAGGAAATATGAAGAGTTTACAACCGGCTTAATGGCTCTGAGAAAATATGAACGACAGGTGTCGGCCGTGGGGGAAAAAGCATATATATAAAATGGCAAGGAAGTTGCCAAAAAAATATTAAATATATTATTCGAATTACTATTTGAACTTAGAAAATATTATATATTTTTTTCTTGCAAGATTTTCTTTTCTTACTGTGGGCCATCCTTCTGCCAACTTACAAAGGTCTTATGTAAGCCAAATATGCTGGCGGCCATTTTGGTAGACAACCTGTTGACAGAATTGCAGAAGCATCTTGTTCCATCTTATATCAAAATGCCGTCATCACAGTCTATTTGGAGCAATTTCCCCTCGAAATCAATATGAAAGCCAACGAGGAAATACAAGAAAAAAGGGAAATACCCTCAGGGGAATTTAAAACAGGAATACGAGATCCCGAAATCATAAATCCTTAAGCATAATGTCTCATGCCAACATGAGCTGAAATTACCAGAAGTCATGTTAAGTAAAAGAAAATATTTATAAATACTCCTTTTTTAAATTTCGAAAAAGCAAACGTTTTTTATTGCAGCTGCAGGTGGCCTTTCCAATATTCGATATAGCCATTTATGGACATTTTTCCTATGGTTTTCCACTGAAAATCAAACCACAACCCTTGGGTCAAGCGTACACTCAAAAAAAAAACGCCTAAAATCGCCTTTGATTTTAGAAAATCGCCTATGGATTTGCGTCACTGGCGATTTTGTCTATATTAAAGAAAGTAGGTTTTTAAAATCAATGGCGTTTTTTTCTAAAATACAAAAAAAAAATCTGCAATTTAGAAATTTTTTACTAGAAAGTAAAAAAGTTATGTCTTACAATTTAGAAATAAAGGTTTTCTAAGAAATAGAAATACTGTTTTTTTTTAATATAGAAAAATTTTTTTCTAAATACAAGAAAAAATTTCTCAAATCCAGAAAATACAAAAATGATGCTTTGGTGGTAATCGGAATTATGCCGGTTGTTTCTGTGACTCCACGCCCCCCTTGTGTTGTTGTTCTCCGTTCTTGTTTGTCATCTTATTTTAATTTCCTTATATTGTGCACGTGGTGTAGGTGATGTATATGTTTATTATGTACATGCACTTTAAGTTTCAAATCGGACCTGTAATTATAACTGAAATGAGTATACAAATTACAAATTATAAATATAAAAACCCAACAACTTACACTTTTGAGAAAAACATCTCGGGTCGCCCCACGCGGGAATCGAACCGCTTCCCTCGGAGTTTGCAGTCAAGCACTCTAACCGCTGCGCCACGGATGCATCGCGTGAGGCGCTGTCCAAAGTCTATTCACATTTTGTTCTCTTATTTTTAGTCAAATTGATCTGGCTCGCTTCTAGTTATTCTATTTGTTTATTTAATTTTGTTCGTAAATATTTATTGATTAATTTTAATATTTATACACAAATATATTTTACTATGGTTCAATAGTAACAGTATTTGAATGTTTCAAATTTGAAAAACATAAAAATCATTTTTAACAAAATATAACTATTCAAAAAATTAAAAAAAAATGCAACACATTTTTTTTTATTAATATGTAAATATTAAAGATTAAAAAAAAAAAATAAAAAGACGCCATGCATTTTTCGTCTCGACGTGGGATTGAACTCACACTTGCGGCGATTAGCATGTATAACATATTCATGCACGCACGCGTTAGACCCCTAGGCTACCAAATTTTCTTCGATTAAAGGCGATTTTTTCTGAATGTTAGAAAAATTTTAAACATTTTTTCTGTTTTTTAGAAAAACAATATTTCTATTATATAAGAATTTTTTCTAATTTAAATGGCGATTTTTTTTTATTTTTAGAAATGTTTAGTCTTTTTTTTTCTAAAAGCAATGGCGATTTTAACCCTCAAATATAGAAAGGCAGATTAGAAAAAACACCTTATAATTTAGAAAAAAAAAGGATTTTTCTCATTTTGAGAAAAAAATTTCTAAAAAATATCGTTTAACAGATAAATTTTCTGAAGTTTAGAAATTTTTTTCTCTTTATAGAAAATTTTTCCTTTTTATAGAAATTTTTTTCTAAAGCACAAAAATTTTTTTTTTTCTATATTTCAAAAAAAAAAATTTTTTGAGTGTATATAGGTATTAGTTTCTTTATTTCGAGCTCTCTCATCTGGCTGCTGGGTTGCTTTTAACCTGCAGCCATCAAAGAATTCTTGTCAACAATTTCCAGTTGCGCGGAAAAGCAACCATCGCCACCACCCATAACCCGTTTCCCGCCCACCTTTGACCCCATAGAAAAGCGTGTAAAACTTGATTAGCTGCCAGAATGCGATGGCAGCCATAGAGCCGGGAAATTCCTCGGAAATAAATGGCAAAAATGGTAGGATCAACTATTAGGATTTTTCAAAATTACATTAAGAAAATTATTATGTTTTTAAGTCGACAAAATAGTTCAAAAATTGCAAAAATCCCCATTTCTACTTAATTTTCAAACAAACTAAAGTTATTCGGATATAAATGAAAACAATGGTAGGATAAACTTTTTAAGGTTTTTATACTCTTGCAGAGGGTATAATGATTTTAGTCAAAAGTTTGCAATGCAGTGAAGGAGACTTTACGGGATTTTGGTTTTTGACAAAAAATAGGAAGTTTTTCTTTTGGTTTTTTTGCTCTAACTTGGCCAAAAATGGTCCTACACCAAAAATACAAACTGTTATGAACAGCTAACAACTTAATAATTAAATTAATATCACTTTCCGTGTGACTTTGCAAAAATAAAATTTTCGCCAATTTTCACATTTTTTATAAGGGGTTACATCATGATTTTTTGCGAAAAATGGTCATATTTGCCCATATTTAAATGCCAAACGATTGGAAATGTAATACCGAGTTCGGAAAGGTATGACAATCCGAATTTGGATTATTACTTCCATTGTTTTAGCCAAAAAACGAATTAATTTTGCGGGGAAAATTCGGGATCTGGGTTTTTGGTAAAAGTTGGAATTTTTCCTTTTTGTTTTTTTGCTCTAACTTGGCCAAAAATGGTCCTACATCAAAAATACATACTGTTATGAACAGCTTACAACTTAATAACTTAATGACTTTGAAAAAATACAATTTTCGCCAATTTTCACATTTTTTATAATGATTTGATTTCTAATGATCATGATTTTTTTGCGAAAAATGGCCAAAGAATAAAATGCCAATCGATTGGAAATTTAATATCGAGTTCGGAAAGGTTGATTGTTGTTACATAGTAAAGTAAAGTAAATCTAAATTAAATGTTTTTGTTAATGGATTGGAATGATCTGCAAGAGTATATAAGCTTCGGCTGGCCGAAGCTAGCTTCCTTTCTTGTTATTCTTGTTAATATATTTTTAGGTCAACAAAAAAGTTTGAAAATTTTAAAAATTCCCATTTCTACTTGTTTTTTTTCTGAACTAAAATTGCAGCGCCAAAACATTTTGCGCTTAGTTGAAGCCAAAAGACTGATATGTAAGCCCATCAAACGGGGAGTGCAGCCAATGGCATTTGCCACGCCCCCTCTGGTCCTTTGTTAAGGATTTGCCGTCCGTGGAATGTGTATTTTTATTTGGTCTTTTTCTTTTCCTTTTTTGTTTGTTTGTTGCTCCGGTATTAAGTTGTCAACATGGCAACGCAGTGGGGAGACAATGGGGCGGAGAGCAAATATTTTGCATAAACTACAACCAACTGGAGGGGAAAGGCAGGAAGAGGAACAGGAACAGAAGCCGAAGCAGAAGCGTAAGCAGAAGCAGGAACTGGAACAGAAAGAGACAGAGGAGCAGCAAGGACGAAGGACCAACGAGTGACAGCCATCGAAACTGTCGACTTTCCGTCAATCGCTGCCATTTTGGAGACTAAAAGCGAAAGGCTAATAAAAGAATACACGACAAGTAAAAATATAAGTAAATTAAATCAAAATAAGCTAGGTTTCATAAACAATAACAAATATTACAAAAAATATTACAAAAAAATATTCTTATAAAATGTATTGTTAAAAACATTCAATAGTTAAAAATAAAAAAACAACAGTTCTTCAAAAATTCCAAAAAAAATGCATTGCGTTTTCCATTATTATTTATTTTGTAAAAATTTTCCAAAACACTATTATTAATCTAAAAAAAAATTTCCTAAAAAAAGTATTGCTAAAATCATTCAAAACTAAAAAAAAAAATGCCTCAAGTTTTATATTATTTTATGATTAAGTAAAATTATTTTACCATTAAATATTTAGCAAAAAAGTTTAAATATTTTCTCAAAAAAAAAAACATAATAAACATAAAGAGGATATGTAATCTTTAAGTATTATTTTTAAATTTATTTTTATTTGGCACAAAAATATTTCACTAATTCTTTGACTAATCGCTGTATCCCCATTCATATCCTTGATTTTATTTATTTTATCCCAGTTCTTATCTGTGTTTTGTGAATTTTGTGACTGTAGCTCCATCGGCGACGCTTGACATTTGCCAGGCATTCGCTCCTTGCGAAATATGCGATAAGGATAATAAGCACACACATAAATATAATACGGCCAAAGGATTGCCCGCGTCCGCCAATATGTGTGTGTGTGTGAGTATCTGTGCGAGGACGTGGCCATGTGTGCGTTGGCATTAAGCGCATCAACGTTAATGGCTCCAGTGGAAACTCGGAAGCTCAGCGACTCAGCAGCTGAGAAACTCTGAAACTCGGCGACTCAGAAACTCCCGGCAACAGTCAGCAAGGACATCGCGTAGCATTCGAGGAGCTTAGTGATCCCCGGCTAGGAAGTGGACACTTAAAGCGCCCCCTGGCGTCGAATCCCCGGGCCAAGTGAAGTGTGTTTGTAGCCACTCTCAATATCACTCATACGCACTGTTCGCCCGGCAGAAATAATTATGGTTTCTACTCTCTCTTAATCACTCACTTCGTGTTTTGTTTGGCGATTCTCAGGTGGGCAGCAGGCACTGCGGGTAAACACAGTTTGTGGTCGAATATAAAATCTATTTTGATTGGCTTTTTTAAACAAATAGTAAGGCCTAAAATAATATTGTTATTTATGGAGAAAGAAAAAAAGTTTACTTATTCGTTAGCACAATTTTATATTGCTTTTGTTTTTATTATTTCTGGTTTTTAATTAATTAAATAATGATTATTTAATTTTTAGGTAATAAACATTTTCAGGATAATAAAAGGAAAAAGTTAGAACTCGTAAATCTCTTGAAAACATATACCACATATTAATTATTTGCACAGCCATTTCGTGTACCTTTAATTGCCGAAATTTGCGTCGCAAATGGAAGCGCTTTTCCTCAGCTTTTCCTTTTTGTCCGGTTAATTTGTTTGCCGAACCACTCGCCAAGGTCGCAAAAACCACGGTGGCGGGCGAAACTTTCGCTTTGGTCAGGCAAAAACCAACTTGATTAGGCGACATAAAACAAGTTAATGACAGGGCTCATTATGCCGTCGCAGCTGCGTAAGAAAACTCCAGAAAATCCAGCTTTTCCCCGGTTTACACACACGCCATTAATCAGGCGGAAAAAAATCGCACAACTTCTCTGTTCCCCGAAAAAACTCGCCACTTTACATGAACATGAACATGAGGAATTTATGAATAAACAAGTCGATGCAATAAATGATAAATAGAGTATTACAGCATTCGTTATTTAAAGCAAACAAAAAGGAAAACGATTTTTCACTTTAAAGGTAATTTATGGCTTGGCCTCCCGCAAGAATTGATCAATTTTTGAATACGCTGCGGGCAGCCAAAAATAAAAATAAGGGAGCGAAAACCGAATAAAAATGATGAAAGACTTGCGAGCCACACGTTGCGTATACTTGATGAGGGAAAGCCCAATAAAATATGTCGAAAGAAAAGGCATAAAAGCTGCCAATGGAAAATGGGTACTCGGTAATGGGAAATGGAAAATCTAGGCGGGCAAAAGTTTTCCATCTCTTTGCGAAACTGCTGCAAGTGCCATTCATTATTAAATCAAATTGACACGCGTCCATTTTCCCCCTTTCCGCTTTCCACCTGCATTTTCCACATCGCATTTTCGCAGGCATGATCGATGAGGTGAATCCAATGCAATTACACTTGCTCGAAACTTTTATTTCGGCTTTCGCCGGGGGAACAGAATCCTGCAAATGCATTTTTTAACAGCCCTCGCTCTTTGGCATTAGAATCAGGGAAAACTAAAAGTAATTTGCGGCCGGCGAAAGTTTTGTTTTCGAGTAGTTGCAAATGGAGTTCATTTATCATAGAAGAAAGGCGTCCAGAGTGGCAAACAGCATTTGCGCAACTTATTTGAGGCTTTGCTTGCTTCAAAACATTAAGTGTAGCCGTGCTGCGAGTTTTAAAGATGGCCGAAAGCAATTTGAAACGGAAATGTTTAAATAGGTTACTTTATTGCATTTAGTTTGAGATGCTAATGAAAAAAGTACAGCTTTATTTTTAGGGCTACAATAATATTTTAATTGATATTAATTAGCTAAAAACAAAAATATATTTAAATGAAATTGGAAAAATTTATTTTAGTTTTTTTTAAGTTTTTGAATTAATTTTTAAATTTTCATATTTTTTTTTATGCTTTTTTTAGTTTTAAAAAGTATTTTTAATCTTTCTTGGTTTTTATTATTTTTATTTCATTTGTTTTATGTGGTGTCCTATTTTTCTTATTATTTTTAAAGTTTTTTTGAATAATTACTTTCTGTAATAATATCAAAGTTATATCAAATAAATTAATTTAGTGAAAACAAAAATTTTATTTTATCTTTTTTTTATTTAAAATAAATATTCATAATTACTTCCTGTGATAATCAAAAAATTCTACATATAAACAACGAATTATCACGCTTTTCCCAATTTCGCAACAATTTAATCACAGACCAATTGAGTTCTTAATGCTGCCCTAAAAACATAAAATAATAAGGGGGAAAATTTAAAGACCCGCTGATTATAATGCCGCCCCTCAAAAATGAAAACGAATTTACTCGCAGCGGAGGGCCAATAAAAGGCGATTATCGAATTTGATTGGAGTTCCCTTTTCAACTTCTTTCGCTTCTTCAAATTATAGTGGTTGGTAGTGGGTGGTTCCCAGTAGCAAAGCAATCATAACGTAACATGCAAAAGGCCAGCGAGACAATGGGGCACTTTCGACCCCCTTTTAACCCCAAAACAGCTTTTCGTTTTCGATTGACACGTAAACAGGGCCAAAAGCCACGCTAAGCGAAGCCACTCGAGCCGAATGGAGTTGTCGACGTGTGGTTGAGGTCACCACCCACTGTACCACCCACTGCACCACCCACTGCACCACCCACTGGACCACCCACCGGACCACCCACTGCACCAACAGCTGTCTGCAATTGAACGTCGGTAAATTGCTCGAGACCAAAGTTCCTGCTCATAATTGGCTTTTCGTCCCAACACGTAAGCATGTGAAAATTCTTACAGTCGGCGAGAAAAATTTTATCGCAAAATTAACATATTATTTTCATATTTTTTCGCAGTTTTCCTGATGAAAGAATTGTATTTTACGATGATTTTTAGGAAATCTCATCTCAAGACATTGACTCTGTATTTATTTGTAATTTTTAAAACACATTTATTGCATATTGCATCGTTTCAGGTTTTAAAGCATACTTTAAATTTAACATGCGGACAAGAAAACGGCCATAAATCAAATACTTCTTGTTCCTTATTTAGTTTGTAAAAAAAGGGATTAAAATAGTTGTAATTCTTTTTTTTTACTTATAAAAAATTAGATGTTTTTGTTGATTTAGTAAATATATTTAAAAATTACCTAACTAGGATATTTCGCCGCCCAAAATTGTGCTAAAAAATATATTCGATTGTCACCTGCACTCTTTTTTCGCACAAAGTACAAATTTTGCAACTTTATTGTATTTCATGGTAAAAGGCAACAAACTAGACTACAGCTGAATACAACAGCTGCGTTCAGTGGAATAGTACCGATGGTTTGTAATCATTTTTTTTACTCTAAAAATACTGTTTAATAAAAACATCAATTAAAACTGTATTTAATAAAATAATACAAAAATAAAAGGGCGATTATAACCATTTTTTTCCATAGATAAAAGGCCAATCTTATAAAAATAATATTAAATATTTACTAAAATAATAAAAGTGCCTCTAGCTGGTTTTCTTCACTTAGTTTTCAAGTTAGTTTAGCTTGGGACTTTCGACCCCAAAGTAAAAGGACTTTAAATGACTCCTGTTAATTATTTACCAGAATTGTTTAGAGTGCTTTTAATTTGTTAATTTCTCATTGTGCATCCAGTTATGGACGCCACAAAAGAGTTGTCAAGTTAGTTGGAGCTGGTCAGTGGCTGACTTAATTACATGGCCAGCGTGTAATTTTGTTGCCACCGGCAACTTTTACATTTTCCATTTTCTGTTTGGCACTTTCCCGCTTTTCCCCTTTTTCCCCTCTTCCTGATAATGCAAAACTTTCGTTTAATTCAATTAAAGCAGCAAAGTTGCACTCGACTTTGTTGCATTGCCAGGACTCGGGATGCTTGTTTGCGGCTAAAACTTGGCAATTATTTGCATCACAAAAGTCGAGATTTACGCCCACCACTTGGCCAGGACCTGTGTGGGCGTGGCCTGCCTCATCGATTGATTGAAAGGATAAATAAGGATTTTGGCCTGATTTGTGGTGCTGTGCAATTAAATTTCTTTGCAAAGGAAAAGCGATTGTTTTCGCTGGAATAATCTTAATTATTGAAATTCCAAATCCTTAAATGCCACAAAAGGATTATTTGTTCATAAATGCAGTAGGAAAATATTTTAAAATATTAAAGAAATATTGCATATGTATAAATTTCTCTACTTCTGCATTTTATCTAAACTAATATAATAGGAACAATAAAAAATGGTCAGTAGCAAATTCCAACCAGAACGGATTGACATAAAAATCTAGAAAAATCAAATTAATTCGGAAATAATTAGTAATAAAATTTCTTCAAATATTTATTTTAAACTAATTAAAATGCTTCACATATTTATTTTAGATTAATAAAATTTCCTAAAATATATAAAATAAAATTTCTTTAAATATTTATTTTAAATCAATCAAATTTCTTTAAACATTTATTTTAAATAATAAAATAAATATGTATTTTGCATTTTTAATTTACCCAAAGTTCGAATATATTTCAGCCAACCACCAAGCGACTTTATAAATTGAAGAAAAAACTTGAAGTGCTAATCTCCCAAAAATATCTCCATAACAATCTCAGGCAATTGTCAATGCTCACACGTTTCCGATTAGTTTACAATTATTTGAGTTTTTCTATTTATTTTATTTCTCTCTTTTTTTTCGAGTCTAGCGGCGATAAGTTTATGGTGTGTGTCCTATAAATCACAATCAAAGTCATGTTAACAAGTTATTTGTACGCGCTGCTTCTTTCGCAGTCGCTGCTTTTGGCTTTTGTATTTTTTTTTACAGCTCTTATCTGCTTATCAGCTTATTTGGAGAGCAGCCGAAGAAATAAAGGAACGACGCGGAAAATACTCATAGTAATAATACTCATAATAATAACATGCACATCAGCGGGCTATCGCATATGGGCCAAAAAGCTGGGGGCGATAACTCTTGCCGGATTAGGTTTTTGTGCGGCATTATCTCTTCTATAATTCATTCCCAGTTTGGCTTTGAAAACTATGTTATTTCTAACACTTTTCTCTGTTGGCCTTCCTGGAATTTATTATCTAAATTATTCAAATATTTTGCACTTCCAGTTAATTTTGTTAAATATTTATTTCTGTTACTTATTTACCACAAATAAATTCTCAAATATTTCTGTGCTGTCTAAAAGTTGGGAATTCTGTTGTTTTAATTTTCCGGAAACTCCTTTTAAGCGTAATAAAATTGTATTTGCTTTTTGCCATTGCCCACTGATTTTTTCCACAGAATAAAGTTTCCGCCGGCCAACTTCAAGCTAATTAATTATTATCACAACTTTGTTTCAACTTTGCAATATGCAGGAAATAAACGCATATATGTACATCGTACATAAATATGAATTTATATGTTTTCGCATATATCCATCCAACGTGGCTGACCATAGGCAAAGTTGGCCCACAAAGTTTTGCATTCTATTACAGTCTCTGGCTTACGTATGTCGAAAGCTAATCAAAAACTCATTCAAAATTCATGCACAACAGGTAGGCGGAAATATGTACGATGTACCTTGTAGGCTAAGTGAAAGCCAAATCAGAATCCAGCTAGCAGAAAAAAAGGGAAGGTTGGTTGACAGAATTTGTCCGGAAAACAAAGGGAATTCCAAATGGGCAAAGGGGAAAATTGGGGTTTTTTTCACCCTTCCCCATCTTCAGTCAGTGGGAAATTTAGGGCAAAAGTTTATGCAAATCAGGGGATGCCATTAAAATACTTTTAAAGATTTTCGGCACAAACCTTTTACCCAAAAAGAAAAAAAAAACAGAAGTAAACAATGTACTTAAATTGTAATAATTTAATAGGGCCAGACACTTGAATGATTTGTTTTGAACAAAAAAAGATTGGGTTTGCTACACACAAAAAAAAACACGCCGGGATAAAATCGATAAGAGCATGGTAAATTTCTGGTATTTATACGGGCAATACGGGCTTAAATATTAAATAATATCATTTTGCCGATTTCTCTCTCTTTCGGAGATTCTCGAACTTTGAAAAAGAGAGGAAGAAGCGGAGAAGCGAGAGAGAAAGAACATGTTATTTACATTCCGAGCATATCTAACTGACATGACGCATGTCAAGTCAAAATTGATGCCACATAATATCAAATTGATCATCGTTTCATATTAAGTTTTCTTACAAGTGTATTGAGTATTACAATTCAAGTGATATAAAGAATGAACCCTTTGAATAATATGTTTTACACTCCCATAAATACCAATAAGCCTTTAAAAATTTAAGCATCGTTTAAAAACTATTTTAAAATCCCCAAGGATTAATTCTCTGATTATATTTCCTTTCAAAATGAAAGCTAAACTTGCCGGATGCTCAAAGCAACTTTCACTTGTCGGATTCCAGATCCCCGAAGGCCAGGAATTCCCAATTAGTAAACTCGTCGGCCCCGAAGACATTAATGTAATTGTGGAGAGTCCATCAGAATTCCTGACAATTGGCATCCGAATTATTGACACATTCCCATCGACCAAGGGACTTTCGCTCGGCCAAATCCATTCTGCTCGTTTCGAATTCCATTTGGACTTTGTGCTGCAAGGGCCGAAATGCGAAATGCGAAACTCGAAGGGGGAAACCTAAATCCTGAAACTCTGAGGCTGAATTTGAATTTTAATCGGGATGCGGATTGCGCTGCATAAATGCAAATTATTTTGGCCACAAAATCAGACCACAAAGCAACAGCTGTGGCCCCTTTCCCATTTCCCATTTCCCAACTCCCAGGTTCGATTATTAATTTCGACTGACAACTGCACATGTTTTGGTCACAACATTCTCCCCAACGATATGATTAGACCATCTATATCCAATCCAACTGCCCAGAAACAGAAATCGCCCCCCAATCGAAGACCCTTTAATTAGGAATCGTTCGGCTATCGATGCCCCAAAGCCACAAAAATCCAAAATGCGAATCCAAACGACAAGCCCTAAACTCAATTTGATGAACATGTGTGTCGCCTTGTCTTTCTCCACCTGACTGCCTGCGAAATTGATTTCAAATTGCAGATCAAAAGGTAAAATAATATATGCAAAGCAAGTGCACAAGTGAAATTGTTCTTTATTAAGTTAAATATATTTTTTTAAAAGAATTTTCTAATATGTTTTTGATAAAATGGTATTCCTTTATTTGAATATTTTATTCAGAACCGAAATTAAATTATATACTTTTAATATTTATCAGTATATTTCATATCTTTATATCTTTCACTTACTAATTAGTATAAAATATTTTTATAAACAAATTGTACCTTTTTTCTCCCTGTGCCCATTTTTTTCCCCTCATTTTCGCGACATTTTCCGTTGTTAATTATTAAAATCGGACGACCTGCAATCCGCACTTTTATTTCTCCTATTTGTTTTCGGGCAAACCAAAAAAGAAAGAGGAAGTGAAAAAAGAAAATAGAGAGCCAAACGGGGACGAGGAAAAACTGAGGCCCAGCAGCTGGAAAATCGAAAATCGATGGCTCAAGTGGAAAGCGAATCGCCGAGGGTTGAATTTCACGTTGGGCAAAAAATCCAAAAAATCCAAAAAATCCAAAAACAAAAAAAAATCAAACAATTTCACGTTGAGAAATCGATGGCGAAGATTCTGAGCGCTGGGTGTAAAAAGCGTCGTTGAATAGCAGCTGGCAAATCAAACAATCGAATTCAATTATTTCGTTAATTCGAGCAGATAACAGGTCGTATGCGCAATGTCAGCTAGCAATCAAAATGGAAAACACTCGATAAACATTTGATGGATGGCCATCCCTTTCGTGGAAAATCTTTTTATGCACACTCAAGATGTTTCTTTAAGTTTTCCTAATTTCATAAAATTAATATTAATACCATTTTTTAGCGCTTTTTTATTTTATTTATATAATTAAGTGGTCCATAAAACGTGGCCTTCTTATTCGATTTTTCAATAATGTCTGTTTATGTTTGGTTATACACAAAAGATGAAAGACTTAATTGTTTATAGATGTTTATGTTATTGCTTGTTTTTGAAAGAGGTCAACAATGTGGAAAAAGCGTAATTACACTGATAAAAAAAGGAGTAAATGCAAAGATTTAATTTTCAATTTAAATATTTTTGGGTTGGCTTTTCATCCATTGTGGTTTTTATTAATTTTAAATATGAAAATATTACAAATAACATTTATAGATAATTGAAATATTTTAATCTTTGAATTCAATATGAAATTTTTTTTATAATAATTTTTATTATTTTAAATGCAGATATTTATTTTTACTATTGAATTTTTCGATCAGCGTATGAGAAAATAAAGCTAATTAAAAACTGTGATGCTGCTGATTTCCATTATTTTCGTTCTAAATACTTTTATGTGCAATCACTTAGTTTTTTGATATTCAATCACGCTAAGAAAGCCATATGGATACGGATTCCTCAAAGTCTTGGCAATTGTGCTCGGCACTTGATGTTTGCCAGGCCAATTGCAAAAGCCATCCATCATGCTGGAAAATGCGAAAACTCCCCAATGCCATTTTGACCAGTTGACACAAATTGCGGGCGTTAATTTTCACCATTAGCCGGGGGCCAAAACGGAAACGATGTCCGACAGTTTGTCAACTTCGATTTGTCCTTGATTTTCTATGCAAATTTTCCCCCTCCCCCACCATCGATAACAAGGGGCGACCATAATCAATATGGCACACAGCCCGTTTTGTCTTGGCCAAACGGAAAAAGAGGCAAAAATGAATGAGGAGGAAAAAACATGGAAAATGAATGTCAATGATTGATTGAACTTGTCACCAAGTGGCTCTTATCAACGCATTCATATTGCTATTTAATTACAAAACTTTTCAACTGATTTGAGGTTGTACTGTGTGAGTTTTGCGGTGTGGCGAAAACGAATATAATGTATATAATATAATCTCGGATAAGTGAAGGGCGAAAGGAAGAGTTTAGGGCCAAGGCGAGCCCTGAAATTGAAATATTACGTATACGCACAATTGCACACTGTGTGTGTGCGAGGTGGGGCGGGAGAATTAGGAAATTCTGTTAGTCAAAGCAGTCAAAATACTCTTTGAAAATTGCAATGAAATAGAAAATTCAGCAATAGATTATACAAAGAAAATTCAAAATAAATCTTAAATTTTTCTTAAATTTTCTTCTCAAATTTGTAAAAAAAAAATAGATTTTTAGGCAATTTATAGCTTTATTAATACAAATTAAATTTCTTAAGGCAAGATGTTCATCAATTTAAATTAAGCATCTTCCTGACCGAAAAACCCTATTAAAATGACACCCCAAAACGGATTCGCAGGCTCCATAAACCCGGGAATAAAAGCTTAGCATTCCGTGGAGGGAGTTTTAAGTCGCCCCCGTCATGTTGACAAAGATTATGTGACAATAAGCTTAGATAATTCATTTGCTACGAGGAGCGCATAAAGCAGCCCCACCAACACACACACACACACACATATCCAAGGGGGGAAATCGTGGGGAAAAGCGGTGAAAAGGGGGGAGGAAAATGGGCACTGAACAGAAGCAGCTGTCAATTGTGTAAATATTTTGTGGCAAAAGTACAAATAGAAATGCTGTCGATAAATCGAAGCACATGACTAGCCTTGCATTAACAGCTGCGACTTGTATCGTGTATATTGTGTTTCAATGTAAAACGGGGGGAGAAAGTGACAAAAGGGGAGGGGGGGGGGATTGGGGGGGTGCTACTTAGGGGGAGCTGTCAATTACATTTCAATCATTTGAAGTTCGTGCCGCATGGGAATGGGTGTAAATGAGCCATCGAGCCAGCGAGTGCCTCATCAGCAAAATAGCTTAAGAACGAGTGTAGTAATGAGTGCGAAATGAGTATCGGGATGATGAGAAAGTACTACGAGGTATGAGTTGTGGGTAGGAAGTGTGCAGCTAATGAGTAGCCAATAAGTATACAATAAGTAAGTAGTGAGTAGATAAAAAAAGAAGAGAAAATGAGTAGCAAATGAATAGCTAGAGTGAATATATGAGAAAAAACTGGTCACACTGATAGGTCCTCTAAAAATGACGAAGGTCCACAGGTCAAGAAAAACTCTCCTTCGTCAGTAATTAAAAGAAGTGTTCCGACTATCAGTTACCTATTACATACTTTTGAGTAGCAAATGAGTCGCTAGAGTGAATATAGATGAGAAGAAATGTGGTCACACTAAAAGGTTCACTTAACAAATATGAAAGCTACTTTTATGTATCAGTAATTAAAACAAAAAGGAACGCTCTTGCCAAGTGCACCGACTATCAGATACCTATTAAATAAATTTATATACATATATATGCATTTTATTCATTATTTAAAAGACTATAGTTACATATGTCGTAGCCATAGAATATCAAACATATTAACAATTGGCCATTACTTCGGTTGCCAAGCCATTTTGGTCGCTTTTTCCGCTATAAACATAAATTGTGTGGCAGTGAGCTACTCATTTGGAAAGAATTTTCAGCCAACTGCAAGTAAATGAATAGCTCGCCGAAATATTTGCCTTGCAAATGTGACTCATAAAAGTCAAGAAATGCACGCACCGAGAAGTTCGAATCGAACACTTCCACTTTTTTCCATTTAAATGTAAATTGGAGACACATGTGCTGGCATTTGGGGTCATAGCATTTCATTCCGTATTTTTTTCTTCTTTTTTTTTTGACAATTTTCCTCTGTGGTTTCCATCGCAGACATTGGTTCTGATCAAATTTGTCTTAATTTGCCAATCAGCTTGAACTGCCGTTCGTTATTTTAAGCGGTTCAAAGGCAAATGCGAATGCAGATCCCCCGAAATAGTTGCACACTCAGGCCGATAAGTGTGTCGCCTGATGCTCCGGCCATCGAAATCGATATCGATATCTATGGCTGAATGGCAGGGAAATCTAATCGATCTAATCGTCAAGATTTTTATGGGCTCCTTCTTCTAAAGGCGGTAAATAAATTCCAATGGACTTCCCAGTCGCAATGTCGCCAGGGAGTAGTCATACGTCAATCAGCTTTTGATCGAACTACAGTGGACACCCGGTTATGTCACACGGCCGAATAAACTCCGGTCTTATCTACTGTGAATTGTATAATTCTCATAGTTTTTTTTTTTGTGGGTTGGTTGGTTGGGGCTTGTAGAGCTCTTGTCCCCGGAATACCTACTTCAGGCCTTAAGTCGTCGGGTCTCTATCGCATTTTGGGGGCTTATCTTATCGACTGGCCAGCGACCACCACCCCCATCCATCCACCCATCCACCTATCCACCGATCCATTATGAAACATTTCGCATTTCTGTTTCGTGATTAATTTTGAATAAAATAGCCGCTGCTAAGTAATGGCGGATTTAAGAGAAGTGAGTGAGTGTAGTGTGCAAGTCAGATACTTGAAATAAGCGATCCGAAACACACTGGCCACCAAAATTATTCCATAATAACGCTGAGATCTCGGAAACTACAAAAGCTAGAATATTGGGATTACCAACACATATTCTTTGGCTTCCTACGCAGCGCAAGTTTACTTCAGCCGAGCGCCACGCCCCCTCTAACGCCCACAATCGCCCATAGTCGCCCACAAAAGATACTTAAATGTGTCTGGCGCCCACATTTTTAAAGATTTCGGAGATGTATAAATGCAATTTTGTTGTGTTTAGTTATACCTATCGAAATGTAGAAGAAATTTTTCAAATCGGACCATTCGTTAGAAAGTTATACCCGATCAAAGATTTTTCAAGGAATACCTAATATTAATTTTAGTTTGGTAAAGAAGAAAAAGTTTATTACTCGATACTAGAATTTAAATCATTAAAATGGTTTATAAAATTAAAGAAATTTTAAAGAAACAAAAATTTTAAAAAAGATTTTCTTCTGTTGGCATTTTTTGACAGGCACTGTTCTGCATCCATCAGCCTCTTCATCTTCATTAACGAATGGCAGACATTGCTGCAGATGCATTTCCCAGATAGGCCTTCGGGGGGCGGCGATGCGGTTCCCGTTTCACAGGGGGCGTGGCACAAGTGCCCCTCATCGAGTGGCATTCTCATATGTGAGTGGATCCGTTCGAATGAGCAGCATAGCATATCGTATATACAATATATTCGGGCAATTAAGAGCGAGTCTGGCACTTGGCCCACAGGCTGATGAGCCTTAATATTGATGGACTGGTAAATGGTAAATGGTAAATGGCAAATGGGATAAATGCCTAATTGAACTGTAGAGGACAAAGGAATTTTAAGGATGCCGAATATTAAGGAAATGTAACAAAAATTAATTACTGCCTTTGCCATTTGGTTATTACTCGAAAACTTGGCCATAAGTTGTAATGAAATTGACCATGATGAATTAATGGCTGAATTTAAGCGGGCAAAATAAAAGCTGGTCTCGCACTAATTGATTGGATATTCATTGGTCAGCTATTGACCTAAAAACTGATTTATTCCATGAATTTATCCTATTATTTATTGAATCTACTGTTGACCTTTTTAACTCGAAATATTTTGGGGCCTGCGGAATATATTTTATTAGGCTGTGCAAATTATGGACATCAATAACTCACTCACTTCTTCAACCCTTTAAATCTGAAATAGCAGAAATCAATTTGTAACATGTAAAATCCTGGGTAAATCTAATGCAAATCGTTGCAATTAATTATAAATAATTGTGGACCAGCATGTGGAATTAATTGCGGAGCTTCTGTGAAAATTCGCAGCTGAAACTAATCCCATGAAATGCATTTATTATTTCCCGTTCCACTCTCGAGGAAATAAATAAATAAAATCACGCTCAACAAGTTTTGGCTTTGTGTTTGCTTTGTATAAAATGCAGTGAACCAAAGCAACCCTAAAAAGTCAAACCGTATTCAAATACGCATTCAATTCCGTGAATATTATGGCCAAAATCCAACGGAGCCTGCCAAAAACAATGCCCCACTGGCATTCAGACAGCTGTGTTGAAAATAATATGGCTTCATCCTTTAGGGATAAAACAAAAATATGGTCTCATTTTTTTGGAAACAAATATACTCTTACTTTTAATGCGAAAAATACACACTCAAAAAACTTCATATAAAACGTAATCAATTTGATATTTTGTGGTATCAATTTTGACTTGATATGCGGAATCTCAATTTGGTATGCTCGCTCCCACTCATGGAACTTTAAGCGTCATCTCGCTCTATTTCGAATAGAGAGAATCTCTTCATCTCGCTCCCACTCACGTAATTTAATTCGCCATGTTGCTTCTCACTCTCTTTTTCGAAGTCAGAGAATCTCCGAGAGAGAGAATTCGGCAAAATAATATTATTTAATAACCATTTTACCAGTATTGCATGGTAATAACGATATGCATATAAACTGTTTAAAGTAATATGGGATTTTTAAATGAACTTAATTGAAGCCGCTAAGAACACTACTATTATTTTGAACACATTTGTGCGATTTTGCACCACATTTGAACCGCAAATCGAATCAAATGCAATCGACTGCAAAACAATACGCGTTTCAAGGGGAATATCTGTATATACCTATACAATATTATATCTGGGTTTTCGGGGGGAACCAAAAGTATGCAGCAATGAGGCAAGATTGTTTTTCGTATGAAATATTAATTAAATAATTCCTGGTTACCTTTTGAGAGCGGTGGGTCCTGTTTTCCCTGTAGATCCTGCGGTGGTTTCCTGTTTGGTTTGGTTTGGATTTTTTTTGTGTTTTTCGTTTTTTCTGGTTTTTTTTTTGGTTTTTTTTTCCGGGGAACTGGGCTGTAAGCCCACCGACCTGACTTACGGCACAATTTGTTTTAATTGCTTTTTAGCCTTAGCTTTTTTCTTCCGCTTCTCTTGAATTTTCGCGGCGTTTTATGTATTTATCTCTGCTGCTGTGGAAATTAACGCGCAATGCAAACAAAAGGGAAATTCAACATTTTCAATATGTATTTTACACCTTTGTGACTTTTCGTGTTTTTGCGTGTTTTTTTTCGGTTTTTTTCGTTTTTTTTTTTTTTGTGAAAAACAGTTTTGTCTCGTCCGCCGTTTGGCTTTTGGTTTATTTTTATCGTTCCGTTCGTTTCAGGGCCCCAAAACCAAAAACAACAACAAAAAAAATAAATAAAATACGGGAGCGGGCAGAAGGAGCGGCATATTCATCCACTCGACTGCTCAGTTTTATAAATAAGTTCTGTGTTTTCCGTTTTCTGTTCGCCGCTATATTGTTGCCAGCGAAATGAATTTTAAGCCCAGCTAACATGATGATTATGTGACCCCCTATCCATCCACCCATCCGTCTATCAATATATCTGCAAGATCCGAGTTACCAGATACCAGATATTGCCATCGCCATTTAGATTTACATTTACATTTACTGCTCACTGCATCAGGGAATGCGTTAATTATGCGACACGAGCACTTAGACATCGGACCCAAAAGCATTTCAATTTTGACGAATTCCTTTGGCTTCCCTGAAGGCTTTTTTTCTTTTTCTGCTCGGGGCATCTTGGCTTCTTCACTGGATTAGCATAGAACTTGTTGTTTTTAAAATTCTTTTTTGACGAATTTCGGGCTGAAGAGCTTCACTAAATTTAATTATAGCATCTGGCAGAAATATTTCCAAGCTGTTATCTTTACCTTTAAGGCTCTACAATATTATAGGGTACTTAAATATTATTTCTCATTTTTGGTAATTAATTAATTAATAGAACTATTGATGTATAAATAATCTAATAACCTTTCAAATTAAAAATAATTGTTTTTCTTTTTTGGTAATATAATTTTTAATATTATTTTTTATTTGGTTTTATTTTGGTTCATTACTATTAAAAATTAAAATAATAATTTAATAACCTCTAAAATAAACATTTTTGTATCTTTAGGTATCTTTTATCTATTATAGTATTTAAACATTTTGTATCTTTTTTGGTAATATTGTTTTTATTTTGTTTTCGGCTCGTAGTTTTTTTGTAATGAAAAAAAAAAAATAATCTAATAAGATTTAAAAATAAAAATATTAAAATATTTTTTCTATTTTTTGGTAATATTATTTTTTATTTCGGTTCATTACTATCGCTTTAATTTTTGTAATTAAAAATTAAAAGAATAATCTAATAACCTCTAAAATAAACATTTTTTTCCATCTTTATCTTTCTTTAAAATAAAATATTAAATTAAGAAAAAGGACAAAAGAGAAACCTAACTTCGTTCACTCGAAGGTACCTCATTTTCTTCGACTCGGGGATAAAGACTCATTTTTAAATTGTTTTGCCAGCCGCACAAAAGTTCGTCAAAATGTGTTAATTTTCGTGGCCTATTGTGCGGCAATTGTTGTTGCCATCGGGGGCTTTCTATATGGGCGACGTCTAATAATTTTGATTGCTGCCAACAAATTCTTAGACAGACGGCCGCATTTCGTTCGGCTGACTAAGTGAGGGCAAAGTAAGTGAAAAATAATAAAAAAAAAAAAAATAATAATAAACAACAAAAATAATAAAATACAAATACAAATAAGAGAGAAACAAGAAACAGAAGCCCCCCGAAGTGGACGACTCAGTGACTATACTTTCGCCCCCCCCCTTCCAGATTCAAACCCCCCTTGGTATCCGGGTCTGAATTCGACACATTTTATAGAGTTTATGCGTTTATTACGCTAATTGTTGTTGCTGTTTGCGAACGATAGCAAGTGATATGAAAACTTTGGCTAGTTTCTTTTTTTTTATTGTATTTTCTTCTTTTGTTTGCTTTTTAGCAATTGTGATTTGTTTTTGAGTCATCGAAACTTTTGCCCAAAGTTTATGGGGATCAAAAAACCCGCTCAAGTTGAATCCTCTGCAGACTGCAGGTTTTTCGCTTGGCCATTTGGGTTCATAAAGAGTTTAGGATAGAGGAAATTTTGGTAAACGATAAAAAGTACGCAGAAGAAATTAGTCTAACATTTCTGAAAACTTATAGCCTATTTACACTAGGGTGGAGTTATGGATTTATGCGGTTATTGATATAACCCTGTTTTTTTTTATATAAGTTGTGTATAGGCAACTAGATGTGGGCAAAAGTGAGGTACTTTTAGGGTCTTTGGTATTTCTGAGTATTTTTTTGTATTTTTCGGTATATTTTGTATAGTGTGACTAGCCTATTAGTTAACATAGATTCTTAAAAATAAATCTTAAAATATTTACTTTTGAGATGATGTTTCTTTCTCTCTATTTTCCTTATAATTTTATGATTCATTAATTAGAATTTAAAATTTTGAAAAAGTATTTTAGAGCCTTGAGTGCTTTAATACTTATTCTGAAGCCAGGCTTTGTGTTTATATATGTTGTGCAATCCCGATAATTAGCTTTGGCTCCACTCCATTTCCTAATACATGCTTTTCCATACCCTTTGATCTGGAAATCTCCCTTGGGAAAGCAACCCTTGGAGCTTTCGCCCCCGCTTTCCCCGCCCCCCTCAGCATCATTAATCACCTGGCACTTCTTTTTGTTTTTAAACAACAAAATAAGACCGTCGATTAATCAGCGAATCGCGTATAGGAAACCGCTGATAACAATCTATAAAAGCGATTAATTGTATTTTTTTGTTATATTTTTTTATATTTCCATAGCTGCTATTTATGGCATTTTGTCATTTGGCTATTCTTGATCTTGCTTTGACAAACTCGACGCCCCCATATCATTTTTTTGTTTTTCTGTAATTCGTTTAGCTACCTTTTAAGGTTCTATGGGGGCCCTGCAACAAGTTTTGCGGTTTAGTTTTCCTACGGCGATCACTTCACTTCACTTAACTGTTGTGCACTTTGATTTGCTTTCTTATATATTTATTTTAGACATTTTTCTTTGTTTTAATAACTCAAGCACTTGGGGTGCACACACGACCAAAAAAAGGTAACACTGGGAAAAAAAGCGTTATGTTTGAAGGGGAACGAAAAACGCACTTGGGGCACACGTGCTGATGTTGCTGCTGCCGCTGTGATGTTGCTGCTGCCGCTGTGCTGTTGCTGCTGCTCAGAGGTCTGATTTGCAACTGGCAACTGGCAACTGGCGATGCGATAAGCCGCCTCCGACTGGCAATCGGTGGTTGCCTCGGCTGGGAGCCGAGCCACCGCCCCCTTTGGACTGCCGCACCACCGAATCGGCGGGTGGTTCGATTCGAACATGTTGCCGACCGGGCAGCATAACCGATCCGGTGGCCCAAAATTGGCAGGCAATGTGCAAAGGCAATCAAACAAATGAAACAAATCGAAGGGCTAAGCACAACAGTGGTTTTTCTGAGTCCACTATTACATAGTTTTGGGTTTTTAAATATGGAACAAGAGAGAACGCTATAGTCGGGTGCTCCGACTATCAGATACCCGTTACTCAGCTAAAGGGATATGGAGATAAAACTTTGATCGGGCATAACTTTTTAACGAATGGACCGATTTAAAAAATTTCTTCTACATTTCGATAGGTATTGGTAAACACAATAAAACTGGATTTTTACTTTTCCGAAATATTTAAAATATTTATTTTAAAAATCGTTTATAAGCGATTGTGGGCGTTAGAGGGGCCGTGGCACCTTTTTGAAACAAACTTGCGCTTCGTAGGATCTCCTAGAATCTGCATGCAAAATACCAATCTTCTTGCTTTTATAGTTTCCGAGATCTCAGCGTTCATCCGGACGGAAAGACGGACAGACGAACACTCTACGAGTAACGGGTATACAAACTCTCAGTTGTAGTAGAGAATTAATAATAACAGGTAGTTATTAAACAATACCCTTGATATAGTGCTTATGCGAAAACTCCAATCATTAATTAAAAGCTCTATTTTGCGGATTTTTAAAATTGGAATTTTTTAAAATGTTTTGCTTTTAAATTTGTATTAAATAATTTCTTTTTTTTTTGATTTTGTCACAATTATATATTTAATTTATTCAAAAAAATAGAAAAAAAAGAATAAATTACTTAATACAAATTTAAGAATTTATTGTGACATTTTTAACATGTCGAGAATTATTTATTTATTTATTATCAACCAAAAAAAAATGTTATTTTTGTAAGAAACTAAATATTCATTTTTTGTATCTTTCTTTTTCATCGCTTTTCGCCAGCTTTTGTGACACTGTGCCTGCTCAAATAGCCCGGGATGGAGCCAACATGTTGTCGGCTGGTTGCCGATGAATTGGGCCAACATGTTGGCCAGCTGGGCCTCAAAAAGCCTTAAAAAAGCCTCGGAAAAGTCGGCAAACAGAGGCTAGAGATACGGGCGAAACTGCAGTTGGAACTGCAAATGGTGATGGGATACTCCTGCTGATGGAGAGATGCTTTCCGATTTCCCCGCGGGCATCATTGGCCGACAACAATGGGCGCCCAACTTCGGTGGCTTCCATTTGGGAAGCTGGCCAACGCGGCGTATGATTAACGAAATTAGCAAACATTTATCAGTCACTGCAGGGAATATGCGAGAAACACCAAAGCAGCCAGATAGAAATGGAAAGTTTGCTTGTCACAACTTCCGCTTTCCCGCTTTTCCACCTTTCCACCTTCTATTATGCAGTTAAAGTTTCTAAGTCAATTTTGCTTGAGCACTCGAAATTGTTTGCCTCCTTTGTTGGCTCTCGTTCTTTTCATTTCTTTTATTTCCATTTTCATTTTCATTTCCATTGGGTTTGTGCAAGTGTTTCGCTTTGTTTAATGGCAATTAACTTGGCCAGTTGGGCAAAGTTTCGTAATGAACTTGAGTTAACTCGAGTGATTATGCAAGATTATGTATTTAAAATTTAAAACTATTATTATTTTATATTTATTTTACATATGTGGAAAAATCTTTAGCAGCATTTTATTATTTATTTTGTAAAATAAATAGTTTGGAATACAATTTTTAAAATATTTTATTTTATATTTTAGTTTTGCTTGCTTAACTTCAAGTTACTTCCCTCAAAGCTTTGTAGTAAAAACCTCAAAATGTTAAGACTCTTTGTTGACATTGAAAGCAAACAAAAACTAAGATACCAAAATGCCATAAACCATAAAATCTTCTGAGCTAAACATTTTGGTTTGGATCTGCTTTATATGCATAGCTTGTCCGATTCGCCTCATCTTCATCGATTGCAATTGCACTCCATTTGATTGGCTTTGTTATGTTTCGTACGAACATTTCTTTCTTTGCTTTGCTGCCACAGCAAAAATGAACATTTTTCTAGTTATAATTGCTTACTTTTCATACAATCTATATATTTAGGTTATATGCACCACCTCTCCATAGTTAGCATAAGTAAAAGCGGCGGTTGGCGATGGAAAATGCCAGTTAAATTGATTGAACATGTCGTGAAAGGACCTTTAACCCCATCCCCGCCCATTTGGCGGCATTATCCCTTGCCGCCCTCAATTATTGACGGACTGACAGAATTCTGCGGTGCATGTGGGACATGCAGGAAAAATAGATAAAATAGAGAAAAGGGCTGAAAAAAAATGCAGACCGGAGTTGCCGAGTTCCTAATGAACACTGGTCACAACTCATTAGGACTGAACACATTTTCCCGAAATTCATTTTCACCCCTTTCTTTTTATTTTTCTATCCTTGCCGCTAAATTAAAGCACCTTGATTTGGGATATTGTGGTTTTAAGCAACATTGTTAAAAATACACTTTAAAAGACGTTTACTTAACATAATTTTCCTTATTTAAAATAAAAGAAAATTATGCAAAACTAATATCATTAGAATTTTCCTTACTTAAATGTAACCTTAATGATTAAAAATAGACGTTACTTTCGCAAAATACACCATATATGAAATAATCATATTTAATGTTTAATCAAAATAGAAAGTATATTTATAGGGTTGCCACCCTATTTGCCACAACTCAAAATTTAGTTTCATCTAAAAAATTACGAAAAATAAGACACCGAAAATCGATTTTTTTCGTCCTGTTTTTCATATAAATTTATAAACGAAATTTCAGAAGTTAAAAAAAATAAAATTTCCTTTACCCACGTGTCGCAACTATGTTCAATTTTCTCTACTTACGATTTATACACCGCATTACGTTTATTAAAATAATGTCAAAATATGGTAAACTCACCTGGAAAGAGAGAAGAGAAAATAAAGGTTATTAATTCAATTGGCGGGGATAAAGCGCAGTCAAGTATCTCCCAAGAAATTCACATGAAATATGAAAAATATTTGCTCGACTTTCAGACTTCATTACGTATGTAAAGTGAGGACAAACAAATAACAATTGCAAATAATTGAGTCATGAATGCGAGTATATGTGCTTATAAATACATATACCATGCCTGACTGGCACCTGCATAACTTGAGCGATTATTTTTTCAATATTTTGTATCTCAAATGTCAGGAATAAGAAGTATTCACTTTGTAAATATAATTAATAAACATTTTCCTTTTTATTTTTTAGCATTCAAATATTAGTACAAATGCGTTTTAGGAATTTCTCCAAATTTTTCCCTGTTCAAAATCCAGAATTTTCATTAACCAAAGGCAACTGCAATATCCGGCTTTTGAACGCAACGCAAAAGTGGTTTCATAAGTAATCTTCCCCCATTTATTCAGAGCTAAAGCTGTGCTTACTGCGTTCCGTTAAACTTCATCTTGATTTTTGAATAATTGTTCTTCAGATTAACTTTAACCAAGAGCGACCCACAATTTCCGGCTGTTTTAACTTAAGGCGGAGTAAGTAAACTTTCGCTGCTCACTCAGAGATGCAAGGTTGCTGCTTTAAGTTTAAGCCTAAGTTAAACATGAACTTGACTTTGGTAAATTATATTCTTGGAAGGAGTCTCCACCATTCGACCACAATATCCTGTTCTAGCCAACTTACCTGGCAGCTGACAACCGCAGCGCTCACTGTCCACTCAAAAAGTGAGCACAAACGGAGTAAAATATCCCACACTTCCTGTGGGTAACCTTTGGTCGAGAGACCGAGAAGCGAGTGGGAAACAAGCGCAGCAGTGCTCAAAATATTAGCACTCGAATTTATGTAATGATCAAGAACCGTATTCCATATTCTTTTATAATGAAAAGGTATTTTCGGATTAAATAAATATTTGGGATCCTAAAGGCTAGTTGTGTGTGATTAAAACAAGTATTTTCAAGAATCTGTACGTTATTTTTACAAAAGCAATGAGAAAAGATATTTGTTGATCTAAGGTGTACATTATAACTGGCCAGAGGATCCTTTGAAAGGTGAAAACCAATACGCTTTGGTATAAGAAAAGGTTTCCTAAAAAACTAAAAGATTTTTCTCCAATGTTCACACCGCATTTTTAAAATATTCTACTTTTAAATTTAAATACCCTGTTATCCGTTTAATTAAGTTTTAGTTTAAAAGCAAAGCTTTTTCTCCTATGTTCACACCACATTTTTAAAATATTATGCTTTTAAAAATAAATATTTTCTTAAATTTAAATACCCTGTTATCTCCTTAATTTAGTTTTAGTTTAAAAGCAAAGCTTTTTGTTAGCTTTTGTTTTGTAACCCTGCTAATTAGTAGAAAATACAGATATATGCTTAAAATGTGAATTTTTTTAACCTTTCTGGATTTTTAAAACATTTTTCTGAAAAAGTCATAATGCAAAGCTATTATTTTGAACACAGCTGTGCTCCGTTTACCGGCAAGATTCTATTTTCTTGACAGGCTGCGTGGTCGAAGGTCAAGAAAGGAGTCTCGAGGTCCTTTGATATGTCTATGTCCCATTGCAACCTGCGATGTCAAGTGCAGCGATTGCGATGACCTTGAATCCCTGGCAAATGTCAAGGGCAAGTTCCCTTCGATTCTCGCGAATCGCCACGGGATCGCAGGATTTATTTTCCTTTTTGATTGCGAGCTTTAAAGCCCCGTGGGTTAAGTGTGGGTTGTATTATTGGCTACAATAATAAAAGTCTTCTTGGTACAAATGCCTGGCCATGGTGAAAGCTTGTTTTTGGTGAAAGTTTGCTTTTTATAATGGTGAAAGTTTTAATGCAATACAACTTTTTTCAAGCTTATACAAAGCTTTTATATTGTTATTCTGTCTAAGCTTTTTTGAGCATTTTACATACTTGGTAAGAATTTATATCACAAATACGAATTTTGATTTTCGCGGCAAAGTTGTAAAAACATTTTTTATAATCGTTTTTGATTAGCTGATTTAAGTTAGTAATTCTTTCCGATTGATTTATAGTACAAATATTAGTTAAAATAAATCTGGGACCTTGATTACGTATACTTTGAACCTTAAAATATTTTAAAGGTGCCTTTGGACATTATACTTAAATTTTCTACATTACAAATTTTCTACAATTATATATGAATAATTTGGTTCAAAAAAATTATTTAAATAATCGCAGCAAATTTATTTTTGGTATACAATTTTAGGCATTAGGAATATATATTTTTGAGATTAATTCAAATCTTTAAAATTAAATAATTATTACGATTGTCTTCGACTCTTAGCAATATCAAGTACACCTAATTTTTTATTTATATTTACTTTTAGATTAAATTAAGGAATTGATTAAAAAGGTTGTAATTTCGTCTTATTTATTGTAATGAGAATTACTCAATTTTAGTATTGCCCAAAAACAAAGAATGTTGAATCCTGTTCGTGTATTGATTAATTGTGGGTTATTTTGGGACCTCGAAGGCTCGAAGCCCCCACCTCAGATAAAAATAATAATAACCGAACACCCAGCCGCCCACATTTAGCTGAAGTTCAATGACTAGCAACAACGGAGCTCCACTCAGGCGTGAATTATTGTGAGAGAACCCATCCCCATTTCCAATCCAGAAGCCGAACCCCCATAATGTCACAAAAGAGTTGGATAATGCATGCTTGGGGGTTAAAGAGCTAAGGGGTTAAGGGGTTGAGTGCGCAACAGTTGATTGCCATCGGGGAAGATTATGTAAATCGAATTGTCCAAGAAGAATTTGCCATCAAATGGCGCACACAATTATGGAAGCAATTAAAAGGGGGCAAATATATGCACATACATATATGCAATTGGGTTCTGGGTTCTCTTGGCCCAATGCCAAGTCATTATTTATTTTCGAATCATTGCCTCCTAATTGACATAATTCGCACGGAAGTCATGGCAAAATTATTCTGGCGATGGCTTCTTGTTATCTACCTAAAATAGCCATTTAATCAATAAATTTAGCAGCAAACAAAGAGTTAAACCTTTTTTAAAAGAAGATTTTCTTTTTAGGTTTATGCAAAAGTAGTTCGCATTTGCCTGCATTGAATGGCACTTTAAAACGTACCGCTTTTGATAGAATTTTCTTTTGAATTCGCATAAAATGATTGAGTACGAGTCACCTCAAGGCTTTTCCTGTGATAAATTAATACACCATTTTCCACTCACTCGTACAGACAAAATGCACACTAGCATACCTGTGGACAGGTTTGTACACTTAAAGAAATCGATAAAGGGGCTTCAATTTCATTTCATTCATTTTCTAGATTTAAAATAGGGGTTCCTAATTGAAAGAACATTTTTAAAGTCCGTTTTTTTGGTGGTGTTGATATTTTTTTAAACATTTTTCAAGTTCCTATGACCTATTTTTCCTTTATTATAAAATATAAAAATTATCCAAGTAGTTTGGAAAAATCAAAAATTCTAAGGATGCATATTTTTTGGAACCATATTCTATTGTCTTAACGGAGGAGGGAAATTTCCGTCGTGTACCGTTGACTGCATTGTCAGCAAGTTCATTTCCGCTGTGGCCACACAAAATGGCGTGCAAAATGCAAAAACAATGGCCGCGAAAGAGAGAGAGAGGGCCAGCGTCGGCGGGAAAGAGAGGGCGTTAGGTGCTCTCGTTGATGGGCAACATTAACGCACGCGATGTGGATGTGAATGTGGATGTGAATGTGAATGTGGTTCTCTGGGATCTGTGGGATTGTCAGCATTCAGGGACTTTGGACAGCGACAATTGCATGTGTAATTTGTGTTTAGTGGGCTGGAAATAAAGTACCTGGGCCCCGCCCCCCGTTAAGTGGGTCGAACAAAAGAATTTCAGGTGAAACTCTGCATTCCGGGCCATTCCTGCACGGCGAGCCATTCGCACAATAAAGCAGACAATATAGGGCTCTCCGCCGGATTTCAGCCACCGAAAGCGCGATGTTTCGATAAAAGTTACTCTTTAAGTATTCACGATTGCTCTGATATCGTTTTGGCAACCTAACGCTAACTAAACTAAATGAATTTAATGATGAATCAAAAGTATGCAACAATATATTTTAAGTCTGGAAGGACTCAGTTTTTAATGCCTACTTTTAGACACTTTTATCAGTGATTTGAAAACTTATTTCCCAAAAATATTCTAAAAAGAGATTTCTTTCGGGATATTTCAAATCTCTAAAGATTTTTGGTCAAGATCGCTATTGCATTTTTGTATTATTTATTATAATTAAAAAAAAAAAAACAATTGTTAGAAATTAAAAATATTTGTAATGTCATTTTGAAATCATTAATCGAATTTTTTTTTAGCAACCACAACTTTTCGGCTGGGTTTTTTGGGCTTTCTTGGTGTTTCCACAATTATTTGATTGGGCTTTCTTGATGTTTCCACAGGGTTTTTGTTTGGCTTCGGTCTTGCATTTAGGTTCTGTCTTGCACTTGGGTTCAGGGTTACACTTCGGCTGAGAGTTAGGACACTTGGCTGGCAGAAGACCCTTGCACCCACATCCCGATCCTCCTCCACAACCACAGCTACATCCACCGGCCGAACCACCCGATCCACATCCCGAGGGTGCTTTTGTTCCCGGATGGTGATGAATTACTTTCTTGGTGGATTTCTTGCGTTTGATGGTTTTTTTAGTACGCTTAGTATGCTTAGTATGCTTGGTATGCTTGGTATGCTTAGTACATTCTTTAGTGGTGGTGCTCTCTGTGGTGGTGCTCTCTGTGGTGGTGCTCACTGTACTGCTAGCTGTGGTCTGCTCACTTGATGGTCGCAATGTGGAGCAGGTGGGCTCACAGGACACCGTAGGTCGTGGAGTAGAAGTTACCGGTTGGCAAGTGGTTGATTCAGTTGTTGGGGGTGGTGGTGTACGAGTACTACAAGTGGGAGCGCAGGAATCCGTAGAAGTAGTTGGCGTTTGAGTGCTACAAACTGGAGTTTCTGTTTCAGGAGTGCAATCGGTTGGTTCAGTATTGCAATCGGTTGGTTCAGTATTGCAATCGGTTGGTTCAGGATCGCAATCGGTTGGTTCAGGATCGCAACCGGTTGGTTCAGGATCGCAATCGGTTGGTTCAGGATCGCAACCGGGTGGTTGTGCGGTTGTCTGAGTTGAACATGCCGAACCAAGTCCAACCAGCGCCACCAACAAAATAATCAGCACGGCAAAGCGCATCTTCACTGTTCCATTTACTGGCCCAAAAATGCTCTTTATATACCCACTGCATTCTGACATTCCACTTCGCATAACAGTTGTAAGTGCACTCGAAAAAATTTCTTACATATCCGAAAGTTAACATAAATGCTGGAGATATTTTAAAAACACTCTTTTTTACAAAATTGGAGATTTATATTATCTCTCTTTATCTTTCTAACCCCAAACCCAAAGAGATATAGGATTTTTTTGTATTCTTAAAAGTACCTTTAAAAGGCATAAGAACCCCTTCTTTTTTCGAGTGTGGGGCAATGAGGGTGCCTCGTGCTGCTGGGTCTTCCACAAATATTTGCAGGATAGAAAGGTCTGTTTTCCATTTTTGGCCGACGGGTTAACTTAAACCAACTTAGCATGAACACCAACTTGAGTTTACTTAGCCGCAGCTGTTTGAGTCTTCCACGTCTTAATTGCCATATTGATCATGGTTTTGTCTAGTTTTTGTTGTCAACTTGGTGTGGAAAAATTGCGTATAATAGTTGTGTGTTGGCAAATCAAACGGTGTTGTTTGAATCGTTCTTATTATGATTAGCCATTCTTTTGTGACAGATGTTGGTATGAATACAATGTATTTGACTATATCATTTAGTTTTAGGCAATTTAAAGTTGCCGCGTAATAAATAAATATTTTGTTGGCATGGTTTTTATTTAAAGCTTAAAATGTTTTAAAATGAGTGTGACCGTTTCATAGTTGTTTTAAATCCCTTTTAAGAGTGTGCCCGTATTTTAGCGAAATAAGTTATTTAATGAGATATTCAGCTTTAAAAGGCCTTGTGACTTGGAGATTACTTTCTTCAACCGATATTCACAAATAATCCTTGTAATTTCATATCTTTTGATCCAAATGCCGTCATCAGCTGGGACCAATCACCCGTTCTATTGTTCCCCAACGCCTATTGTCTTAACAGATTTTTTATTTCGACTTCACTTTGGCCTTCGCTTGGGTAAATAAGATGGCGACAGTTGCGTCGACTATAAATTGGGAGAAAACCTTAGACGGGTCGTCAGAGATAGCTAGAAGATAGTGCCGAAATGAAGTTGACAAAGCTAATGCTGACTTTCCTATGCCTGGGGCTGTTCGTTGCCCTGGTCGTGAGTGCCGATACGGATTCCGATTCCGATGTGGATTCGGCCACCGATTCCGATGAGGATAGCACGGCAACCACCCCGTCCTCAGGAAGCACAGCCACGGAGGCCAGCACCTCGGATAGTTCCAGTTCCTCGGACGATGATAGCACTTCCGATGTGGATGACGGATCGTCTGACGATTCCGATACCGATTCGGGATCCGATTCGGATGACTCCGATGATACCGCCACCTCAGCTCCGGTGACCAAGAAGAAGAAGACCAACAAGAGCAGCAAGAAGAAGGCCAACAAGAGCAGCAAAAAGAAGGCCAACAAGAGCAGCAAGAAGAAGGCCAGCAACAAGAAGAGGGCCAGCAGCAACCGGAAGAAGGCCAGCAACAACAATCGCAAGAAGAAGGCCTCGAGCAACAACAACCGGCGCAGGAGCAACAACGCCAGGAGGCGTGGTTAGAATCGTTTCGGAAAAATAAAAACAATATCACGACTATATGCATAAATAAATACATTTTTTTTTTTAATTTAATAATTGATGGATGTACATATATTGGTGTGATTCGATAGCGCACGAAAAACATTGCATATTTTCCGAGGAGTTGCAGAAAAATTGAAATAAAACCCCTTTCGTTGGAATTAACCAAAAAAATATTCTGCAATCTGCATGACCAATTCCCAATTCATGGGGGTAAACATAAAAAATTCCTGGGCAAAAATACACAATTTCCCATTGAAAAAAACCAGCGAAGAGTGCTTAAAGAATCTGATTCAAATTTGAAGAGATGAACGAAACCCACGTAACAATGGCACTTTTCTCCTGCGAGAAATATATTCTGTAAATATTAAGTCTAGCACAAACATTTCCTCCACAAAAGCAGCTATGAAAACAGAAACAAATAGGTTTCTGCTATCCAGAAGAATGAAGAGAACAAAAGCTTCAATTTAAAATCAGAAAATAATAGAGACATGCCAGGGGGCTGGGCAACAACAACTATATTTTCCGAACAATATGTGGGTGAGGAAAATGGCTGTCAGAAAATCTCAACAGGTGTCGATGACTTATCGATGGCTGCTGGCTGGCTTTCCAGCTCTCCCACGGCTTTCAAACCGCCCACAATCTGCTCAATTATCCAGGCTACATAAGTTATTCAGGCCCAACTGACACACACACACACACACACACACACTTTCGTCCTGGAAAATCAACAGCTTTTCTCCGTTGGCCAACTTCCTGCGGTGACTCAAAGTTTCTGTCACTTTAACTTTTCTAATTCGATTAAGTCGACTAACTGCAAATTGATTTCATTGTAAGTCGCTAATTGGCCGCCTTCATTGGGCCAACTTTTAAGTTGGCGCAGCTCTGGTTTTCCAGCCCGTAGAGCAGTTTCGGTTTCCATTTCGGTTTCCATGACGCATGGGTCACCACGTCGGGCCTGTGATACGTTAATTTGCCAAACAGTTGTGCAAACATTGCCAAAAAGTGAAATAATTAGTGGAGCTTTGCTCTCTAAACTCGCCAAAATTCTGTGTTTTATGGCGGCTTTCGCTCCACTTCGTCTGGCCGACGACGACCCACTTGAAGGCCGGCTGTTTTGTTCTTCCCCGTTAGTGAAAAGTTTCCATTTTAATGCGACTGATTAGGGGCTTCAAAGGGATTGGATTTTAGATTTTAATGCAAAGTGCGTGGTAGTTTTGGGGATTTCTGTTTTATAATTATATTTAATTAAAAGGGCTTTAGAGGTCATGTATTACGTATGTTCATGAGCCATTTGGAGCAAACGCGAATTCTTAAGCAACCTATCTCGCCTAAGTATAGTATGTAGTACTGATGAATTCATTTGAAAAATCAATGCATTTCAGCAGCAGTTACATTTTCAGATAGCCAAACATCAATGTAAATTTCTAGCCATTTAAAATGAAACGTGAATTCTTAAGCAAAATATCTCTTCTTAAAAATTTATACGTCTCTGTAAAATCAATGCATTTAAGCAACAGTTATATTTTCTGATTGCCAAATATTAAAGTAAATTAAAGCCATTTGAAGCAAACGCGAATTCTTAAGCAACCTATCGCATCTAAATAAACTATTTATCACTGATGAAGATATTTGTAAGGTGAATGCATTTTGCTAATTCCTTTAGCAATGGTTACATTTCCCGATTGCCAAACATTAAAGTAAATTTAAAGTCATTTAAACAAAAACGCGAATTCTTAAGCAACCTCTCTCTTCAAAGTAAACTATTTTCTTAAGTAATAGTTACATTTTCAGATTGCCAAACATAAAACTAAATTTAAGGAAAGAATTTTTTCCTTTCTTTGCTAGCATGAACACGGGGGTTTTAAGGGCACAGTAAATCAACTCACCGAACGTTGGCCAGCGTGTGGCGACGGTTCTTGAGGTACCGACTGTGGTACTTCTGCAGGTCGCCGATGGACCCCTGCTCCGCCTGCATTTTGCTGGTGGGCAGCAGCTGCGAGTTGCTGGGGTGCGAGGAGGCGAGGGCGGAGGCCGACGAGGAGGTCAGCCGGTGGTGGGCGGCAACGCTGACGCTGCTGCTGTTCTGGGTGCTGTTCTGGGTGGCTGTGCCGCCGGTGGTGCTGCTGGAGGCCAAGGTCTCGTTCGAGTTGCTGCCGATGACTGTGGTGGCCGACGAGGAGCCGCCCGTCGATCCGATGGGCGCAAGGACGATGCGCGACCAGCAGGACTTGTGCGGCTTGCGGAACTTTAGTTTGATGCGCGGCGAGGGCGTCGAGGAGGTACCTGCCGCAAAATAGATGATACAGGTGGTTATAATTAAAACAAAATATTTATTTTACTAGTTTTTACACCAGTTAATAGGATAGCATTTTTAGTAGTGTTTTTATACGAATATAAAAGTTTATGTGTCTCATAAATTCTTTAATTTAACAAAACTGATATAAACATAGAATAATAAAAATAAATAATGCATATTGAATGCAAAGATTCCTAAAACCGTATGTATTTTTTTAAAAACAAAAAATTCACAATTTTTCAAAAAAAATAATTCGTTTGGATATAGATATGGATCTGTTCAAAACTGTTTTTTTTTTTTTTTGCTAAAACCCAAATTCTAATTTTCCACAAAAAAAATCGTTTTTTTGCCAAAACAATGGAAATATTGATCCAAATATGGATTGTCATACCTTTCTAAGCTCGTTATTAAATTCTTGATCGATTGGCATTTAAACTTGGACATTTTATTTTTTGGCCATTTTTTGCAAAAAATCATGATGTAACCCCTTATAAAAAATATGAAAATAGCCAAAAATTTTATTTTTTCAAAATCACACGGAAAGTGTTCTGAATTTAATTATTAAGTTGTAAGCTGTTCAAAACAGTATGTATTTTTGGTGTAGGACCATTTTTGTCCAAGTTATAGCAAAAAAAACAAAAGAAAATTTTCTATTTTTGTCAAAAGCCAAAATCCGAAATTTCCAAAAAAAAAAGTTTTTTCGTTAAATCAAAAGAAATATTGATCCAAATATGGATTGTCATACCTTTCTGAACTCGTTATTTATTTTCCAATCGATTGGCATTCAAACCTGGACATTTTATTTTTTGAACATTTTTCGCAAAAAATTATGATGTAACCCCTTATAAAAAATGTGAAAATTGGCGAAAAAAATTTTTTTTTCAAAATCTCACGGAAAGTGTAATGAATTTAATTAATAGGTTATAAGCTGTCCAAAACAGTATTTATTTTTGGTGTAGGACCATTTTTTGGCCAAGTTATAGCAAAAAAAAACCAAAGGAAAAAATTCCTAATTTTTTCAGAAACCAAAATCACGAATTTCCAGAAAAACAAAACAGTTTTTTCGCTGAAGCAAAAAAAATATTGGTCCAAATATGGACTGTTATACCTTTCTGAACTCGTTATTAAATTTCCAATCGATTGGCATTTAAACCTGGACAATTTATTTTTTGGCCATTTTGCGCAAAAAAATCATGATGTGAAAATTGGCGAAAATTTTATTTTTTCAAAATCACACGGAAAGTGATTTTAATTTAATTATTAAGTTGTTAGCTGTTCATAACAGTTTGTATTTTTGGTGTAGGACCATTTTTGGCCAAGTTATAGCAAAATAACCAAAAGAAAAAATTCCTATTTTTTGTCAAAAACCAAAATCCCGAATTTACGAAAAAAAAAACAGTTTTTTCGCTGAAACAAAGGAAATATTGTTCCAAATATGGATTGTCATACCTTTCTGAGCTCGTTATTAAATTCTTGATCGATTGGCATTTAAACCTAGACATTTTATTTTTTGGCCATTTTTTGCAAAAAATCATGATGTACCCCTTATAAAAAAAAGAAAAATTGTCGAAAATTTTATTTTTTTAAAATTACACGGAAAGTATCATGGATTTAATTATTATATTGTAATCTGTTCAAAACAGTATGTATTTTTAGTGTGAGTCCATTTTCGGCCAAGTTATAGAAAAAAAACCAAAAGAAAAATTCCTATTTTTGTCAAAAACCGAAATCCGAATTTCCAAAAAAAACAAAAAGTTTTTCGCTGAAACAAAAGAAATATTGATCCAAATATGGATTGTCCTACCTTTCTGAGCTCGTTATTAAATTCCTTATCGATTGGCATTTAAACCTGGACATTTTTTTTTTTTGGCCATTTTTCGCAAATTATTATATTTACCGAAATAAAATGGTTGTCGGCCTGTGTAGTCATTAAAATGATATCAAAAATACCACTTGTTTCATTCAGTTTATTATTTATATTTACGCTATTCTACTAATTATATTTATACCGCTAATGAATTGATATTGATTTCTTCTCCGACTTACCTGCAATATACTCCTGCGGCTGCTGACTGCCGGTGGGCACTGTGCCCGCCGACGACGAGGTGGCCGACGAGTGGTGGACGCTCTCGCAGCTGCCACAGTAGCCGCTGGCTATGGTGATCGGCGGCGGCAGTTGCTGCTGCTGCTCCTTGAGGCTGGACTGGTGCTTGAAGTTGGCCTGCTGCTCGGACTCCTCCTCCTCCTTGATATGCGGCAGTGGGGAAGTCTGCGGCTGGCAGCTGCAGCGCTGCTGTTGATTCTGGTTTGAATTCGAGTTGGAGCTCGAATTGGGATTGGGATTGGGATTGGCCTGCTGATTCTGGCCTGGATTCTGGCCGGGATTCGTGCCGCTGTACAGTGTGACCTGGCTAAGGATGTTGCCGCTGCTGGGCACCAAGTTCGGTTGTGGCTGTGATGGCTGTGATTGCTGTGATTGCAGGAGTGGTTGCTGCTGCTGCTGCTGCTGCTGCTGCACCACCGCGGTGGGTGAGACGCTGGCGTCGCTCAGCGTTTCCGGTTCCGCTCGGCGGGCCACCAGACCGCTGGCCAAGCTGGCTGCCGCTATGTCCGCCGCACTCAGCTGCTGGTCCAGCTCCTCGTCCACGTCGTTGATGAGGGTCTTCAGGGAGATCGGTGTGGTGACCGATGTGTCGATGGTGTCCGCCAGCGAGTGCTTCTTCTTGCTGCCGCCGTACAGATCCTGCTCGGATTCGGTGCGATTCAGCGGATCCGAGTCCTCCTTCTGGTTGTTGACTGGCCTTGGCTTCTGCTCTCTGGGCTTTTCCGCACCACTACCACCGCCAGCACCGCTGCTCGTATCCTCCGGACCGCCAATGGCCTTGAACTCCTCCGGCGATTGGGCGGGTGTTTGGGGCGGACTTGTGGCGGGGGCTGCGGAGCCGCCCCCGCGACAAGGGAGGCAACACCGAAACACTGTGCCACCGAAGCACTTTGTTCTTGCCTTTGATTTCCGCTTGCCACTCCCACTTCCGCCGCTGCCGCTGCCGCCGCCCTCGCTGCCGCTGCCGCTGCCACTCCCACCGCCCCCTCCAACGCCGCCACTGGCTGCCAGGCCGTTGGTGCCACCTAACCCCTGGCCGTTTCCGTTTCCGTTTCCGGTCCCGTTTCCGTTTCCGTTGCTGCTGCCGCTGCCGCGATGCTAAAAACGGCAAAGTAAAAGTATTCAAAATCAATCGGTTTTGTATTAGTTTTAGGAATTTTTTCACATCTTCTGTTTGTTTATAAATCCTAAAAACTTTGGGGGTGCCATAGATAGTATTCCCACACGTAAAAAAAAATAGTCATAGAAAGGAAACTATTGTTACATGAATTCTAGACTATTCAAAAGTATTAAATTGAAAGTTTCGGCAAAGAAATGATACTATAAA
This sequence comes from Drosophila prostipennis, assembly GCA_037075205.1. Lineage (NCBI taxonomy): Eukaryota > Metazoa > Arthropoda > Insecta > Diptera > Drosophilidae > Drosophila > Drosophila prostipennis. Next base: position 745,034 of record JBAMCJ010005054.1, on the reverse strand, counting down.
ATACTAAGTTAATAATATTTCATATAAAATTAATACTACTGAGTATGGAATTTTTATTATTTAGTATTATTAATTATTTTTAATAGAGAGTTAACAGTTTTGATTTATTTTTTGAGTGCAGGTTTTTGAATTCACTTAACAAAAAACCGATCGTCGCAGAAAATATTGTTGCATACTTTTGGACACTTGCAAGTAAGATTTCTTCTTAAGATTTATATGGCAAACCCCCTATATTTTAGATTTATTGTTAAGCCTTTTAAACTTTTAATAGTATTATTATTATAAACCCTATTCCCCCTCCACCTTGGCCGCATTCTTGTTAAACGAGAAACCCTGAGTGAATCGCGCCAAACGCATCATTCCCACTTCGCACGAAAGTTATTTGTGGCGCAAAAACATGTTTTTTCAAGCGGAGATCTGTAAAGAAAGGGATGAGAAACAGTGTATTATTAATAATATAATAATATAAATAAATATAAATATTTTACATTTAATTATTTAAATACTGCAATTTAAATTCGCTCGTTTTTACTTAACATTCCATCTCGAATTCCCCGACACACTTCTATGTGAATTAGCGTTTAAGTTCGCTCGCCCCCCGAAAAGGCCACATATTTTCCCCATTCCGACTTGTTTCGCCGCCTGAAAGTATTCCACCTGCTTGGTTGGCTGTGCGGATGGAAGTGGGTTAGTCACATATTTGCCCACATTTGCGAGCTCTCGCAGGGACAGAAGCCAGCTGCACAAACTGACCCACATCCTGACTGCCTGACTATATGGCTGCTGTATCCACTTTAGCCTCCCCTTAATTAGTACGTCGTCGGACTTCGGAGGAACCGCTGTTATTCCGTGCGAAAAAAAGATAATGGTATGGAAAGTGCTGCTGATAGTCCTGCCCTGGCTGCTTATCGGCAAGGTCCTCTACAAGGCCGAGGACTTCATGAAGCCGGATGTCGCCTACGTCAGCCTGGACTACCATCCCGAGGACTACATCGACTCCTTCACCGATTACCAGAAGCACGACTACTTTCAGTATTGAATGCTTTTTTTCTCATTTTTGTTTTGTTATTGTGCCTGCAATAAAGCTGTGTTGAATTTGTTAATTACATAACTTATATAAATACTTTATCGTTCTGTAAAATCCGTTTTACATCTGAAGGACTGAAGAGCACTGGTAAAAATATTTTTATCGTTGATTTAATTTACTACTTTTCATAGTGAAAAGAAATAAAAGAATCATTGATTTTAATAAAAAGCATATTTAAACCTTCGGTCAAATATAAAATTCTCGGAAACTATAAAATCTAGAGGATTGGTATTTGGCATGAAGATTCTTGGAGTTCCTACGCAGCGCAAGTTTGTTTCAAGAAGGTGCAACGCCTCCTTTAACGCCCACAATCGCTTATATACGATTTAAAAAATTTTAATATTTCGGAAAAGTAAAAATGCAGTTTATCAATACCTTTGTAAATGTAGAAGAAACTTTTCACATCGGACCATTCGTTGAAAAGTTATGCGCGATCAAAATTTTATATCTCCATCTCCCTCGCACTCCCTTTAACTGAGTAATGGGTATCTAAAAGATTATAGCGTTCTCCCTTTAGTAAAAAGTAAATAGTAAAATTTCCCTCAAATAAAAACGAAATGGTGATATTTATTTAAAATTGTATTTTGAAATCAGTATATAGGTTAAAACTTAATAGACGCAATCTATTTAGAAATCATTATCTGCTTGGCAAATAAAATAAGCCGGGAAACTACAAGAGTTATCAATCATACCCCAAATATCTAGTAGAACGCATGCACCTCTACTTTTGGGATCTCCCACCCGCCACTTTAAAACGGTAGCAGGCTTCCCGGAGGCCGATGATATGTACGTGCCATTTTCCTGTAAATCGTTGATGCCAGTCCAGTAAAAGTTAGTAAACCCACTCTCAAGTTTCGCCATTATGGCAGTGAGTTCCTCCTCGGTTTTGAAAGCCGCCAAATAGCCGCCCATTTGACGACATGTGTATCCAGCCTCCAGCCAGGTTTTCCGAATATCATGCCCGAAATAGAAATATCTAGAGCCAATTAGCTCAAACTTAGGATCGATGGTATTGGATTTGATTGTGGTATGGGTTTCGAGAAGGGTTTTCTGAACGGCTAACTCTTGGTTATCCCGCGCCAGATGAATGTATTCAGTTGTAGTTTGAAGCTCCCTTGGTTGGTTCATTTTGGTGAGGAGCAACTGAAATTGGTTCTTCATATCCGAATTTATCGCCATAAGTTTATCTTCCATCCCGTTCAGTCTTTCCTGAATCGCCAGAAGTTGGGCATCCAGCTTGGTTTGCACTGAAGCCTCCACCGCGGACTGAACTGCCAGGAGCTTCATCTGGATGGACTGCTGCTCGCCGTGGATCCTTTCCAACTTCGAATGGGTCTCGGGAACCAACTCAATCATCGGATGGATCTTGCTGAGGCAGAAGTCGCCACACTGATTGAGAGAATCCTGCAACAGGCAAGTGGATCGCCCATTTTCCTCCGATTTCGCAACAGATCCTTGAGACACCAGGATAATAAGCAGCAGCCCAGAAAAAAATGTCAGCTTGAGCATTTTGAATTTGAATAACTATTTAAAAAGAAATCTTGAAACGTACTAACTTCAATATGCTTCTTTAAAAATAAAGAAATCCGAAAATATTTCCGATAAGGCAATAAAAAACTCAGAACATTGCTGATTAGGAGGCTTTATCCACGTCAAGCGTTCAAATTACTTCGCATATTTGGATATCCGGCTTAGATTAGAAATTACCACACAAATCTTATAAATATGTAGCCAAGCTATTTTTTTACAATTTTGAAATTCTGGTAAAATGAAATACTGGTTCTGTGAATTACGTCGCAATGAGTTCAGAATTACTTCTGATTGAAATCAGAATACCCTCTGTTTTTTTCATAATAAAGCAAAGAAAAAGTTATTTATTTTATGATATAAAAACAAAAAAAGTTCTATATATCAAAATTGCATATATTCCTAATATATTAACATCAAAACTTTGAAAATTGTAATAGTTCTGAGAAACACGTTAAAAACAGATAAAATTCCCGATGATCTCTAAGGAACCTAACCTTAAAAGGCATACAAATATGGTATTATTCCAAATCAAGATAACCATTATTTATTATTAATTTTGCAAATAATACTGATTGTATTTGCACGAATTGAAAGTGAATTTCGATGACTTATTGTCGTTTGAAAAAACAAATGGATAAATGTTAAACAGTAATCAATAAATTGTTTAATAAGCTATTATTATTTAAACAGCCTTGTGGGAAAGGCCAAAACGGTTTTAGACCGGAATATTTCCGTACAATGATTTCCAGGCCAGCTAAAATTATAACACGTCACAAAGCCAAAGCATCTTTGAACAAGTGAAAGAGAAAGTTTGCGAATACTTTTGCATTAATATAAAATTCACACAAAATAATCTTCAAATATTTAAACAATTGACAGAAAACCCACTTGCACTGTTCAAAACGGAATATTAATTTGACCTCGAAAAAGATTGGCAAATTCTTGCATTCGCGTATTTGGTAAGCCAAAACATTAATTAACAAAGGTAAATAAATTTTCGACTAAAGCATATTTTGTTGTTTTTATTTCAAGAGAATTAAATTGTTCAAGAGAATGAAATTGGAATCAGCTTTTTCGAGCATACTAAGATAAGATTGATTTAAAGGCATTTTATTTAACATTTATATATTTTATATATTTTACTAATATCCATTATACATTTTGTTAGAATTTTAAAAATACAAAACTTGTATTGGAGTTTACTAAAAAATCAGTTAATTGGTTTTAATTAGACATATAAATATTTATTCCGGCTTATTTTAATACAACTCCGATATTTATAATAGTTCAGTAAAAAGATAACAAGGGATTGCCTAAAAATACAAAAAGTTCCTAAGCTTTTTTCCAGGTTAATATAATTCATATAATAGATTAAGGATCCCAATTGAAAATATTATAATATCGAGTACCGTAAAATTAATAAGCTCTGCCCTCCAAAATTAAAATAGTTATTTTTTGTTTATATATTTTTTATATTTCCCTAATAAATATTATAGGCAATATTAATAGGCTTATAGACTATGAAACAAAATTGGATCGGTTGTTATTGATTTAGCATCTGGATTGGCGTGGTTGTTCCTTCATTCCCAAAGGAAGGAGCACGAGTAGCGGGGTGATCTTCATCGCGAGGGATTGCTTCTGCTGGATGCCTTGCAACTGATGCTGTTTCGCAGATCGAAAGCCCACTTTTATACTTAATCTCACACCTGGGTTTATCCTCTTCGGCCAAACTGTGTCAGCAGTTATTGGCCAAAACAAAGAGAGCGTTTTTTGGCAAAAAACAAAAACCCAGAACCAAAAAGAATTGTTCGGTGTTTTGCGCAATTGTTCAAACAGTCACCGCGCTAGAGAAATGCAAATATACAAATAATTAAATTTTTAAGAAATTGTGAGATTTGCCCATTGAAATGAATGTAGATGGGACTTTGCAGATTTCGCGGTAATTATATAACTGAGAGATTTGGTATAAAAGACCATGGCTGCCTGGTTTCCATCATCAGTTGTCCACCATCCACATCCAAATCGAAATTGAAATCCAAGATGCGCTACACCTGTGTTCTCCTGCTCCTGGCCAGCGTTGCCAGTGTGCTGATCGTGCAGACTGGCGGCGCCTCCACCACGGCCACCACCTCCGCCTCGGCGGCCACCACTTCGGCCACGGCCACCACCACGGCGGCCACGACGACCACGACGACCACCACCACCACGGCTGCCACCACCACCACGGCCGCCTCCTCCTCGAAGACCTCTTCGAAGAAAATTAAACACCGTATCTATTGGAGACGTAAACGAAAGGGCTCAGGAAGACAGATTCATATCCGTAGGTACAGGCACAAGCAGGGCAGCAGCTCCTCCTCCTCCTCCGACAGCAGCAGCAGCTCCACCGACACCACTCGCAGTCGCCGCCGCAGCCTCAGCAGCAGCGGCAGCAGCAGCAGCAGCAGCCGCCGAAGAGCCCGTCGCGCCCGCCGGGACTCCAACTGAAGAACCGATAGCTAACCACTGATTCCGATTTTGATACTGATTCTGATGACCACAAAATCCTCTTTTTTTTTACTTATTTCTTTTCGAAACCATTAAGGCAAATACATAATATCGATATTAATTCAAGGTGCTTTTTAATCATTTGAATTATTATTCAAAACAGGGGCCGTTCAAAATATTTGGATGAGATCTTTGCAGTTTTCCCAAAATACAAGGCACATGTCTAAAATTTACATCGATGGATGCTACATTTTTGAATTCGTTACGAATTCCCCTGATTAAACTGCGATTTCCAAAAAGTTGGCCAACTTTCCGGAGGTCTCAGAGGCAAACAGATTCATGGTTTGTTTTGATGTTAAAGCTTTTTAAATGATGCACTCTTTATCTTTCAAACCCCATACTTAGAATAATTTTGGGAATTTTTTTAAGGGAGAAACAAATTCTAGAAAACATAGTCAAAAAACATAAAAGTATACAGCTGCGGTCAAAATGGTAGTAGTGTTGCTGCCTTGTGTTTTCAAAATGGAAGAAGGTTTTCAATTGGCTAATTATATTGCCCATATTTACTCAAGAGAACTAATTTAGAAGTGGCATAGTAATACTTTTAAGGGAATTTGTATTTTTTCATGTATTTATTTTTAAGAACCATACTTCACCCTAATATTGAAATACGTTTGTCAGATTATTTTCACACAATTGTAATTCAAATACTAACTAATAAACCTATCAATATTGTTTTAATTAGTTTATAAGGTTGTTAATATATATATGAAAACATATTTATGATGTGCCAAACAAATATATGATTTTAGCTAAAAACTATTTAACTAAAGCATTAAAATCTAAATATTTTCAGAAATAAATAATCTCAATCGCATGTTTTATATTTGAAGCGATGGTAAGATATGGAGAAATGTCGTTCTTTTCATGATCAAAGGACCCAAATATACATCTTCATATCAATGCAAAATCAGACATCCTTATTCATAAGTCATTCAAAGTGCAGAAGAGCATTAAATATTTATTCGTCAAGGATTTTTGGGCCTCCAAAGTTGCGTTTCCATTGAAATCCATTAGCACAAAACCGAACTCGGGGAAACCCGCAAAAGCCCCAAAAGGAAAATTTAGCAAGCGGCAAAATGCTCGTGAGCAAAAACTTTTCATGCCCAAAAAAGCGGATGGGGGGAAATTCGAAAAGCTGTTGCCATAGACACCGCACACTCCGCACACACATATGTGTAAGGGAAAATATTAAAAGGAAAAATAAACCAAAAAAATACCGAAAACTTAAAACCGAAAACAACAGCCACGATTTCCATAACAAAAGAGGCGTCAGGTGGAGCCCAGAAAATTTGGAGCACGAAAACCACTGAAACTTGTGTGTTGCCATTGCACAATTAATTATTGTCTCCGTAATAAAGCATAGTTTTGCGGAGTGGCTGTAAAAACAGCCGTCAGATATGCAAGAAAAACGGTGTTTTCTTTTGCCTTCATTGTAAAATATTTCAAGAATTTTCAAACAAAATTAATAGCAGCATTTTTGGCAGACCTCATTGAGTATTTCCTTGTAGTGCTAATATATCTTGAATTTTAATTATTATTTAAGCTAGTGTAAATGTGGAACAAATTTTTTTAATCGCACCACTCATTAAAAAGTTATGAGCAAATAAAGCTTTTTTTTCACGCTAGATGGCGCCACGTAATTAACTTATTTCTAGACCTCTCGTTGAATAAAATACTGCTTCAATAAAAGATAATTTTAAGCGATAAAATCCCTACTTCAATTGGAGCAAATCGGAAGCCATATCCTCAATAATATTGCCTTGCAAACGAGCTCTTCTGCTAAACAATCCGCCCGATGGAGCCATAAAGCAGGATGTACGTATATTTGTTATTGATTTTTATTGAGACATTTGCAAAATTAATGTCTACGATGCGGGAGGAGGTTTCGCCACCCGGGAAAGGGAAACTCCCTTGCCTCGACTTGTCGAATGATGAGCGGCATTAATAAATCAATAGCGTTTTGATGGCAAATAATTCGAGATCTGCTCCGGGGATGCAGCTACTCGCGCATTGGGCATCCCAGGATGGCCCACATCCTGCGTATCCTTTTGGCACATCCTCCCAAATCCCCACCGACCTTTGCCCTCTTGGACCTTCACTTGTGGTGGTGTTTCACGGTGTGTGTTTGTGTGTGTGTTTGGGCCTTGATAAGCGACTTCCAATGGCCAAGGACAGATCACTTGGAGAAAAATTGAGTAATAAGAAACACACTTTTCGCTTGCAATTAATCGGGGAAACAAAAAACAGGAATACTTTTATTTTTAAATTAACAAGTCTAATCTAAAATATTTAAAATTATAATATAATTCAAATTCATTGGAATTAAACTTCATTTTGCATATTATTTATTTATTATTGTAAATTAGAATATTTTTAAAAATAAATTTATTTGAAAAAAAAATAATATTTTATGAATAAAATTTAATTTTTCATGTGTACTCCATGCTGCATCCAAAGTTGACTCTGCAAACTCGTGTCGAGTTATTTTATTGATTGATGCGAGCAAATCCAGTTGCTGTTGCTCTGGCCAAAAAAAAAAGGACAACAAAAAAATAATAATAAAAGGAAAACAACCAACAAGCGAATGCCATTAATTTTGCTGGGAAGTCCCTCAGAATGGATCAAAATGGAAACACTGACTTGTTGTGGACGCAACTCCGTGACACAAAGGTCGATATGGGATTGATGGAGTGGGACATCGGCATCACTGACCTGCTTTCCAAAACGAAAACCCTCCTGTGCTGGGCCCACTGAATTAATGAACACAGATCCCAGCCAAAGTCGGAGATTTAGCTCGAATCGAAACGATTGTATTTTCAATTAAAAAATTGCACTACAACTCGATTGGAAGAATTTGCATATCAATTCGAGTATTTTATTATTTTGTTGGTATTTTTTGATCAATAATTATTTAAATAAATATTTGTTTGTTTTTATTTTCTGATTTGTTTACCCACTTGAGTTTATTAATTAATTTATTTGTGGTATTTTTATTCAATCATCAAAATTTAGTTTTATAAAGTCCACCCAAAAAAACCACTATAGTTAAGGATTATTATGGGTGGGGTTTAAAATATACTAGATGTAGTATAAAAGTGTGTTATTTAATTAATACAAAAAATATAAATTCAGTACTTTGTAGTATTTATTTTAAATCAAATATTATTAGGTTTTATTTTGTAGTTTCAAGAGTATTTCAGATAGTATTAGATAGTCAAAAGTTTAGAGTAAAGTTAACTATGGATTCGCTTCTATGAGTATTTTTTTTCGGTGTAAGTAAGAAAAATATATATTTAGTAAATTATTTTTCTACAATTAGTTAAGTCTATTTAGCCATTACTTTAAAATTGTGTATTATTATTATTTATTCATTTAAAATGAGTGTTTTTTTATGATTGCTTCAAGAACATTTTATTTGTTTTATTGTCTTATTTTTTAAAATTATTTTTATTTAGTTTTTAACATTTATTTTTTTTAATAAAAAAAATCATTAACTAACGGTTCGTTAGGTAATTAAACTTTTTGAAAATTGAGATGGTATTTGAATAAACAATTCTTCTGTTCTCACGATTACCAGGCATTGCTCTCCATGTACTTGTTTTTCCCCCTAGTTTGGGCTTTGGGCCCGTTTGTTTGGGCCAATTAAATACGCAAATACGAGAGTATGAAATCCCAGTCGGATGTGGGGCAAGTGCGACACGTGTGGGCATGAAATTCGGGCGTTATTTCGATTTCGATTTATCCAGGCGTCGCCATTTGGCCATTTCACTTGATTCTCGGGCCGTCAGAGAAATCTGAGACCGCCTGTGGATTCCCGCTGTTACTTTGCGCCTAATGAGCAGTTTAATTATGCACGTTGATTGATTGATTCTAATTGATGGAAAGCCAGCAAACGCAGACGCAGCCGCAGCAACCACAGCTCATGATTGAGCCGTCCAAAGTTTTCGGCCATCCGTTTAAGTTAAACTTAAAGTTAAAGTTAAGTTAAGTCCGGGAAAAATATCGCTACATTTTGCACTTCCGTTTCGCTGCAGTTTCGCAAGGAACAATTACTAAAAGCGCATAAATTTGCACAAAAATATTCAACGAGGATGGAGCCGTTAAGAGCTGCAGCTGAATATTTAAATATTTACTTCAGAGTGATTTACAAGTCTGGGCAAAAATGGCGAGTTTACCAACTGAATTATTCACATCGAGTTGAATGTGTTGGATTTCACTTTGTGTTTAACAACATGATGGAGTTATTAGCAAGCCAAGTTTTTTCAATACAAAATATTTAAATCGAAATAAATAAGAGTGATTTTTACTTGCAAAAAATAATATATTTTTTTCTCCTTCTAACAAATTCTACGCAAATACTTCAGGAGAAGAAAGCATTCCCAGACAATTGTACAACATATGTGGCACTTCTAAAACGTTTCATTCTTCCCAAAAAACAATGCCTCTTTTCTGTTCTAAGCAAAGTTCATGTTCAATGCCGGGCTACAAGTATTCTTAGTTAGTATTTAGTTGAAAATCTGTCCACAAATTGGCAGATGTTCTCCTACTCAGCGATATCATTTGATCAATGAAAATACAAAAAGAAATCGCTGAATGAAGATTCCCCGTAAAACAGCAGTAGTAAATAGAACAAGAGAGAACGCTATAGTCGGGTTGGTGTCCCGACTATCTAATACCCGTCACTCGGCTAAAGGGAATGCGATGGAGATATGAACTTTGATCAGCAATAACTTTTTAACGAATGGCCCGATTTAAAAAATTTCTTCTACATTTCGATAGGTATTGATAAACACAACAAAACTGCATTTTTACTTTTCCGAAATAATTAAATTTTTAAAATCGTTTATAAGCTATTGTGGGCGTCAGAGGGGGCGTGGCACCTTTTTGAAATAAACTTGCGCTGCGTAGGAGCTCCAAGAATCTTCATGCCAAATACCAATCCTCTAGCTTTTATAGTTTCCGAGATCTCAGCGTTCATACGGACAGACAGACAGACGGACAGACGGACAGACGGACAGACAGACATGGCTAGATCGACTCGGCTAGTGATCCTGATCAAGAATATATATACTTTATGGGGTCGGAAACTCTTCCTTCTGGCTGTTACATACTTTTGCACGAATACAATATACCCTTTTACTCTACGAGTAACGGGTATAAAAATACGAAAAAATACGCTCGCGCGTGTTTGCCCAATAAAATTGGGAGTTTTTGCTAGGTAAATACTAGGCATTTGTGCAAATATTTCTTAGGCAGCGAACCGCAAAAAGAAAACTGGATTTGCTCTAGCGTACAGATGTTGTATTGTGACCATTGTTGCGTCTCAATGACGCAGAGAGGCCGAGAGGCGTCCTATAAATAGGGTAAGCGGAGGCTGCAAAAGATCATCCAGTCACTCGCAAAACGCTGAGACCACAAGATGAAGCTCCACTGGCTGCTTTTGGCAGTCGTCCTTGCCTGCGCCGTCAGCCACAGCAGCGGCTCCTCCGATTCCACCACCAGCACGGAGGCCACCACCTCGACCACCGCCTCCTCCTCCTCCTCGGACAGCACCACAAGCACGGAGTCCTCCACCTCCACCACCACCACCACCGCCGCCTCCTCCGCCTCCTCCTCCTCGTCCTCCGATGCCACCGAGGCCACCAGCACCAGCGACTCGTCCACCAGTTCCAGTTCCAAAACCAGCATAAATTCTCTATATATTTATCTTCATATAATTCTCTGCATTAAATATGAAATATTATTATCATTCCTTCATTTGGTAAATGAAAGTGTGCAAAAAATGTATTTGAAAACTAAACATTGAAAGTTTTTTTAAAAATTACGTATACGACATGTTTGACCGTTAGCATTTAGTCGAAAAAAAAAGTATCCTATAACCTTCAAAATGAATTTTGGTGGAGTAACTAGTTTAAAACAGAGAGAGAGATGTATGGTTGAAATCTAAATCACCAAATTTAAGTAACTTTTTGGAGCAAAGGCAACAGTGCGTATGAGTGATAAATATAAAGACAATGCAAAAACCCAAAAAAATTAAAATATTGGGTTTACCTTAAATACCATTCGTTTGGGATTTACAAAAATATATTTTGTTGCAAATTTTAAAATTTTTATGATTTTTTGCAATAAATTAGCCAAAATTTGAATTTTGAGGTTTAAATACAAATCGATTGGAAATTCGATTACTAGGTTAATAAGGTATGACATTCCATATTTAAATCGTTATCTCCATTGTTTCGACCAGAATAAAAACAAGAGAGAACGCTATAGTCGGGTTGGTGTCCCGACTATCTAATACCCGTCACTCGGCTAAAGGGAGTGCGAGGGAGATGGATTTATATACTTTGATCAGCTATAACTTTTTAACGAATGGTCCGATTTAAAAAATTTCTTCTACATTTCGATAGGTATTGATAAGCACAACAAAACTGCATTTTTACTTTTCCGAAATACTTAAATTTTTAAAATCGTATATAAGCGATGGTGGGCGTTAGAGGGGGCGTGGCACCTTCTGGAAACAAACTTGCGCTGCGTAGGAACTCCAAGAATCTTCATGCCAAATATCAATCCTCTAGCTTTTATAGTTTCCGAGATCTCAGCGTTCATACAGACAGACAGACAGACGGACAGACGGACAGACGGACAGACGGACAGACGGACATGGCTATATCGACTCGGCTAGTGACCCTGATCAAGAATATATATACTTTATAGGGTCGGAAATGCTTCCTTCTAGCTGTTACATACTTTTGCACGAATACAATATACCCTTTTACTCTACGAGTAACGGGTATAAAAATGTTGTGTGTAAAAAAGATTTCTTTAAAGTTTCTTCTAAAGTTCATTTTAAAACAGTTAATTGAATTTACTTAGATATTTAATAATATGCCAGAAAAAAAATAAAATACGGTTAATATCTAAAGCTCGATAACACAAAGTGCTCTTAAATTTTCGAGACCCAAGACTTTTCCCAAAACAAAGGAAGACAGAAGGGCAAATGGAATTTAACGGGGCCTTTGGAGTGCATCGAATCGGTTAGCCTGATTACTTTTGTTGCTGCTCCAAGGGTGAAAGGTTAAAGTTACGCCCAGAAATGTGCTCACATACAAAGTCTGCAATAAAAAGCAACAAGTTGAAAGACCACGCAAGCAAAAAGCAAAAGCCATCAAGGTCCCCATTCCAAGTCCATTCCCATTCGCCATTCTCATTCTCATTCCCATTCCCGTTCCCAATCCGAATCGGAGACCTCGACCACCGAAACCCATCAGCAATTCGAGCGCATAAAAATGGTTATAACCCAGGAATGGTGATATGGACATTCCCTCCATAACGAAGTCAAGAATACTCTTTAGAATCGAACTAAATGGAACTAATTTAAGCTTTAAAAACCCCTTCTAATTTTATTTTAAGTTTCTAAAACTAATATAAATATTTTACACATAATTTTAGATTTTTACAGATTTTTCTAGCACCCACAATTAAATTTTACAAATTTCAAAATTTAAAGCATACTTTCAGGAACCCTTAATATTGCTTTCAAATCTCTTGATTTGTATAATTCTCATATATCCTTGGGAAAGAAGAGTGTGTGAATATGGAAAACAATAACAAGCAGCAAACGCAGTACAATGGGCACAACTGTTGCTGTTCTTGTTCTTTCCTTCCTCCCTCTTCCCATTCTCCGCTTTCTCCGCTTTCTTCTCCTTCGTCTTCATGCCACTCGCATAAACAACAAACAAATTGAAGGAAGAGGGACAAGCAGATAGCTAGAGTGAGAGAGGGAGAGAAGGAAAGGGAAGAGAAAGCGTGAAAGTGACATTCGTCTTCAGACAAGGCAAACGGCATTAGAAAGAGACGGAAACGGAGCGGAAGAAGAAGACTCAGCCCAACAAAGAGCATACTCAAACATGTGTGTGCGAGCGAGAGGGGGCGAGAGACGGTGGAAGTGAATCGCAAATACAGGGTAAGCATTTCATATAATATGTATTAATTTACTCTAAAATTTTGTAAATAATTTGTTATATTCTAGAACTTGTTGAGAATATTTTCTCATCAGCCAGTTTTAAAGCAGTTTCAGTGTTTTCCCTGCATTCTACTGCAAAATCGATATGAAACGAAGATCGATTTTACATTATTTAAGATCAATTTTAACTTGATAGGGTAACAGGTAACTTTGACCTGGTTGAAAAGAGTATTTCATGTAAAAACGATATGGGTTTTGCATGACCTGAAATGTTACATGGCCTTATCGATTTTACGGGAACATGCTTTTTTTTGTGTGTATCGTCATCCTGACCATTTCCCCAAGGACACCCTGTACTTGTGTATATTGATATGCTGCGCTTTGTGGCCATTGATGTTGATATGCTCGACGTGACTTATATTATATGTACGCACATGCATGCGAATAATACGAATAAATGTTTTGCGCCCATAAACCACCCACCAGAAAGAGAGGGCTATAGGGGTGGCCGAAAGAGAGAGGGGCATACAATTACGCCTTGTTTGTTCTTGTCAGTCTCTCTGTGTATTTTTTTTATGTTTTTCCCGTGGTTTGTGCTGTGCCCTTATTATTGTTATTGTAACAACGCCCAATTCTTTGGAAATTTCAGCTTACTGCTTATTATTTTGCAAATACTTGAGGCCATCAGCGCGCGCCCACGAGAAAAATTTGAAAACACTATAAGCTCCTTGGATATGTTGGGTAATTTTTGTATTCCTCAGTTCTCTGTTTTTTCCCCGTATTTTTTCTCTTTTTTTTTTAGGGGAGCCACACAATGGTTGCCAGCTGTGAGGCTTAAAATTGAGAGTTGACGAGTGACAAGTGTCTTAGTGGGCGAAAAAAAAGTGAAGAAGGGGGGCTTAAATCAACAAGTGTGTGGATGGGACAGATAATGCCAAAGCCAACTGAACACTTCAGCAGTTCTTTCTTTATCAAAAATTCCTGGAATGTAGGTTGATCATACGTTTAAACATTTTAAAGGTGATTTTATTTGAGCTCCATTCTATTGGATTTCTAATAAAATTTGCAAAAGCATTAAAATCAATTATTAGGGTGTCCAAAAGTATGCAAAAGAAATCGCAAGAGCTTTAAAATCAATAATCAAGGTGTCCCAAATAAATATAAAATATAAATATAAATATAAATAAATAAATATTTAATATTTAATATTTAAATCTCCCCTTCCTGGTACATAAATTGCCTGATTTCCCTGTAATTTCCCTTGGCCCCAATCAAGTGAAATTAAGTCAAGCTCAAGAACATTTGCAATGGCAAACCGACTTAAGTCCAGTTGTGTCAAGTTTAGTTACACTTGAGGCTGCTTAAAGTCGGCTAATAAAAGGTTCTGCGAGAAACAATTAGTTTAGCTTGGCTAAAGGACGACTCCCTCGTCCTTTTGGCCAAATTGCCTTGCCTAATTTGGTTTTTTCTCCGACTCGCCTTCCGAATTCCGCATTCGTATGCAAAGGGCGCATAAATTTAATCAGTTAGTTGAATGTTGTTTTTCTTTTTGGGTTTCGTTCGTTTCGTCCATCTGCCTCTGCTTTTGGGCCAACCTTAAGGGGGCGTTTTGCGGTGGGCGTGGCCAGGTTGTAGGTGTGGTCAGAAGACTGCGTGCTGACCAAGACAGAAAACAGACACATGGACACGACACCGGCATCGGCATCCGTGCACAGTCAAAAAAAATCAAAGAAAATATCCATAAAAAAATTAGAAAAACCAAAGACCTAAAAAAAACCATTCATAATTTGGAGAAGTGTTTATTAATCGTAGTGGGAATATTTGTACCAAATTTAGAAAAAAAAAATTTTAAATCTTCTAATATGTCTTATAATGAGAAAGCCAAAATGTATAATCTAATTTAGATTTGAAAAAGAAAAAAAATGTTTTTCAATAATTCTGTAATTTTTGGTAAACGCTCTTAAGATAGGATAGTTTCTCTCAGTGCAGGTTCAGAGCCCGCATGTTGTGTACATGCCAACGCAGACAGGCAAAAGGACACGCAGACAGACAAATAGACAGATAGACAGACAGGCGGAAATGGAGGGGAAACATGGGGTAAAGGAAATGGAGGATAGAGGATGGATAGAGAAATTCCCTTTGACCTTCTTAGATTTTCGGGAATGTTCAATACCCTTCAAGAATTGGAAAATCGTGGATTTTTTTTAATTTTCTTAAATAATCTAAAATAAAAATATTATATAGAGATTGTTAAATTTTAAATATCTATAAATATCTATCAAAACGTATCTTAGTTTTTTTTTAATCTATAATTTAAATTTTGAAATAGTCTAAAACTTCGAAAAGTCTACTCATATTGGCATTTTCACCAAAATACCCCAAGCTGCATTCAACACTAGTCCCTTTTTTATCAGGATTTCTTTCGATTTCTTTCTGCCCGTCCTGTTGTTTTGTGTTGTTTTGCTGGCATTGCCTTTGCCATTTCCTGAATGTGCTAAACCAATAAAGCAACTTTTGACATGTCTGCCGGCTGTTTGAATTGCGTCCTAATTGTGCCACTCAGTGTGTGTTTGTGTCTCCATAGCCTTTCTTCTTTTGGCCCAGACGAGACACCCACTGAGATTTTTGCTCCTGTTTTTGGCCCAGCAAAATTGTCGCCGAAATTTATGCCGAAAACTGGGTAAACTGGGGAAAGGCAAGGTGACTCCAATTATCCTGGCTTTTCAATCGATGTCAATCAATCAATCAATTAGCCGCACGCCTCGTCTATGCATCAATCAAATGCAGACCCAAAAAGCCGGCTCCAATTCAATAAGGATCAATTTTCCAGGCTATCCACACACTGACTTGGCTCCAATTTAATGTGGCCCCGTCCTGAATTCCGTATTCCGGGAATAGCCGGTTGAACATCTCTCAGCTGAGCTAATTATTTTCCCGAGCTTCCCCCTTCTTCGGTCAACATCATCAATCTTTCGGTTTCCCCAGCAATTTGACAGCGATTGCGACATTTACAACTGTTCATCATCAGTGGATTTAGTCCCGGCTAATCTCCGCCAGAAATTCAAGGGAATGCGAGTAGAAGCGATTTCAGGGATAAACAGTATTAAAGAGATCTCGGGAAAATTGATTGGGATGAGTCAGGTGTATATTTGATGCCCAAGGATTATTATCAAAGGGGATTTAAATACTTGATTTCATTATGAATTGAAAGAAGATTATTATAAAAAAATCTAAATATTAAATATAATTATGAATTAAAAGAATATTATAAAATTGTAATAAAAATGTATAATTTTTAATTTGTAATATAATTTTAAAATTTCATTACCATGACTTTACATTCGTTTTCCTAAATTGTCCATCAATTCAACTTAGTTTTTTAAAATCACTTTTAAATGTCAAAATAGGTGTCTAAAAGTATGCAACAATTTATTTTGAATCCAAAAGTGATATGAATTCGTACAGGAAAGCTACCATGATTTATTTACTGCATACTTTTAGGCACATAATTAATAATTTTAAAAACCTACCAATTTCTATGGCACCCCCATATATTTTTATAAAATTTGTAGGTATTATTTTTAAATAAAACCTTAATAATATATTTCATTTTGAGTGAATTAAAAATCCCAAAAAGTTTTTAAATTATTTTATAGAAATTTCCCCGCAAGTTTATTTTTAAAGTTTTTCTGGACATTTCGCTGCAGGAAACGAGTGCAGGACTCGCAGGACCATTAATTGCAGCCCCGTCAATCGTTTTTCTCTCGACTTCTCCCGCCACTTTTCCTTTTGCACGTCGATGGGTCAGGATGTCAGGATGTCAGGCACTGAATGCGTTGACAGGTGGGCGTGGCCCGGGGGTCAGAGGTCAGTTAAACCTCCAACAACATCGCCGCAACATCGCCGCAGCACCAAAAACAAAGTCCATAGACGAGTGCAGGTTGATGTCGGTAGTTCCATTTTTTTTCTTTTTTTTCTGTACACTTTTTGGAGCATTTTAATGCACGCAATTCCGCAGACAAGACCGCAGAGCAGTGCGACAGGGACGGCAACAGTTGTAGCTGAAATTGGCAGCTCCTCCCTCCATTTTTGCCAATTTTCCCCGCTTCTTCAGCGCCCAGATAAATTGTCCACTAACAAACCACTTTCCTTTTGACCAAAGTACAGGCTAAATTGGGTGTACGAAAACAAGGATACCATGGTAAACTAGACATTTGGCTAAGTAATTGTAATTAAATAGATTCGAATTGACAACTACGAAACACAAGAGTAAACTAGTTAAAACTTAAAATACTTGCAAACAGAGAATAGAAAAATATATTATTTTTCACTTTGTTTTATTACATCAGTTTACAAATTTAATCTAGTTTAGCTTTCCACCAAACTTATTTTAAATGAAATAATTTATAAACCAAATAAAAAATGCAAAAAAACAATGTAATTTTTTTTTTAACAAACACATATTTTAAAATCCGTAATGGAATTATTTTTTATCAACATTATTTCACTTATAATGTTGTTTATCAATTAGTCAAAAATCAGTGTTGCAGTAAATATTACAGTTCGTTGAACTAATAAGTGATGAATAAGTAAAAAGCTTAAAGTTCAAATTAATTATCCTTGAAGTACCTGCTTGCAAAACCACTTTCCCTCCGGAAATCTCCGCCCACTAATGATGATAATTATTATTGAATTAATCTATTAAACGAGCCCCAAGGACTTCGTTATGTGGGCAAATTGACCCTGAATGAATAATTAATTTGTTTAAATAACTTCGCTCGTCGCTCTCTGGCATTTTGCATTATTTAGTTGCAATTATTTAATTAAATCATTAATGTCGCTTAATATGCAATTAAAAGTAGCATTGTGCTTTTGTTAGAAGGATTTACGATTTAACGTTTTAACGATCTCTTAATTGCGAAAGCAAGCCCGGCATTTTGGTCAATAATTTTAAATTAACACCTGCCTGCCCACACATTCCTCTCCCTCTTGTGGGTCTATTTTAGTACGCAAGCCCACACACGAGGAAAACATTTTCCTGCTTTTCTTTTTTTTTTTTTTTTTTTTGCTTTTTTTACCTTAGGTAAACCACATTTGTTTGTGGCTAGCTGAAAATCAATAGCCCAAGCCTCACCCTTTTTGCCCTCTATTAATAGATCGAGCTGATGCGAACTGCTCTCTTCTGGCCATATTTCTATGGCCAGGTTTTGGGTCGAATTAATGGGCCTTTCCTATTTCCCTTCCCATTTCCACAGCCCTCCTCGTCGAAAAATGAAACTCAATTAAAGCGGCTTATGGGCTGCATTTTTTGGGGATATCCTAAAGTAACTGGGACTTCAATTATGCATTCCAGTTTTGAGTTCCAACATTTTCGAGTGGATGCATCATTATAAACATGCAACGTCGAAATTTGAATGAAGACCTCTTGAAATGCATTTTCGGCTAAAGAAGCAGAATGTTGAAAGCACCAGCAATGAATGTGTGATTAATTGCTTGGAGAACAAACACTGCTGGAATTTGTTGACTTGTTTCAAAGAAATAATCTACTTTAATTTTAATAAATATATTTAATTTATTTTATGTCTAAACTAGCATAAAATACCCCCTTTTAATTATTTTCTGAGTGCCTGCAAACTATTAAATTTATTTCTTTTCGCCGTTTCCATACAAATGTTACCCCTAATTCCAGTGGCTGCCACACCCTTTAGACCATTAAAAATTATATTCTCTTTTTTCTCAACTGAAAGAAAAGCGAGTTGTGTTTCAGTTTCAGCGCCACACAAATTGCCCATTTTGATGATGCAAATTATGGCCATGTTTCGAGTCGACTTGGATGTCACTGGATCTTGTCTCCCAGGGGCAGCCACAAATGTTCTGGGAATCAAAATAAGTACGCGGCGAGTCACACTTTAAAATAAATCATATATTTAATAAGAAGTGAATGTGTTTTTAGGAAAGGCTTAAATACAAAAAAAATAACAAAAGCTGATATTAAAAAAGGCATTTGAAAAAATACATTTTTTTTAAATTATTATGAGAAAAACTGTTGGAAAAGAAAGACAAAATTTATAATTTGAGACTAGAAAGGAGAATTTTGTTATTATAATTTTAACAATTTCGAAATAATTTTCTACCAATCAGTTATCATTTAAATTAAAGATAACATTTCATTTCTTTAAACCTATTTATAATGATTTGTTTTATATTATTAAATATTTGTTTTGAAAAACTATTTACAAATATTTGTTTTATATTTTTTTAAATATTTTTTTTGTATTATAATCACAATGTTGATATACTATTTTTTCCCCCATTTCCAAGCTGATTTTTTCTCCGAGTGCAGCTTTTCCGTATGTGGAAAGCCAGTTGAAATGGGTGGGAAAATGAATATGGAGTCGGAGCCTGGCCGGGCATACAAATGGCTTCATTTGACGAACTGCCGAATTCGCCATTTGCATGCGTGTCTAAATGTGTACAAATTTTTTGGGGATCGGCGAGGGCAGTGAGTGAGTGGAGTGGAGTGGCCCAGAGCTCCTTAAACAACTTTTCATACCAGAAAACCGCATTCGAGTGCTTGTTTTTATTTGCCCAAGTGGGGGGCATTTTTTTTATGGGTAATCCAATCGCTTTCATTGCGAGTTGGCAGCTAAAATCAGAGGAAATATGATGGAATGTATATCGGGTAATGTTCCTCAGACTTTCTCAAATTAAATATATAAATTCAGAAAATTCAATAAAAGGGCTTAAAATAAAATGCTGTAAATAAGAATAGTGACAGACATTCTCAAATTAAATATATAAATTCAGAAAATTAAATAAAAAGGCTTTAAATAAATTGCTGTAAATTAGAAAAGTGCCCGAAGTCAGATAAGATTAAATGGAAATCGTCCTAATTTGCCAAAATGTCTTACATTTATAGCAATATGCAAGGGAAAACAATTTTCCATTTCAACTTATTGCAAACTTATCCAGCTGTTCGTTTCACTTCGCTTTGAAACCGAATTGGCAGCTTTCTGACCCACCTAAAAAAGTTTTAATAAAATTGTCAGCCGGCGAAATATTTCCTGCTTATCCAGATTGATTGATTTCGAAATCAATTTCCTAATCTTTTCTGGAACAGAACCAGCGGCTCTTCCTTCAGCCATTTCCTCGTGTATATATATGTACATATTTCTGCTCTAGTTTCCTTACAGGATATTTTGGGCGTGTTGCTGTCGTAAAGTTGTTCAAGCTGTGTCCAAGGACGCCCGCTTGGCTTCATAAAAATAGTTGTAAATTCCCAAGCAGTCTGCATAAATTTAGTGCGGATCCGGATCCCCCTTTTACCATCCTCACCATCTTCCCTGTCAGTAACTTTCACACGTCGTTTCATTTCTGGGCAGCAGTAAAAAGTGACGCAACTTTCGTATACATTGTCAACAGTCGTAAATTCCTCCAGCTACTGGCTAAGCTTGATTATCCTGCTGGCTGCTCAACTAGGGGAACGGCTCTCAAGATGTTGCCCCGTCCTCATCACAAAAGGACACTCGCAGAAACAGATTCGGTGACCCTGAAAGTTGAACAACTTCTAAAAACTAACCAAAAAATAAACCAAGTATTTTCAAAGGCCTAGTCAAAAATGAAGTAGGTCCTTCAAAAAAAATATCAAATGAATATAAAATAAATAGAAAATATATATAAAATATATATAAAATATATATAAAATATATATAAAATACATATAAAATATATATAAAATATATATAAAATAAATATAAAATAAATATGAAATACAATTTATTTGATAACATAGCATAATTATTTTCTACTTCAATTAAATTTTTTTTTTTAAATACCAAACTTTAATAAATATTAAATAAAACATATCTTGTTTTTTGAATTATATTTTAAAAGTCTGTTTCAAAGGATAAACACTTATTCAGTATGTTAATATATTTAGAATTATTATTCATCTAAACTAATATAATAGGACCTTTAAAAAACGGTCAGTAGCAAATTCCTCCCAGAACGGATTGACATAAAAATCTAGAAAACTCAAATTAATTCGGAAATAATATAAAAAAAATTTAATTTATTTTGACTAAAAAATTAAATTTTATTCCATTTTATAAATTTTTGTAATTTTCGTAAAATTTTGTGTAGTGTTTAGAGAATTTGTTTGATGTTCCTCTCAGATGTTTGCATTTGAACCTAATTATTTTTGCCTTTTGCTATTTAGGGGCTTTGCGAATTGTCCGGGTGCCGACATTCCGCCGGAATTGGACACCTGTCCGCAAAAGTGTGCAACGGAATTTTGTGCAACAGTTTGCCGCAAGAACACGATGTCCTTCCTGCTCGTTTCGCCACCTTCCCCGCCCCATTTCACCGCCTTTCTCCTGGCCACCCAGATTGTGTTTCTCCTTGTAATGGCATTTATGATTTGTTGGCTTCCAACTTCGTTGGTGGGCTTGAGTTGAGTAGAGGGACCCGGAGTCCACGTCCACCTGCCGCTTGACAGCTGTCACTGGGAGTCCATATGTCCGCTCGCACACAGGCGGCTAAAAAGACGTGCACCGCGAGAAATCGGGTGGCGGTTTCCTGTTCCACTAAATGCACACAAGTGCAGAGCACATTTAATTCTCAATGCGAAAAAGAATGGGATTCATTCAACAAATCTACGTTTCATTTTTCACTGCATACTTTTAGGCAGCTTTACAAGTTATTTCAAATCGCAAGTGAATTAGCTACAAAATCTCAATTTTAAAATATTTTAGACCTTTGATCCCTTTATATTTTTATATATTTTTAAGAACACAAAAATCTATTTTTAAAATATAATTAAAAATTAAATATAATATTGTAGTATAACCAATATTTTCCCAGTGCATGAACGACTGATGTATGAGCAGATATAGTCATTTTGCCGGGCTGGCAATTCCATTTTCACTTCTCGACAAGAACGAATTCAATTACAAGCCAAGCGAAATGTGCGAGGAAATCCAAGGAAAAGAAGGGGCGGGAAAATCTGGGCAGGGCCAAGGAAAACCCTGCCAATGTCCTCGCACACATACATATGTTTAGCTAAAATTAAAATCATATGCATGAAATGAGCGCGAAATTGAAATGGAATGAAATAAATGAGGAAACTGCGACGAAAGATGACAGAGACATTCCGGCTTTTCCATCTTCGTTGCTCCGCTTTTATGGGTTCCAGTTTCAGTTTCATTCTCATTTTCATTTTCATGATTCAATTCAGCTGCTCTTTAATCTCAGCATCGCCGACATTGACTCAAAAAAGTCTGGCGAAAACTCCGGAACAAAGTTTAACGAACTCGAAATGCTTTAAAAGGCGTGATGGAAAAACTTTGTTGCACTTTCCTGAAACTAGAAAATGGCACAAAAACCTGCGCAAGTAGAGTGCCAGCTAATTGGCTTGCCGGAAAAATTTAGCAGGGAAAATACTCCTAGCACAAGCCAAATCTTCTTGATAAATTCAAAAATACTATTATTTATTATATAAAATAAATAATCATATTTTTCTAAATAGAAAAATAATATTAAACCTATAAAAGTAATCACAGCATTTTATAATTTTTTAAAATGACATCTCTACTATCCGATTTCAGGAAAATACATTTAAATTCAAAACATATTTTAATAAATAATTTTTAAAAGTTTCTCTGCCTGAAAACTTTCATCGTATCAATAAAATTTCTTTAAGTCACATTTCACCTCATGACATATTCAGTAAACTTTTCTTGGCGCTCTCTCCACCATTGGATGACATTTTTCCCAGACCCATCTGCCCGAGATGATTTTCCAAGTGCGTATTCACTTACATTCACCACCCATTTTCCAGCCATTTTCCCCGCATTTTCTCCACAGCCCCCTGCGGTCGCATCCGTTAAAGCTTTAACTTGTTGTTTGCTTGTCGCTTTTTCAGCACGTTCCGGAAATGCCACACACCCACACACCCACCACCCACCTGAGGGTCACCCACCCCCCTCAAAAAAGCAATACATCTCCCCAACAGCCCCTAAAACTAATTTATTTACCTAGAACCCAACTGCTGACGCCTATTTGTATGCAATTAATTTTGTTCTGCCTCTCACCCAAACAAAAGACAAAACAAAATATATAAAAAAAAAAAAAGAAAAGAAAAGAAAAGCCAGGGTCGTCGTCCGGAGGGGTGATCAAAATTAATGGCTCCGGAAATGCGAAAAAATACCAAATAAGGTTTTGCCATTATTATATTTTTAGGAGGAGCTTCAGTTGTGAATTACAATTTATTACAGCCCCCTTTTGACTAAGCCACTGGTTTTTTTAAGGAAAAAAATAATAGCCTTAAAGAAAATTATAAAAATACAATAACATATAATTTATGTGGTATTAAGACTAAAAACTTAAAAAAATAAAAAAACATTTTAATCATTATTATAAATTCAGTTTATTGTAATTTCCTATTTTTACCACGCCTTTGGCTTTAGGCAAATCAACTAAATTGCCCGAGTCCCGAAAAATGCCCATCCGCCTGTCAGCGATCTAATGAAAATTGATGTTATATGATTTACACTTTCCTGTGGCCATTTTATTGTTTTTCCCCCTGCCCAACGATTTTGTCCGAGGAATAGAGATAAAAACGCAAACGAAATGAATGTTTGTGGAGTGAGAGGTCGGGAGTATTCAGAGAAATTAATTAATTTCGCGGGGCACGAAGGATACTCATTAATTGATTGCCTGCCGGGGGGAAAAACTCCACAAGAGGTGCCTTTAAAATACTTAAAAATTTGGTGGCTTTTGGCGATTTTAAACTGTAAATATTCACTATTTAAAATAAAATTGTGGTATTAAATTTCTAGTAAATATAATTTAAAGGTTTTCTTTCTCAAATATATTTTAAAATATTTTTTGTAACTTTATTTAATATCTTTAAAAATATATTTATAGCAAACCATTAGCTTTTGGCGATTTTAAACTGTAAATATTCACTATTTAAAATAAAATTGTGATATTAAATTTCTAGTAAATATAATTAAAGAGTTTTCTTTCTCAAATATATTTTAACATATTTTTTAACTTTAGTTAATATCTTTAAAATTAGATTTATAACAAACCATTAGCTTTTGGCGATTTTAAACTGTATATATTGAATATTTAAACTAAAATTGTGATACTAAATTTCTAGTAAATATAATTTAAAGGTTTTCTTTCTCAAATAAATTTTAAAATATTTTTTTTAACTTTAGTTAATATCTTTAAAATTAAATTAATAACAAACCATTAGCTTTCGCCTTCAGCCTGCGCAAATTTACCTGAAAAGACAAGAAAAGATAATCGTTTAGTGAATAACGAAGCAAATGCATAATTCAACTCCTGATAATGGGCACTTGAATAATTTCTAATGACGCATTTTAATGCGGCTAATTGCCAGGGAGCCTTTTATATTTTTTCTCTTATATAATTTCCGCATGCCAAACCCATGCTTCGATATAATATTTTTCCTTTTTTTGTGATATAAGAGGGGGCTATTAACTGTCAGTGGCATGCATGGAAATGGAGCGGCAGTTGAATGAAGGTTGCGGTCAAAACTAAGCCACAAGCAGTCGGTGGAGGGGTGGGGAAAAGGGGATGGAAAGGGGGATGGAAATGGGCGTGGAAAGGGGGGTGTTTTGAGCAACTAACTGGGGCCATATATCCTGCGGTCTGGACATTGGCAGCACCGGCCTGTTGCTCTTTGTGTGCATTAATTATTTAGGCAAACGTTGCGTATACGTAATGCGGTTATATAACCCCTTTCGCCTGAAGAAGGAGAAGAAGAAGAAGAAGAAGAAAAAGGGGCACAAAGTCAAGTTGCACAGGCAATCGGGGGGTTAAAAGTGTCAAAAGCGATTCACGGATTTTTCTCTTTATTTTCCACGACTTTTTGCCCATCAAGCAATTCCATTTGCCCTGGATTATTATTCAGTTTCACTTTGCATTTTCCTCCTGCGCGGAAATCAACAAAGTGCAAGAGAAGCCGAGAAGAACAGGAGATCAACAATTCAGTGGACGATGAAATGGCATAAATTTTTAAATAGTCCAGAGATCAGGAAAGTGAGACGACGAAAAAGGGTGAGTTAAACATAAGAGATGGCGTTTCATCTTATGTATATTTATTTTTATTTATTTTTAGTATTTTTAATGTTTTTTTTTTTATTATATTATTATTTTAGGTTTTAACATTTCTAATTATTATTATCAATTAAAATCTCTGTGAAGGTTTGCTGTCATTTTCCTTATTTATTTTCAATCGATGACTGTTTGCTGGAAAATCAACCCCCCAGAAAATACCCCACATTTTCAGTCACGTTTCGTTGTTAGCTTTCCCCTTTTCTTTTTCGTTTTTCTTTTTTTTTGCATCGAAACTCGAGGCTGGGCAATTAGAAGCCACCCCTGAGATGGACTTTAACCCTTTACTGAATTAACCAAATGAAATTCGAACGTGTCGGCAACCGATTAACCCAGAACTGGGCGCTCGGGGTGGCCAAGACCCCGCGCCTTGACAAATGATGCACTCGAATGTCAACATTTAATTGCCGCCGCGTAACAAGTAGAAATTGAAAATTAATGACAGCTTTTCCGACCGCAAAATTGACATTCGATTCAGTCGAGCGGCAAAAGCTCATTTCGCTCAATGAACGCCGATAATAAATAAATAAAATGCATATACTATGCGCCGATTTAAGTGATATCGTTTTAACAATTCACCAATTCACCGCAAAGCAAATTGCATTCGTTTCTGTTTGAAATGGAAATTAAATATACAATTTCCATTATTTCGCAGACCTCGAAAGTTGTATTTTATATAAAGATGTTTGTTGGTTTTTTCGTTGTTTGATTAAAACATTTAAATAAATTAAAGCTTAAGTCATTTGGTTAATTAAGTTACTTGAGTTAAAGTTTCTGCCAACCGAAAATTCCGCTCAAATTAAATAAACATTTAAGAGAATTGCTTTGAACCCAAGACGCGGTGAAAAGTTTTCCGAACTACCGAGACTTTCATTTAAAATCTCGCCTTTGATTAAGATTGTAATCTGTAGCACAGCTGATTATCGGGGAGGAAAAGTGTGTAAAAGGGTTAAGGTTACTTCAGGTTTTCCATGGTTTTCCACACATTCAATGCGGAGACCCAAAATCGCATGACAAACCACAATTTTTATTACAGGAAAAGCGGAAAAACTTAATACACGCCGAAAGAACTTTTCATTTACTTCGCAATGACGTCACAGTTGAAGACCCTTTCTTCCATCCATAAATTATAATACAGGCAAAAAGAAAGCGAAAGCGATATAATAATAACGTAATAAATGAAAATGAAAGTTTTTCCTCGCTTGTTTGTAAACACTTTTTGTTTTTCGGTTTTTGTGTTTACATATATGGCTATTTCGTATTAAAATATAGGTATATAAAACATAAAGTGCAGATGTATGGGGTCGTGACCTTGAAAGTGAAACCTGATTGTTGACAAGCGTGAAATTGAACAGGGTTTGTTTTTGTGTCCTCTGGTAACTTGATTTATTTGTGTATTTATTTAAATATTATTATTTTAATTTGATAATTTTTTGTATATTTCTTCAAATATTATTGGTTCTTCAAGTTATTATTGAATTATTATATTGCTATATTTTTATATTTTGTATATTTATTCAAATATTTAAAATTTAAATATTAATTTTATATACGTATTTTTTTATACTTGCAAAAAAATATATTTAAATTAGTTTCGCTTTCAACTTTGAACTGCCATTTATTTCATTGTGAATTTTACTCAGAAAAAGAGCCTCTAAACAAATATAATATGAAAGCCAAGCAATTTCGTGGGCCAACACAATTTAAAAACTGCGATTGCCTCCCTTTGTCTTTGACTTTGTTGCCATCTTTTTGGCAGGGCTTAATTTTCTTTTGTACCGAATTATGCCCGAAATCGCTTTGTTTTTTCTTGTTAACTTTCCCATTTCCCATTTTTTTTGTCCATTTGCGTTGCGAGGAGTTTGCCTTGCTTTTTGTGTATTATTTCAGAATTTTATTTTTCTGTCAGCGGCACGCAAAATCCTGGGCGCATATCCTTTTAATTGAAAACACTGTAAAAGCCCGCGGCTGACAGCGAATCCGCGGAGCGACTTTATAGAGAAATAATAACAATAACGATTTAAATTAAGTGTGGAGGGCCAGAGTTCTTCTTCGCTTCTCTTGCTTTTTTTTTTTTTTTTTTTGAGTAAGTAATCGTTTTTAATTTAGCAAGTACGTGACAGTTCGGGGATTTCGGCAGGAGCTCCTTTTCGCACCTCAGTCGAAAGTCACGTGGGCACATTAAGTGACAAATTTGTGGAAAATCTCAAATTCCAAAGGGAGCCAAATGAAATGGAAACAAAATGCTTAAAGTTAAATGTTAATTTTCTCGCTGCCTCGAAGGTTGGAAAAAGAGGCCGGGTAATTGCCATTGATTTTTCCAGCCAAATGAATGACGGGAAGTTGTCGATGACTTTTTCATTTAATCCCTAACGTTGCCTTATTTTTACATTTTATTTTTATTACTAAAATTATTTAGATTCAAAACTACTTGTAATATTATTTTCAACAAAATTTAACTAACATAAAAAGGATTATTTGTTTTACAATCAATTTTTGGCATCACAAAATTTTTAAATTTAAATCACGAGAAATCACATGAGGGCGCACAATTATTTTAAAGACCTTGGCGAACCGAAATCAATTTTTTAATGCCCCAAAAGGCAAAGAAGCGTAATTTTATCGATAAGAATGCTACCCAAAAGGCACACAAATACACATACAGAGGGGCTTTGGTGTATATACTATATATATATATGATTATGTTTATTCCTTCTCACTTAATTTATTGTAAAATGTTAAATTTCACGAAGCGGAAATGTTTATTAGAGCGGAAATTGTTATTTTTAGTGTGATGGGCAGGTTTGTGGTTGGCTTGGAACAAAGGCGACAAGACCGGTAAAACAGGATACGAAAAGGATGCCCAGGAAGCTGCTGTGTGTGTGTGTTTGTGTGTGTAAGCGCCTTTTTCTCGCTCAGCTGCAAACAATTAATTTATTAATATTTTTCGTTTTTTCAGCCCACGTGGCGTATGCTCAACTTATTAAGTATACGACAGCAAGAGGCGGTCGTCTTCCAAAACATTATCCTGCCAACCTGCTAATTATTTTCCGCCTTTCTTTCACTTTCGCTGCCTTAATTAAAAAAGAAAACGCATCATTTTTCCTTGAAAAATTTATGAAAATTCTGACTCTTCACCAATTTGCTTGATGCCTCCCAAAAAAACTTTGTAAATATTATTCAATATTATATAAATAAAGTAAAGATTTGAAGTTGGTAGGTTTTGCTTTTTGAAGAACGAAACAGAAAAAATCCCTGATCTCATTTTCATATTTATTTGGTTACCATTTTCTCCATTTTTCAGCACTTGAATATTTATCGAGGCTTAAGCCGCTTTTTGCATTTTATAGACTTTATCCCCTTTTCCCATTTGGATTCCCAGCTGGGAACGCTCCGTTCATTCGAAATCTGCTTAAAAATTTTCTTTTAAATACTTAATGCAAAATACCCGCCCGCCACAAGAAAACACTTCATGGCCTGTCCGCAGCATTTCAAATTAATTTTACAGCTGCCAGTTACCAGCTTGAAGTTGCTCGTCCTTGGGCCACCTTGAGCCATAATGAAGTAGCAAATAAATAGCACTTTCCCCCGCCTCCTTTACTCCTTTACTCTTTTACTCGCTGGCCACTGACAAACAGTCCGGGAAAAGCTGTGAAAAACAAGTCGGAAAAGCTGAAGGCAAGCACGAGAGTCCAGACATTCTCGAGGAATTTTCTAATAAATGCGACTGGTTAGTTTGTCATTTATAGGTATTTTTCTCTGTCTAGCGGTATGTTTTAAATATATAAACAATAAATAAATTAATATAAATTATATTGCATTTATATAATATTTTTAATATTAATATTAAAGATGATTTAATTATCATTTTTTTTCGATACAATGTAATTATTTAAAAGGAATATTTTGACAACTATTGTTTATTTTTCTGCCAAACTGACAAGAGGTATTAAATATTCTTGGCTGTAAATAAGAATGTATTGTATTGTTAAAAATTATTTTATTATAATTTTTGTTGATACAATAAAAATATTTTAAATATTCATGTTATTTTTAAAACTATTTTTGTTAATATTTATGTACTGGCCAAATGATTTAAATATTTTTGGACATAAATTAAAAAATATTACAAAAATTATTAAAATATTAAATACAAAATTTTAAATAAGAAATTAAAATATTACCATTGTCTCTGTTGGACTTGAGTAAATGTAGGGTATTTCTATTTGGACTGTGAGTAAATATTTTGCCAACAATTGCTCCTTTTTGCTTTTCTGGCAATTCTTCACCGCGACTTTGAGACAGAGAAAAATAAACCGCTGCATACTTATCTGGGCAAAAGCGCAGTTCAGTTGCCTGCACAAATTTACATGCAAATTAAATGCGATAAATTCGTCGTCGTTATTGTTTGTGCTCTCTCATCTGCGCTGACGTCAGATTCGCCCACGAGGGACGAGGGAAAGTTAACGTGAAAATGTGGAGAAAAGCGACTTGGCCAATTTGCATAAATCAGACTCCTTACGTTTTACCACCTTTTTTCCTTCCTTTCGCGCTGTCCAAGCGCCATAATGAAAACGCCTTAGCCTGCACTTAATGCACGTTAATTTCATTTCACTTCGGGTTAAAACAAAAAAGGGGAAATAAAAAAGAGCGATTAATGGCCCGCTCATCGTTTATTCAACAATTGCAATTTGCCAGCGGGTCAAAGCAAATAGCGATATCGGGGAAATGCGGCGACTGATAGGGTCAGAGTTCGATGTGGCATGCAAATACGTTCGAAACACCAGAAAAAATAAATGGAAAGGAGGAAGGACGAAAGGGCAGCACACAAACCCAAAACCGATACAAACTAAACAGTGGGAAACTAAATAAAAATAATTTGGAAAATAAAAATAAATTATTTAAAAATATTTTTTGGCATTTTCAGCTTTTGAATATTAATTCTTAAAATATTTTTTATAATTTTTTGTTTAATTTTTCTTTATCCTAAAATTATAAAAATCTTTTTCATTACTTATATAACATCCCGTGATATACATATATTTTTTGTAATTTTCAGCTTTTGAATTTTGATTGTTAATATACTTTTTAATATATGTTCTTCAATTTTTTAAAAATTATTCAAATTGTATATTCAAGGGATATACAATTCTTTCTTAAATTTTTCTAAAATTATACAAATTTCATACACAAGTGATTTTTTTGTTGTAATATTCACCTTTTGATTATTAATTATTTAAGTATTTTTTCATTAAGTTTTTCTTAGTTCCAAAATTAAACAAATTGTGTGCATTACTTATACAACATCCAGGTGATTTTAACATTGTCTTTTTGTTACTTAACAGGTTCCTCCATTGTCAACACAACACAATATAAATTGTTATAAGACCAAATCTCCTTAGTCAGTTGCAGAATCACTCACGTTCTTTGATTGGTGACAGTGGGCGATATGTTGATGCTTTTGTTTCCCCGCTGCGGCAATTATATCATTTTATTCCCCGTCCGGATTTCATTGGCAAGGTATCCCACTGTGCGATGAATGACAACAAAATAAATGAAATTGAGCGTTCGCCTGGCTTATTCATTCACGCCCCCTCACGCCTTCCAATTTCTCCACGGAAATTTCCCATTTCGTTGGGAGGGCAAAAGGCACGGAGAAGGGGGGAAGGGGGTGGGGAAACATGGAAAATCGGTAAATAAACAAGACGACAAGAGCCTGGCAAAAAGTTAAGGAAAATATTTACAAACGAATTAACGTAATGAAAATAAACTAGCACAGATATAGATATATACAGATATATATCAAAATAGTATTTTTAAGGCTATCTAAAATTAAAATTATAAAATTATTTTTACAAATAATTCGAAAAAATAACGAACGAATTTTAAAAATGTTCAAATAATTAATGGAAAACAAAAATATTAAAAAAGAAAAAAAAATCATTTTCCTTATTGTTAAAAATTCTAAACAAATTTGTTGGCATTTTCAAACTAAAATTTTTGATAATTTATTATAATTTAACTCTGAACATATTCGTTGGCATTATTTAAACGTAAGTAAATATTTTTTTAAAATTTGGAAACATAGCTGTAAAATCGATCATGATGACGATGATAACGCTTTAGATCAAAAGAAAAGAAAAATGCACATTACAGTAATAATAAACAAAAGCAGCAGCCTTTTTGTTCCCCGATAAGATAGCAGATACAATTGCATTGAGCAATTCCACTGCGAAGCTCGAAGATGAACAGAAAGATGGAAATGGGAAATAAGATGGAAAAGAGCAAGGGGTGGCAGTCTATTGACCTTGGCCCACAGCTCGATGAAACCATCTGGCCATGTCAAAAGCCAAACAACCAACTTGAAGGAATATCCAGAGGCGAAACTAAATTTAGTATTTTATGCTTCCGAAAAAGACGGGCAGGGGGAAAGGTGGGGGTGGGAAAAGGGGGTGGTGAAAACGTCAAAACGAGAATTGATGGAAAATTTCTCAAAAAGTGTTTATCTTTTCGGGCGGCACGATCATATACATATCATATATAAATTTATGTGTTTTGGCACCAGATGATTCCAGACATTGTGCGTATCATAAATTTTATTTTCCTCTCGACTCGCTGACAAAATTCGAGATTATCTGGGATTAATAGTATATCTTATAGATTTTACGTATGGCTAAAAATAGAGAAAACAATCACTAAAAATAAAATACCAACTTATTCCGATATTTTTCTGGGATATTTTCAGTATCTCTCAGTGGCTCTTTGAGGCATTCTTCACATATTTGCAGACAAGACTCAAACAAAACTCTTTGGCCAGCCCGCTTTTTATATTTATCCCCCCTTTCAGTGCTACTTTATGGCTGTTATTGTGCTTTTTTTAATGCTTCGAATATATATGGCTATATACACATATCGATTGCAGGAACAATGGAAAATGGCAGCCCAGCCGATAGAAAATTCCCTTTGAGCCTGTCCCAAGACCAAAACAAATAATCTTCTTCTGTTGCCGTTGCCGTTGCCGCTGCCGCCGAGAAAAAGGCTTATCATATTGTATCTGAAAGTCTAATTTCGAATGGGGAATGGAAACGGGAACCGTTGGCCACTTTAGATACTTTGCCTACATTGGCTACTTTGCCGGCATTAAAATTTCGTTTATTGCCATCCGGGGAGCTGTTAAGTCGTCAAACGGAAGGGAATTCTCTCATTTCGCCATATAGAAAGTAGCCTGTTCCGTCCACGACGAAGCTGTTAATACTCTTAGAGCTTTTCGCCATTGGCCCTGGCAGCAAAAACGATTTACGGCTCAGACGACGGGGCGGATACTTAATAATGCCAGCGGATTGGACGCCAAGCCTTGGAAAATTATTTTCCATTCTCTACTGATGCAATAAAACTTAGTTTACATTAGATTTCAAATGGAATAAAAGAAATAATATCCAATTTATAAGAAAGAAAAAAAATGGATTTTATAATCTATAATAATATAAAAGGCTCCCTATAAAAAACGGTCAGTAGCGAAAATTACCCAGAACCGATTGACATAAAAATCTAAAAACAAAAACGTAAATTCGTAAATTATTCTTCTTGTAAATAGATAATTTTAAATATTAATAATTTATTAAATTATGAATATTTCAATTTAAATGCTAAGAAAACATATTAAAATTCAAGAAATCCCCCAGACTAAAGTGTATATTTTTTCCCAGTTCCGAATGGGCCAGCTGGTCTATTCATTTGTCTGATGGGAGATGTTGGCCAACCGTTAGTCACATGTAGCAATGTTCATTTTCGTTTTCCCTCTTTCTTTTTGTTTTTGCAAAACTCTGGGGATTTTCGTGAAATTTTACCCCAATGAGAGCTTTTCGATTCGTCAGTCAAGTTGCCGTGTAATGAGATGCTCTCCATATAAATTTCTATGCCAGAAAGTTCAGCATATATATGTATATACATATCTATATGTGGATGCAATTGATTTAATTGAGATTAGAACGCATCTGTGGCATTTGAGAAGAAAAACTATATGTGTAGTTTGTACGGTGGCCCCCAATTTTCCATTTGGCCCGCACTTTTCCCTCTATTGATACAGCAATGAAAATGCAAATTGAAGTGCACAGTCCACAGATGCGTTGAATGGGGAAAATGCTTTCGGTGATGAAATCGGAGAAGCCAGGGAATTAGGGGCTACAGTGGATTAAGGGGGCGGCTGATAAGGGGTTACGCCCACTTGACAAAGCAAATCGGATTGAAAAAGAAACTCTGTTTAAGCAGGGATAATCGAGTTGATCGGGGCTTTTTGTTTTCCAGAAGCTTACATAATCCAAAAAGTTGTTGAAACCAAAAAAAAAGGTGCCAATTAAATTTGTAAATACCTTTCATAACACTGACACTATTTTATTTCGGTAAAAACGATTTCTAACTCATTAAAATATAAATTAATAACATTGCAGAACCCCTATAAAAAATGACTTCAGGAAAATATTTGTATTTGATTTTTAGCCTTTATTTATGAATAATGATTTTTTAACTTAGCTGTGACTTAAGAAGGTTAATTTAATTTAATTTTAATGGTGACTTTCCTAATTTCTTGAAATAAAATAGTATTAAACGAGGAATCCCTTTTTATGAATCCCAAAAGCCATCTACTGCTGTGAAAATCATCTTCTTAATCCATTTAATTTGGCAAAAGCAAAAGTTTTACTCCGAAAAAAATGTTTTCACGTAAGTTGTGAATGAAAATCAAAGTTTTCACACTATCATTTTCTGTCTCGAGCTGAATATTTAATGTGAAACTTTGGGACTCGCGATTTGCCGTGTAGAATTTACCGTTGCCAACAAGTGTTTTCATTGCAATTAGCGATGTTTCACCAGCGACTCGCAGCTTCAGTCTTCATTATGCACAAGTTGGTTTTGGCCCACTTTTCTTGGGGCTAACAGATAGACATGCCCATGACACGGCCACGCCCACAACTCACGCTTGACATTCAACGCCCCCTTTCCCAGTGGATCCTGTGAGTGCTCTGGATTGTATGCATACAGTGCGAGAAAATGACCATCAAGTTCAGAGATTAATGAAAAAAATACAACAGTTAAAAATAGAAGAGATTTTAAATAAAATAACACGGCTTTTAAAGTTTTACAACTTATCATAAATTCAGATATTTATAAAATTATCAGTATAATACCAAAAAAAAAAGTTTTTAAAATATTGCAATTTTTAATTACTTTATAAAATTCTAAAATCATATTCATAATCACAAATATATTTCGGTCTTTTTTAAGACCAGTTAAATATATAAACGTCTCACCAAAATATTACTTTAGTTTACATTCCATTTAAGTATATTTCTTATTAATCAAGAAATATTTCCCCCAGTGTAGCTAGATGGAAAATGAGCAGAAGGAGTCGGAAGTGCTGTCACTTTGTGTGAAAAGTTTTGCTGGCGTGTTTTTGAAATTTTCCCCGACTGCACAGAGAAAAGGGCGGAAATTGTCAGTGCACAATATCCGTTGATTTGTGCAGCATGAAGAAAATGGGGTAAAAAGAGGAAAATCCATTGACACGAAACTGCAAGTCGCAAAACCCGAAGGCCCAAAGGCATTTCAGCAAATTATGCATATTCCAAGGAAATGGATGCCACGCCCCTCACACCGACATCGCCTTATCCCAAAGGACATATCGCATGACCAATTAGCAAAAGAAGTCCTTTTCTCAGAGACCCAAAAAGTTTCGAGACGTGAAAAGGGTTTTTCGGCTCGTCATTCGTTATTTACTTTCAATTCCCCAAATAACAAAGCGGAATTTTCCTATTTTTCCACACTCACACACCGCAAGAAACCGAAAAAGAAAAACCCTTTGCGGTTCGCCTTGCCATTAACATAAAACTGGAAATGGAATCGAAGGACTCTGCACATGGTGGGCCGAAATAAATAAATAAAAAATAATAACAACGAAACGTGGATGGGAGCAAAAATGTCTTGAGAAAGCTTGTTGCTATTTTTTCTCAGCTTTCCCCACCCCCTCCCTCTCAATCCACCCGGTTTTCCTTCATTTTCTCAGACTCAACGCAAATCACTTGGGGGCAAAAAGTCCCAGAGCCCTCAGGTGAATGGAATAAAAAAGTGTATAATAAAAATGGAGTATAGAAGAAGGGATGATATGGGGGCTTACGGGGCGGGCCCACATCCATATGGACGGCTGTCAGTCAGAAATCGAGTTTGGCAGATGAAATACTGTCATGTGGATGCTCTTTGTGGTGAAATGTTGACCAGAAAATTACCTGAAAATATATCAAAAAATGGTAAAACGTTAAAAAAAAGTTATCAGATTTATTAAAATATTTTATGAAAATAATAATTAAATATTTTTATTTTTATATTTTTAAGCCTAGCATTTCAATAAAGCCCTTAATCTTAAAAATATTTATTCTCAACCTCCTGAGAGAATTTAAAATTTTACATTTGGGTTATAAGAAATGTAGATACCCTTATTTCATTATTCCTTAACTTTACACATTCCCTTTTGCAGTTCTTTTTTTATATTTTTACCAGCAACACGTCGTCGTCAGGGCCAAAAACTCATAAAGTATATTAACAAAATGTTCGATTGCACTTTACCTTTTAGCATTCTGCCTTTGCTACATTGCTTTCTTTTATTTTTCCCAGCCTTTCTTTTCTTTTCCTTTTTTTTATTTTTTTTTGTTTTGTTCCCTTTAAGGGCTGTTGTCTGGGACCCGCCCCCTGACCCTGCCACGCCCCATCCGCCCACCGCCTTGCATGACTAACAGATATCAATATTGCCCGTCTGACTGTCAGTCTGCTTCTTTGGGTTTCTATGGGTGGAATAAGGTACAAAAAAGAAAGCAGCGATAACAAAAATACTATAAAATATAATATTAACAAAAAAAGGTCCTGGCATATTTTCTTTTTAAATTTTTAAAGAGCTTCGCTCAGGAAATGCGCCTTATTTTCCTATCTCAGCCAACGCAAATGTTACCTACAAGGAAAAGTGACCTTTTTGCCACCCAAGTTGGCTGATATTAAGGCAGCCGGGGAAATTTGATATACTTTTAGCTGGCAAATTTGCTTGATCACAGATAATTGAATGAAATGCGAGTTTATTCGAACCCAAGTTAGCTGAGACTGAGTTATATTTAAATTGTTTCAGATTTCTCGTCTTTGCTGGGTTTCAAAATTGATGCGATTTAAAATTGAGCTCTTTAATGTATTTCTAAATAAATATTAAATTTAAAATTTATGTGAAATTCATGGTATTAATAATTATGCCATATTAGATAATAGCTTTAATTTCTTTAAAAATAACCTGTTTATTTACTCAATTAAACGATTGATGGATCAATCGAATACCCGCACAACTAATTCAATCCCCGTCTGATTGATTGCACTTAGCTCAACCATATTCCGTGGCTGAGTAATTCAACAATCGCTCTTCAATCAGCCATGTGAATGAATTCGTTTCTCGAGTTATTGAATGGCAAAAATGAATTGATTTAATTTGTGGCCAAAGTGTCGCCCATTAAACTTCGTTGCTAACGAACTAAAATGTTGCTCTAAGCGAATGTGTGTGTGTGTGTGTGCTCGTGAGTATCTGTGAGGGCGGTTATCCGAGTGTGGGTATTTGTGTGAGTGATAGAATGCGAGTGTAGCAATCAAACTGTTGATTCCCGCCCAAGGGGCAAGCGAAAAAAAAGAGAAAAAAAAAGAAATAATAAAAATGGCATCCGCTTTCGCTGTAGCATTCAATCTACCGCCCATTTCCACCCCGCATTTCCAACCAGTTTCCCACATTTTCCACCTTCTCCAATGTCTTTTGCCCCAAAGGAACGCTGGCTGGTTGACAGCAGCTGAAAAATGGCGAAATAGACGGGCGAATAGAGAGAATTTATGCCACATTCCACTCGCACTGACGCCAGACAACCCACATTTCGTTATGGACCCTCAAAGCTTGCGCAATATTTCGCCAACTTTATATTTTCACTTCGAACGCCTTTCGATTTAAATGTAATGCTTGTGTCATCGTTCGTTGGATCCTTGAGACTTACTTGTTTACTATCATTGATACAAAAGGTAAATAAAAATTAAGCAGTATACAAATTAAAATATATTTTATACATATATTTTTAAAATAATTCCTCAAGAAAAAGATATTTAAATTTGATCCCTCAAGAAATTGAAGTTAAAAGCGTGTTAAAAATATTATTAATATAATATTATTATATAAATTATTGCCCCCAGAAACAGATGGTGTCTAAAAGTATGCAACAAAACACTTTTAATCCAAAATCGATGTGAGTTTATGAAGAAGGTCGATTATCCTTTATTTACTGCATACTTTTAGGCACATATTTTGACATTTAAAAGGGACTCCAAAAACCTAGCAATTTCTGTGGTTATGAAACTCCCATTTTGGGGTACGAATAGTTTGTTAATCCCGAATTTCGGTTTTTGATTCGAGACTTGTGTGTCAAACAGGCACTCCTTTGTTTTTCAATTGTGTAAAGTTGCCCTGCCATTACGCGAACTTAATGAAAACTTTCTACCTAAGTTTTAATTACAATTTTAAAGCCTTAATAGTTGATTTTCCGGCTATCGAGTGTCGCAGTCGGCAGATTTCCGTCCGCCGTCCGATATATCCTGCTGTGATGACAGCAATTTTAAAGTTTGGAAAACAGAGCTCGAAAACTTTCGCCAGCCAGACAAGTGGAAGTCGAAGCAAAAGTTCTCTTGAAGGTATGGCCATGTGCATGTGGGATAAAGGAAATGGGAGCCATGCCCTCCCATGCCCCCTTTTAGAATTAACCGGAGAGGGGGAAAAAATAGATGTATAGGATAGCTAAAAGTGAAAAACACATGCAACAGCTGACGTTGGCGTTGAGTAATCTAATTAAAAGTTTGTTGCAACTTGTTTTTTAATGATGTCACGCCTAGCAGAAATTTGGCGCCAACCCCATTTTCAACCGCCCTTCCCGAGGATTCTATTTTGCTTTAATTACAATTTATGGATGCTTCAAGTTTGCCGGTGGAGCAAAAACAAAAATACACGAATTACAAAAAGGTAAGCGGCAGTCGAATGGGGTCAAAATGCCAAAAAAAAAAAAAAAAAAAAAAAAGGTATGAGGGAGAATGGCTCCCTTCTCTATGTAATTACATAAAAGCAACAGCAAAGGAACACTGCAAAAAATTGAATTTTTTTGGGTAAAAATAATATAATTAATTTATTGAAAAATAAATGAATTTGAACTTATATTTTTGCCAACAATAAGACAAACAATAGAGAACGCTATAGTCGGGTTGGTGTCCCGACTGTCTAATACCCGTCACTCGGCTAAAGGGAGAGCGAGGGAGATGGATATATAAAATATTTTTGATTGCATATAACTTTTAAATGAATGGTCCGATTTGAAAAATGTCTTCTACAGTTCGATAGGTATAAATATACACAACAAAATTGCAATTGTACTTCTCGGAAATCTTCGGAAATCGACTCGGCTAGTGACCCTGATCAAGAAAAGCTTCCTTCTACCTGTTACATACTTTTGCACGAATACAATATACCCTTTTACTCTACGAGTAACGGGTATAAAAAGGGATAAAAGCATACCTATACGCGCGGAATCCCTGCTAATGGGCTTTGGAAATATTTTCTCTCAGTGCAAAAGCAGCTGGAGCTGAGGAAACAGCCGTTACAAGGGCAACGCACGATGCAAATAACGGTGAAGGAGCAGAACGAGAACCAGCGAGTGAGAGCGAGAGAGCTGCGAAAAGTTGAGTGAGTTCATTTGAGCGGAACTCAAATACAAACACAAACAAAGCCGTTGGAGAGAAAGAGAGGGCGAAACGCCTGCGCAGTGGGCGGTGGCAGTGAGAAAGGGACGGGGAGAGGCCGAGGACGAGAATGGGAACGAGAACGGGACAATCCAAGCGGCAGGATTACAAAAGAGGCACACTGATTTCAAATTAGAGACTTGCCTAAAAATAATTTTCATTAGACAAAAATATAATATAATATAATGTATAATGTAACATTTACTAATAACATCAGTGACATCAAATGAAAAAAAAAAAATTTTTTTTTTGCAAATTTGTACTACTGTGCTAAAGTTTTTTTTTTGTAATTCTAAAAATTTACATTTTTTGTAGCCCAAAGATGTAATTATATATTAATAACTGTGTAGTTTTTTAGTTGCTATGATAATATCATATTTAAGTTTTATCAACTACAAAAGTAGGATCAATAGTACGGCAGAACCGAGTTCGAAGCCTACCCAGGATACATTGTTGAGAAACATTTAATTTACATACATTTTTCAGCTATTTTTTCATAACCCGCTCTTCGCCGCCTTTAAACCACTGTGCGTAAACTCGAAGGCATTGACATTGGTCGACAATTGTGTCAATCCAGAGCACAGTCACATATGCTGGGCTGCTCAGCTGCTCGAGTGCCCAAATGCTTTGCTTGCTTTTTTTTTTGTTGGCCAGATGCCCTGCTTGGGGTCCGAGTTGCGTCTTATGTAAGTCGGATCTGACAGCCAGAATCACAAAAACGGAATGAATTAAGCCCTCAGACGCGAAGTTTCCATTTCCATGCTAAATTTGGATGGGGGATTACATAAAAGCCACCTTAATTGCTGTTGTTAAACAAAACTAACCGGGGGAAAAAGAACTGAAACAGCATAACAAAATGGTATAAATATAAATCAAATGTAAAGAACAATTTGAGGCGCACAGACACACGGTCATAATTTTAATTACCTAAACAAACTGAAAATTCCAGAGACGAGTTGAAAACTTGCTGGCAATTAATAAAGTTTCCTCCGCTGTTGGTTTGTTTTTATTTCGGTAAATATTTAGAAACACCAACAAGCAGTTCCTTTGATTTACCATATCTGTTTGGAAGGGGTAGGATTTTATTTTACTAAACTTTAGTCTTGTTTTAAACACACATTTTTGTTCGGTTTGTATTTATTTTATTTGTTGTTTTGTTTTTTTTTTGGGTTAAGTTTAAGAGTTTGTCTGCAGCACAAAGTACACATGGGAATTTTCCCCCCTCATTTTCCACGACTTTTCTCCTTCCCTTTTTGTGGGGCACAAACATTCGCCTCGAGCCGTTAACAACGGCAACAAATTGAAAGGCTTTTGGCCGAAAAGGCAAACTATTTGATGGCTTAAATGAAATGAAAGCAGGTGGGTCAGAGGGTCCTTTAGGGCCCGGGCAAACATCCTTTGCCCTCTGATCCGCCGACCAGTGTAATCTGCTCAAATTTATCGCAAGCTTGCTTTCTAAAATTCAGCTTTGAAGCATTTGCGGTTTCCCAA
Organism: Drosophila prostipennis; assembly: GCA_037075205.1. NCBI lineage: Eukaryota > Metazoa > Arthropoda > Insecta > Diptera > Drosophilidae > Drosophila > Drosophila prostipennis. The sequence continues at coordinate 704,427 of JBAMCJ010005054.1, read as the reverse complement.
ACGCCGTTTTCTTGTCAACTAAGAAGTTTGGCTTGTTGTGGCTTTTGCTGGGATATCCACAAATCGGATGGCTTGGCAAGTTTCGCATGGGCCTAAAGATTCCGTTGAAATTGGCTACTTTTTGGCTTGGCTGTGTTCTCTAAAGCAATGCATTATGATCTTTTTGATCGAGTATTAAATAAAGGTGATTTTATCACACTACCAAGTATCGCCCACAGATGTTCCAAAAATGTAAATGCAATTTTGTTTGGTTTAGTAATACCTACCAAAATGTAAAACAAATTTTTTTAATCGGACCACTCGTTAAAAAGTTATGAGCAAAAAATGCATGTTCCGCTAGATGGCGCCACTTCAAGAGAACGCCTGCCTCTCTCTCAGACTCATCTAGCTGAGTAACGGGTATTTGATAGTCGAGGCGCTTGCTTTTGCTTTTAATTTAATTTAAAAAATGGAAATATTTCATTTAAGAATATTAGTTAATTTTAAGATTTTAAACTATAACATTAATATAAAAACTCTTTGTACACTCTTGCAGAGGGTATTATGATTTCAGTCAGAAGTTTGCAGTGCAGTGAACAAGACGTTAAAAGTATATGTGTATATTCCCGATCAGCATCACGAGACGAGTCAGAGGAATCTCGTCTAAGTTTGACCATTGGACGTGCCAGAAATCGTTGGTTTCGATACAAAGCATTACCATTGCAATGGTAAATGCTCTACAAGGTGCAAATTATTGTAATATTTCTGATATTAATTTCAAATTCGATCTGTAAGGATATAAAAACTTCCGATGCATTTGAACTTTCATGAATTTTGGCGAACAAACTTGCTTGTACAGATTAGCTCTTGGAATGTAAAATGCCTTATCTTACTTGTTTTTCGCAAAAACTCGTTCGACATTGGTCCACGTAGTTTTCGGAATGCTAAGTCCGCTTATCAGCAATATTTTAGGTTTCTTCACTTTTGAGAGGGCAGCTTATTTTCAGTACGAGTTAAAAGTTCCCTTCGTGTGCACCTAACTATTCGAAATGCTTAAGCTGGCATCCTTTTCTGTGTTGGCCTTCATTATCCTGAATCTGCAAGGATCCTTGGCCAACTCTCAGGACAAAGGACACTCCGTTCGACTGCCGCAGGATCCTCCCATTCATTGTGAAGACGTCTGCGTTGCCAAACTCCATCCGATGATGGATTTGATCCCCGTGACCAATTCCAAGTTGGAAAGGATTCAAGGTGAGCATCAGTCCATCCAGATGAAGCTCCTGGCAGTTCAGTCCACGGTGGAGGCCCAAAGGATCACCATGCAGAATTCCTTGAAGAACATCACCACGAAAGAGGAATTCGGAGCGAGACTAAACGAGACGGAGGAGAAACTTACGACCCTGAATGCCGATTTGAAAAACGAACTGCATAATCTGCAGACGAATCTGGGGGACCAGCAGAAACCTCTTTTGGATTCCCTTGAAAGGACCGTTACCAAAGACGACCTGGAGATGAGACTTAATACGACGGAAGACCAGCTTTTGGCCTCGAATTCCGAACTGAAGACCCAATTGAAGGAAATGCACACGAGATTAAATGGAACGGAGGGACAACTGCGGATGTTCGAGACCAAAGTGGAGGCCCAACTAAAGGAGCTTCAAAACAAAACTGAGAACCAACTTCTGGCGCTGGAGAACCAACAATCGGCCTTTCAAAAAACCCTTCTCGAAACCCTTACCACAATCAAATTCAAACCCTCCGATCCTCGGTTCGAGCTAATAGGCTCTAGATATTTTTATATCGGAAATTATATTATAAAAACCTGGGATGAGGCTGCAAAAACATGTCGTGGAATGGGCGGCTATTTGGCGGCTTTCAAAACCGAAGAGGAACTCACAGTCATAATGCCAAAACTTATTCAAGGTGGTTGTTGCTTTTACTGGACTGGCATAAAGAAGGAAGACGGAAAGTTCATTTCGACGGCCTCCGGAAAGCCTGCATTTTTAAAGTGGCGGGAAACATATACCAATAATAGCGATAAATGCGTTAATCTAGATTACAGGGGGATGGCTGGTCGAAATTGTATTTCTAATTATTATTTTATTTGCCAATCAGATAACGAAACATAAATAGACGCACTGTAAGTTGCAAGCAATAAATGTCTTTTAAAAATGCCCTAGCCACCACACAATTGACTAAAATATATAAAATTACAAAGGTCGCATAAAGAGTAAAATACAAATGTAAACAAAAATTCTTAATTGTCTCAATAAAATTATTAAATATTGCCTCATTTGTTTGTGTATCAGTGGTGAAACGGGTGCGCATTAAACAACATTAAACTGGGTATAAAACATTTTGAAAAATAAACAATTTTGTAAGTAGAATATACATACACATACATGCATACATATGTACTTGCATACATACATACATATATAAAAAATGATTTAAATGTTCTTCATTTATTTATTCACTTGAATCCATTTTTATTCCTTCCCTGGCCAATTTGCGGAAACAGAGATGGGTTACATTTTTTGGATAATTGTCAATCGATTCAATTAATAGTTCAATTACAAAAAAAAAAGAAAAAAAAAAAACAGCCAAGAAAATTACGATAATTGCAATAAACATGTATGTAAAAAGCAGAGTGCTGAGAAAATTGTTCAGAAAATAAAAAACTGCGAACGTTTATGAACTTTTATGAATTTCGGCGAACATATGTACTTGCTTGTACAGATTAGCTCTTGGAAAATAAAATACAAAAATTAAAAAACAACCTATCAAAATGCCTTATCTCACAGGTTCCACAAAAACTCGTTCGACATTGGTCCACATGGTTTTTGGAAGGCCACGTCCGCTTATCAGCTATATTTTATGTTTCCTAATTTTTGAGAAGTCAGCTTATTTTCAGTACGAGTTAAAAGTGTTGGCATTTATTATTTTATTAGCCAATCAGAAAATGAAACATAATTAGACGCAATCTAAGTTGTAAGCTATATATTTCTTTAAAAATCACTTGTCATTAGATGGGCGGTCAACAAAACCAAATGAAATTGTTTCAACTAAGATTCCATTAAAAAAAATCGAAATATCTATATTCATTGCAATGGATATCATATACATATTGTGGCTACAAAACATCTTCTCATTGAGCTCGTTATAAACATTTTTTGCGCGCATTTTTCGGCTTGACAACGTCAAAGCAAATATTTCAATTGAGTTTTTGTGGGCTTCAGAAATAAAACTCTTGATGAATTTTAAAGAGCACATGGAAAACGGCGGACAATAAGCGTCTGTCGAAACATATTAATAGAGCAATAATTTCCGATGATTTCTCTATTCGTTTTTATTCTGGCACAAATTGCCGGCAATTATTGAGAATGGGGGGTGTTCCTTTTAATGGGGTTTTCTCTCTTTTTTTTTTTGCTATTTTTGTCCCTGGCCCCGAAAGTAATATTTTTTTCAGAACATTTAATTAACTGTCCGTCGCAATGAGTAATAAATATTTTTGTAAACACATTTGGCTCGGTTAAAAAGAGTCAAGGAGAAACTGACGAAGAAATGGCTGGTGAAAAAATCGCGCGAATTATTTCCCAATGTTTATTTTTGTGTCTTTGGCGCAGTTTTCGGTTTGCCAAATTACGCATATTAATCTCGTTGATGTTTTGGTGTCTTTATTGTTATGGCTTAATTAATGCTTTCCGATTTGAATTATTCGTTCGTTCGCTGTAATTTTCTCTTGATTTTTCTCATTTCTTTTTTTTTGGCCCGGTCAGCGCTTTTGATTTATGTTTTTTTCTTGGCTTTTATGCTCTTGCAGGTGACGAAGGAAAAGTGTTTTTCATTTTTTTATTATTTGCCAGCTTTTTTATGGGGCCATATGCGAGTTATGTGGCCTTAATTTTAGCTCAGGCATAAAAAGAAAATTGGGCGCCCGATAATTCATTGATGGTCGGGCGAGAATTTCAATTTTGAGCGAAATAAAATTGCCACTTTTTAATCAACGACAGGAAAAATATTTGGAAAGCTAACAACTTGCTTTTAATATTTTTCTACTCGATTAAAAATAGTTACAGTTTAATTAGTTTATTTTGAAATATGAAATTTGATTACTTAATAAACTTGGCACATTTGTATAAATTCAATACAAAGTGAGATAAATTCGCATTAAATATCCAGCTTCTGCACATTTTTCGCGCACAACAAAACTGTCAAACTCTGCATTTTAAATCATATTTACAATTTATATTATTGCCGCTGTGCTTTTGACAGTTTAGCCGAAAACAAAAAGCAAAAAAAAGGGGCAAACAAAACAATTGCAAAGTTTCGATGCTTTGGCCAAATTGCAGTTATGAATTTGCATTGGCTAAATTATGCATAGAGACCGGTCTTCATGAATATTTAATTGCTTAATTTGCTCCCTAATACGCTTCATTAAGGCGGAGTTGGCAACAGAAACCAATAACGTAAAATGTATGAAAAATTCAGCGCTATATTTTTAGTTCTCTGTTGTTTTTTTTACCATCCAACAATGCTATGCAATCATGCAGGTTCGCCCGCCCTTTGGCAGAGTGCATTTTCTAATTGCAACAAAATCCTTTTCAGTAATAGGAAAATTGTGTTTTCCCCATCGCCATCGCCACCAAGCACCAACATGCTCATGCTCGTGGCAATTTATGCGTGTCGCACATCGCGTTTTTCCCCCACTTTCCCAGCATTTTACCTCCTTTTTTCGAGTTTAGTTTAACGTATTCCCAGCACGATTCAAGGGGTGCGGAAAAATCGAGTACAACTTGAGGCGTGTCTGCGGACAGAAAAGACAATTAACTGTCCATATTAAGCTTGGAACCACTGGAGGAATTTAATTTATTACATTCCCAATAGAGTGTATTTAAAAAAAAAATAATAAATAAGCCATTAACTTAAATTGCGTTAAAAATAGTTTGTATAAATAAATATGAATAAAAGTGTAAGAAAGGTAAGCAAATAAATATGAAATCAAATAATTAATTTAAGAATCACAAAAAAACAAACAAAAAAATATATAAATATAGAATTAATATATTTTTATAAAAGTCTAATAAAAGGTGAAGCAATATATATAAAATATGATTTAAAATTCCATTAAAAATATTATATATTATATTATATATTTTAATAAAAGTGTAAGATAAAGTAAGCAATTAAATATGAAATCATTTTGTAAGCCATAAAAAGCTAACCAATAAATATAAAATATGATTTGAAATTGCATTTAAAATATTTAGTATAAATAAATAATATATAAGAAAATAAAAGCAACTTATTTATTTGTGATCTATGAAAAGCAAGCCCATAAATATAAAATATGATTTAAAATTTAGCTCATACCACCGACTTTAAATTAAAGTTGTCCATTGAAAACATCAAATGTAATTTCCACAATTATGCCCCAAATGCTTGAGTATTTGTTCGATTTAAAATGTTTATTTATGTTTGCCACCCTGGGAATTGATTTAATATAGGTAAATACAAAGCAGAGCACCCCCACAGCACAATTTCTAACCCGGAGCTCGGGGACAAACAGCATTTCATACTCGCATGAAACTGAGATAGCATTTCTGTTATCAGCCATAAAAGCTGGCCCAATTGCACATGCAGATGACAATAATTTACTTGCCAGCTGCTGTTGCTCGAATTTTGTTTGCATTCGGGCCAAATATTTGTTCGGCTAAGAAGGGAAAAGGGAAAAGGATAAAGGGGCACGATGGGCCTTTCGGGCCCACATGTGGCTGAGACTCGTTTCTGTGGTTTCAGCGTTAAATTTCTGGCTCTCGAACCCAAACAAAGGCATTTAAAGCCCAAAATCGAATCGAGCACTTGAGCAAATAGCATTTACAGTGATTATTGTCTAAAGTGCAGCAGTTGGTGGGCGAAAAACCAGCAGGCTTTTCCAAGCGTTCGGCAAACATTTGCCCACTTCAGAGATTAAAGCGGTGAAAAGTATAATGCAATCGCCAATTGATCGCCATTCGATTTAGTTTGTTAATCCGTTGTTCGTATTGAATAAAAACATTTACCATATGGCTGGCAAAAATTAAACCTTACACCCAAAAATATACCTAAAAATATACTAGGTGTATAGTATAGTATAAAAGTTTGGTATTGAATTAATACTAAATAATATACAATAAAGGAACCTATCTTCGGCTTTATATACCCTTGCAGATCATTCCTATTAATTAACAAATCGCAAAAATGTTAAATTTCGTATTATTTTGACTTTATTTTTTGTCCTTTCTATGGCAACTATATAATATAGTCGTCCGATTATAGTAAGGTCAAAATTTTTTAGAAAAAATTTTAAAAAATTAAAATTTCCATATTTGAATACCAATCGATAGGAAATTTAATTACGAGCTCAAAAAGGTATGACATTTAATATTCGGAAAGTTTTTCTCATGTTACGCCAAAAATACTGATATTTTTGTCCAAAAAAACACGATTATGATTTTTTGCGTTTTTTATAAGGGGTAGGGTCACAATTTTTAAAAAAAAATTTTTAAAAATTAAAATTTTTATATTTGAATGCCAATCGATAGGAAATTTAATTACGAGCTCAAAAAGGTATGACATTTAATATTCGCAAGTTACGCCAAAAATACTGATATTTTTGTCCAAAAAAACACGATTATGTTTTTTTGCGTTTTTTATCACAATTTTTTACAAAAAATTTTAAAAAATTAAAATTTCCATATTTGAACGCCAATCGATAGGGAATTTAATTACGAGCTCAAAAAGGTATGACATTTAATATTCGGACAGTTTTTTCGCAAGTTACGCCAAAAATACTGATATTTTTGTGCAAAAAAAACACGATTATGATTTTTTGCGTTTGTTATAAGGGGTAGGGTCACAATTTTTTACAAAAATTTTAAAACATTTAAAAGTCCCATGTTTGAATGCCAATCGATAGGGAATTTAATTACGAGCTCAAAAAGGTATGACATTTAATATTCGGGCCGTTTTTTCTCATGTTACGCCAAAAATACTGATATTTTTGAGCAAAAAAACACAATTTTGATTTTTTGCGTTTTTTATAAGGTTTATGGTCACAATTTTTTACAAAAAATTTTAAAAAATTAAAATTTTCATAAATGATTGCCAATCGATAGGAAATTTAATTACGAGCTCAAAAAGGTATGACATTTAATATTCGGACTGTTTTTTCGCATGGTACGCCAAAAATACTGATATTTTTTTGCAAAAAAACACGATTATGATTTTTTGCGTTTTTTATAAGGGGTCACAATTTTTTACAAAAAATTTTAAAAAATTAAAATTTCCATATTTGAATGCCAATCGATAGGGAATTTAATTACGAGCTCAAAAAGGTATGACATTTAATATTCGGACCGTTTTTTCTCATGTTACGCCAAAAATACTGATATTTTTGAGCAAAAAAACACAATTTTGATTTTTTGCGTTTTTTATAAGGGATATGGTCACAATTTTTTACAAAAAATTTTAAAAAATTAAAATTTTCATATTTGAATGCCAATCGATAGGGAATTTAATTACAAGCTCAAAAAGGTGTGACATTTAATATTCGGAAAGTTTTTTCTCATGTTACGCCAAAAATACTGATATTTATGTCCAAAAAAACACGATTATGATTTTTTGCGTTTTTTATAAGGGGATATAGTGGTCCGACTTATATACTACCTTTAACAGAAAGAAGACTTTTGGGAATGTTTCATTCCGATAGCTTTAAAACTGAGAGACTAGTTTGCGTAGAAACAGACAAACGGACGGACAGACGGACGGACTTAAAAGTCAGCAGCTTTTGGCTTCACGACTGTTAATTTGAACACGGTAGTTTGTAGCCAGTAAAGGGACATTAGTTGAACAACTCTCCATGGTTGTGAATCATAAGTTATGATGTCACATTACAGGCTGCTTAGTTATGAAAAGCATTTCAAGTGCTCGCGTGTTGCGGATATGTATATATTTGTATACGTATAAATTCATGCATGGAAACGGGGCAATGTTAATGTTATTGTTATTGTTATGCAATAGTTGTAGTGGCTTATAAACTTGTTGTTGCTGCATTTGCATTGCAGTTGGATTTTGTCTAATTGCATTGGGGGCCCCCGTTGCATGATACTTAAATGCATTAAAGCCGAATCCCAATGGAATTGCAAGGACTCAGGCAGCCAGGATGATGGAGTGGCGGGACTCAGCATATGGACAGGATATGTCATTATCCAGTTGCAATTGGTAAATTAAACAGCTGAAAGGATTATCTAGATTGGCAGTTTCGAAGCCGAAGAGTCCCCAGTTGGGAATTGGAGTTGGAACAATCGATGCAAATTAAGAGATAAGACTGCAAAAGGGTAGCAAAAAGAATATTGGACAAAATGATTCATGACCAAAAGAAAAAATATATACATATATTTGAAAATAAATTATTACGCTTAAAATTCGTGAGATTATTTATTATAATTTATGCCAGGTGTCTAAAAGTATGCAACAATATATTCTGAATCTGGGTTTTCTGTGATACTAAGATATTTTTTACTTTTGGACACCTTTCTAAGGAATTCAACTAAAAGCTGAAAAAAATAAGAGCCATTATTTAATAATAATTAAATAAACCATGTTATTATTTATGGAAAAACCAAAGAAACATTAGGTTTATATTATTTAACATCAAGTGAAAGCTATTTATTGTTTCTTGAAAGATAAGAATTCATTTTCTTTTCTAACCATTACTTTTTCGTTTTTCTACATTTGTTTTAAGATTTAATCTACGCTTGCTTCAAAGTAATTTTCACCCCGAAATCCCAGAAATTAATTCGTAATTGGCTGGCACTCGAAGTGGCTCAGGTATCTCTGGCAATTAACCCATGATGAATCATACGGGCACAGAATCAATTAGCCGTGAGAGCATTGAGTTGATTAATCAGCTTGGCTATGCAGTGAACGTAAACCCGGTCGTAATGGCAAACGGCTGGAGTGGATCTAACGATAAAGTGCCAGTAAAACAGTTGCAGATCTGCTATAAAGCCCCCAAATCGAATTTACCCCCTTTTTCGCTCTTCACTCTTCAAAAGAGTCGTCGTCTGTCTGCCATTTTCTTGGCCTAATCCTAATAGCCCCTTTTTATCTGGCTTTTATGCTCCTCTGCATATGGCCAAGAAAACCATTTGGATATCTGCCCTTAAACTTCCCCAAAGGCACTCTTTTTCCCTTTCAGTGAGTTTCTTAAATGGCTTTTCAATTGCATTTTAACTTGGCTTCCACTCTGTCAGCCTGCCGCAGAAAAAAAATGTATGCGAAAACTATCTTGCGGGTGCATATATTGGCATTAGAGATGGCAAACAGTCGACAAATGAAATATTAATTTAAATATCTGTTTTTTTTTTGTAAATCTTAAGAAAGGTGTCTAAAAGTATGCAATGAAAAAATATCTAAGTATTAGGGAAATCCAGGGTTCGGAAAATATTGCTGCATACTTTTAGACACCTTGGTTAGGTGATAATAAAAAATATTTTTTTTATAATAAATATTTATTTCTAATCAGTAGAAAATCTCTGGAATTAAAAAAACATATTTTATTATATTTCTTGCAGTTTAAAGTAATACTAATATACATATAAGTTTATATATAAATACATATGGCATCTCAGCCATATAGCGAAAGGCTAAGCAGCACATGACCTCAAAGCTCTTAACGATGCAATTGAAAATGGTTTAAGAGTGAAAAACCCTCAAGAAAATCGGGCAGAGGAAAATACAGAGATGGCAAATGAAAAACTAAAGACCCAACACACATGTCAACTGTTTGATATTTATGTTTCATTTACATTTTTCCAATAAATTCCACCAGCCAGCAAACTTTAGAAACCGAAAAAAAAAATAGAAAAAAAAAATAGAAAAGAGGATAAATAAAATTCATAATTTCTGAAATTCGGTTTCTCGTTTTTGTGGCAATCATAAATTTCTGTTGTGCGTCACCGGCAGCCGTCAACTTGTTGCACGAGTGTCCCCAAAAATTATGAATAAAGAGAAACTGAACACAACCAAAAAAACAAAAAAAAAGAATCTTTTTAATTAAGTTGCCAAATGCTAATTCGTGTTGAAACGAAATGATCAAAGAAGAAGAAATGGAAAATCGAAATTTATGCCCAAGGGAAATGCAAATCGGACAAGGGCAAAACGAAAAAAAAAATATCGGGGTAATGGCCAAGATTTACGATCAATTTGTATGTGTGTATATTTTGAAATGCTAAAATCGCCCACCTCCATAAATATTTGAGAATTCTCCAAAAACAGTTGTAAATTATACTGATTTATATGCGGCCCATTTTCCACCGCCTAATGGAAATTTACTTCGCACATCATTTTATTTTATTCGTTTGGCCAACAGTTTTAGTAGAAGTTCAATTAACAAATTCACCGATTGACGATTTAAGACTTTGATGATGGAGGGATCATAAATTGAGCCTCTTAATGGATATAAGTTGCCAAATATTTATTTACGAATTAAATTCGAAACTTACGAGTACCGGAAAAACATTAAGAAGTGAGTTTTTAGTCAGGAATTAACTTAAATGTCCACTTTTAATTTCTTTAAGCTCAAACAACATGTCAAACCAATATAAATATTATTTTTATATCTTTTATATATTATTTTTATGTATATTTTATATTATTTGTATATTGTTTGTATATTATTTTCATATTTTTTCTTTATTTTTATATCATTATTAAGTAATTATTGCTATTTTATTTTTATATTATTATCAAGTAATTATTGCTTGCCTCTTTACAATGTAGTTACGTTTAATTTAATAGTGTGACACCATTAAAAAACAAATTATAGCGAAAAGTTTCAAGGCACTTAATTATTTTAATTCACACCAACTTTCAGTTTATTATTTCTGGACAGTTTCAATTTGTGAGTGTTCCCATTTAAATGGTGTATACATAAATAAATGTGTGTGTGGGAAAAACACTTGAACAACAATCAGCACTCGTTGTCATCCATTTAGCTCGTTTCTCTATGAATTTCCATTTTTCTACGAATTTTCATTTTATTGCGAGATTGCATATAAATTTTATTACGTCCCCCGGCAGCCGTCGCCCCGCTTCCCCGCTTTCCCACAAGCTAAATATTTCAAATTGCAATTGCAAAATATTTTTCGCCCTCCTATTAGGCCGTCCCCTTAACTCGCCCCCCCGAAAACCCCTTAACCCCTTGTTGACACTCGGCTGGATGAAGATGCACATTTTGTAGCTTAGTTGGGGCTTAGTGCAGAGTTATGTGTAAATTAAATTGTTATAAATTGCAGCTTACCATTAGAAACGAGCGGGTATGTAACTTTGGCCAAGGCAAACACACATCTCGTTTGCAGAATGGAATATTTCAATCAGAAAAAGTTAAACGAAATATCCTTGGGCCACAATATATATATAGACAGATTTTCGATGCGTTGATATGGGGGCTGCGGTATAATAACACTTGCCAAAAATACTCACTACCTCCTTGAGATTATAATAAAAATATAGTCTATATATAAATTAAAAAAAAAAATTGAAATACTTAAACAAATATATATTAAATATTTCAAATATTTCGAAAAATGAAAGGAATATTTGTTCATATTATTATGTTATATTATATTCATAAAAATATTCAGTTTATTTTTAGCAGCATTTTTTTTTATTCCTATAATTTTATCAGAAGTTTAGATTTAATATTATATTATTTGTGCCGTGCTGGTTTACAGCATACAATTTGTTCAACTGTTGCGAAACAAATTGCCATGGCAAAGGCTTAAGAGCGCTCCATTTTCGCCGGTTTTCAAGGGGGTTTCCCTTGCCTTTCTGCCCCCGAGCTATGCCATTATTCCACCGCCTTTCTAGCCACTTTTTTATTCCAGGTCTATGTTCAATCCCGAACTCAAGATTGGAGTGCGAACTGCGCATCATTAACAACGCCCCCAATTCATGTGCGAGTATCAGCTAAATATATGTGTAGTGCCTCTCTATACACGCAAAAAAATTTTAAAAAAATTTAAAAAAAAATAAAAATAAATTTAAAAAAATTAAAAAAAAAAAATTTTGAAAAATAAACATATTATTTTGTGACCTTGAAAAAATATTTAAAAATATAAACAATGTTAGGGTGGGCCATTACCTATAAATTAGAGGAAATCATTTTGTAAATTAGATAATTTTAAAAGAAGTAACATTTATTTTAAAACTAAATTATATATTTTGAAAATATTTGTATTATTTTTACTTTTTTTGTATTTATTTTTTAAATGTTTAGTAATATCCAAGAATATGTATACACTTGAGTCTTACCCCTTTTCGGAGCAATGTAAATATTTTGATGGGTCCTGGCAAATTATGTAAATTTCCCCTAGTGTATTTGCTGGCGTCTAAGGGTACTTCACTCGCCCAGATCCCGACCACAATCAGGCACACACAATCGTGTGCTCAAAGAACAGCAGCTCAGGATGCTCAGGAGATGTTAAGCGCATTAAAAGGACTACCACAAGGCTAATACGAAGGACTGGGGATAATGGGGCTCGTTGTGGAGCGCAGAAGGGGAAATATAATATTAAACGTCATAAAGTAGCAGCAATCTTCCCAAGGGGAATTTAAATGTTTGCGCGAAAAGTGATGATATCATTTCATTTTTGTTAAGTTATTTTTAGATTTTTTAGGAATTTTTAAAATATTACAAAAGGTAATTTAAAAATTGTATTTAAACTAAGTCATTTAAAAATGAACGCGCTACAGAAAATTATTATTTTTTATTTAAACAAATAATGTATATTTGTATTTATATTGAAATCATTTGAAATTACCTTTTAAAGAAGTCGCAAATCATGCCTCAAAATGAGCTATTTAATTAATTAAAATTTGAAGTAGGCAGGACTATCCGCAAACATTCCTTGACCGCCGTCCACAGAATATGTAATCATCCCTAAGAGCGGGGGACAAGGCCATTGATTATACTTGATTAACCGAAGGGACGGGGGATATCTGGGGCATCTCGAGTGTCCTGATGTCCCGATGTTAACCCCTTTCGGTAGCCACGGCAAATGCAATTAGTTAATTCAATAGCTATAATTTCATTCCGAACTTTATAAGCCATAATTTGCCGCCGTTCGATTCGCTTGTGGATCAACCCACTTGGCCACGTAAGTATACTTATAGTTACTGCCGCTTACTGGCAATTAAACTAATGCCAATTTGTTAAACACACGACGTTGTCGGGGGATTTGGTTAGGACTTTGGGTAAATACTATCTATACTATGTATACACATAAGATACATACGTTTTGTCACACCTAATTGGATGGCCGAGTGTAAAAATAAACATACCTGTCAATGAAACGGAGAAAAACGCACATTAGAATACCAAATATGCAGGCAAATATATATATATTATGGTTTGTATATTAATTTATAGCTAAAATTTAACTTAAGAATATTTGTAGATATATTTTAGAAAATATTTCAAGGATAAATAATTATAAATTTATTGTTTTTGGTTATTAAATATTTCAGAAATTATCAAGACTGGTTTGTCTTCTCCTCAAGGATTCCCTATCCGCCTAATTTCCTCCTTTCCAGTCCCCCACTCCATTTTCAACACTTTACACTGCCATTTAGCGTTGTTGTTGGGCCCTGTTATGCGATCCATCTTCATTTTTGCGTTTCATTTCATTTAAGCTAAAGAAGCTGCCAATACGCAATTTTGAAAGGCTCCGAAAGGCACCGAAAGGAGCCCGAAAAAAAGCTCGACAAAGGTTCCTTTTTACACGCAAAAAGGCTCCCGTGCATCACATTTTTTCCCTCCGACTTTCTCCATCTCTCTAATGCCTTTCCCGAACACCTTGACGCACTTTTTTTTTCTTGGGCTTTTTCGACACGCTTTTGCTCTTGTGAAAGGACCACCTTTCCCAGGGATTTCTACGCTTTTTACCGATTTTCCTGCGCACTTTGGTAACTTGAGCCCGGTTTGTGTGTGTGTGTGTGTGTGTGTGTGTAAGATGAAAATGCCCTCAAGGCATCTTCCAGCTGTCGCCCATTTTCACCGAATGCAGTGGCAAACATTATATTTTTTCGTTTTTTTTTTTTGGGGGGTTTGGAAAATCATCTTCAACCTGGCCACTCCTCCTTTTTAAGGCGCGCCTGCCAAGCGCCTAATGATGCTTATTTCGTGCGTGGCATACACACTCGCCTACAGATGGGCCCATAATAATAATAATTGGAGTAAAGTTGGTATATTTAAATCAAATATATAATTTAAAATCAAATTTTAAAAGCGCAAAAATTCGAACTAATTTTAAAGCCATCAAAAATATGATTGCATACTTTAAGGCGCCGTAAAAATGAATTCCAAATCCTATTAACTTTCTTTAAGTGATCTGTAAAGTTGGCATATTTATATAAAATATATAATTTAAAATCAAATTTTAAAGGCGGAAAAATTCGAACCAATTTTAATATATATAAATATTTTTCTAAGCCATCAAAAATATAATTGCCTACTTTTAGGCGCGGTAAACAAATTATTTAAAAATCTTATTAACTTTCTTTAAGTAATCTGTACTACTCTACTGTTTGAGTTTACTCGTTTAAATTTTAACAACTTTCCATAAAAAAAATCTATAAATTTTCTCCTAACCCTGTTATATTATTTTTCTCATAATACAAACTAATACCTATCGGTTCTACTGTCTCTGCCAGCGCTGTTTAAAAGCGCAGAATGTGCGGGAATGGTGTTGAATATTTTGTATACTTTATTAGTTTGCCGGGGCCAGAAACCAGAAAAGAAATTGTTTTAAATTAATTTGCATGCCGTAGGAACAGAAGCCGAGCAACTGTTGAGGGACAGGGGACAAAATGGAAAAGGCAACGGCAACGGCAAAGGCTCATTAAGGATTTCACCCCTGGGAAAAGGAAGTTTTTCCGCCCCCAGTTTCACGCACTCTACATTTTTGGGGTAATCCTCACACTTGAAACAATTTTAATTTAATTACAGGCATTTTCACACATAGTGTGACACGAAAATTATGATTTGTAGCATAGCAATTTATTAGTTTTAAAATTAAATGTGTAAGATTTAATTATTAAAAAAATAAGTAAATAAAATAAAAGGAAAAAATAAAATAGAACACAATAGAATTCCATGAAATGTCAGGGTATAAAAGGCAACACTAAATTGGCTAAATTTTGCCCGCTATTAATTTCCTCCATCTTTTGTTCACCTTTCGAAGCCAAAATTATGCACAACAACAGCGGAGAGGAAAAGCTTGGGAAAGCGAAGACAGGGAAAGTGGAGGGGAAAACCATAACGAATACTTTAATCCCATTGACGTTTAATCAAGAAGGCAGTCTTATGTGCAATTACCCCAAAGAAAATGTATAGGAAAATGAAAATAGCCAGGAAAAACAAAGACTAGGCAATCGCGTCTAAAATTCCCCCCATTGAATTTTCCCACGAATTTCGACATTTTCCATTTTGCAGGCGACACACAGACCAAACAAGAAAAAAGCAAGGCAAATTGTTTACCTGTTGATGGAGAACACCCTCGAATGAAATACGGGGAGAATAATAAGAAGAAGAAAAAAAAGGAAAAATCTTTAAAGCGCTTAATAAATAATCACATTTGCATTTTCACTTGTTGATTTTCGGTTGCCAGGCTGCCGAAAAGGAAAATCTTTGAATGCCGAGCGGAAAAGTGCTGACTTTTCAGGGAGGGGTGGAAAATGGAAAATGGGAAAGCTGAGGGCAAAGGACATCGAAATTAGCCAGACACTCCAAGGCTCCAAAGGACTCGAGTGCATTTTGTGCGTTGTCATTGGAAGGCTAAATAAATTGAAATTAGACGATGTCAGCAAAAAAAGAGGGAGGGGAAAATGCGGTAAGGAAAATTCCGGTCCTAAAACTCGAGGCTAAAATCCCGGCAGGAAAAATCCTGGGGATACTCATACAATTGAAGGACGACAAGTGGCAGTCGCAAAATTGACTGGGCGTCCCCCAAAAACACACACACACAATCACGAAACCCACTGGATGTGGATCCTTTCAGGATATTTAAGGATTTCCCCTCCGGTCACACTGTTTAAGTGTGTTTTGTGTGGAAATTTCCGGCTGCGAAACTAAAAGTTTTCGGGCCATTTTCATCAATGCAAATGGAGCTAATGAAGCGTGGCTGCGTTTCGATGAAAAGTCTATCAGCTCTTTGGCATTAAATCATTCAACAATGATGAAATATTCACTTTGATGCCATTGCATTTTAATTAGTTTACAGTTTATGAACCGTAGAATTTTGGAATATTTCAAAACTAATCAGATTAATTAATAAGCTCATTATTTTAATTTCTATGCCTGCATATTAAATGAAAAATTACATAAAATTACATAAAAAATTTATTTATACTTTTAAAATAATTACCATTAAAAAATGTATTTATTTGTATAAGCACAAAAATAATTTATACTTTTAAAATAATTACCATTTAAAAATTTATCTATTTTTATAAGCACAAAATTCGATTTTCTATACTTTAAAACAAATTAAAAGTACATGTAGTTTATGTAAATGAAAAATTACATTAAAATTAATTGATATTTTTAAAATCATCTTCATTAAAAAATTAATCGGTATTTAAAAATCACAAAAATAAAATTGAAAGTACTTGTTGGTCTAAAATAATTGTTATGGACGTCATCTGATTTTCTGAGAAAATTGAGAAAACCTGCCGTGGAGAATGCGTTTAATTGTGGGTAAAATTGAATGCCCGGGCTCAGAGACTCAGCACCTGTGGCCCAAATTGTTACCCATAATTCCACCCCCCCAACTGATTTTCTCCGAATGTTGGGATTTGCCAAAAATAATGTTTGTGTATGGACAGATTTATGCTGAGTATGCGTAACATTTGCTTCGAAATATTTCGGCAGCGACAGCATTTTTTACCTCCCCATATACCTACTTCTTCCTTCCTAATTTCTCCCTGCTTTCTCCATAATTTCTGCTCTCTTTTCCCCCCTATATTACCTCAACTTCATCTGTTCCAGCAAAGCCAAACATTAAATCACTTAAAATGCCAGTCCAAGCCCTGGACAAACATGCACAGTGAGAAAAGAGGGGGGCGAAAATGGGGGGAAATCGGGTAGAATTGGGGAGAAAATGGGGCGAAGAGGGGAGCGAAAAGAGCGAGGAGCCGCCAGAGGGCTTGCGGTTTTCCTTGGCGCTAAGAACTTCAGGAATTTTTCGCACCCCCCCAAGGACGTTCGCTCTCCCTTTCCCCCCGACTATCGCCCTCTCTTTCGCTCCGTCAAGTGGTGTATCTCGCCCTCTCACTCTTTGTACTATTTTTTTTTTTTTTTGTATATATAAATAAGTGTTTGGCCTGGCATTTTGACATTCAACGATGGCATTCTCATAATAATAAGCTCTTTTATTGTTGGGAATATGCTTTATTCTCCCTTTTTAAATATTTTTATTTCAAATTCGCAAGCTCTGGGAAAATATTTAAATTCCTATGAATTAAGGCTTTTATTTACTCTGCTTAGCCAATAAACATTGTTTACATTGCTCTATTTATACCCGTTACTCGTAGAGTAAAAGGGTATATTGTATTCGTGCAAAAGTATGTAACAGCTAGAAGGAAGCGTTTCCGACCCCATAAAGTATATATATTCTTGATCAGGATCACTAGCCGAGTCGATCTAGCCATGTCCGTCTGTCCGTCTGTCCGTCTGTCCGTCTGTCTGTCTGTATGAACGCTGTGATCTCGGAAACTACAAAAGCTAGAAAGTTGGGATTACCAACACATATTCTTGGGTTTCCTACGCAGCGCAAGTTTATTTCAGCCGAGCGCCACGCCCCCTCTAACGCCCACAATCACCCATAATCGCCCACAAACTATACTTAAATGTGTCTGGCGCCCACATTTTTAAAGATTTTGGATAAGTATAAATGCAATTCTGTTGTGTTTAGTTATACCTATCGAAATGTAGAAGAAATTTTTTAAATCGGACCATTCGTTAAAAAGTTAGGCCTGATCAAAGTTTATACATATCTCCATCTCCCTCGCACTCCTTTTAGCCGAGTGACGGGTATTAGATAGTCGGGACACCAACCCGACTATAGCGTTCTCTCTTGTTTTATATTCAATTAATATTGTGTTATAATTATTATTATTATTTGTTTTGTTTCTATGTTTTACATTTTTTTTGTTTAATTTTCTACAATCTATGTTTTTCTTTCCTCTTAACAACCCCAAATAAATCTCCATATTTGCGCATACATTTTCTTTAGTTTTTAACTTGGCCCTTTAGGGCTTGAAAAGTTCAGTTCAAATGTTTGTTGATTTATTTATTATTTTTTACCAACATTTTCACGCGCTTTTCACTCACACACACAGTCGCACTGAGTGTTGTATGTATGCAAATAATTGCTGAGTGTTCTTTGACCGCGCCTCCAAACGCCCCTTGAATTTGTACACCGCGAGAAAATGTATGTATGTGAATAATCAAAAATAATTCAAAAAAAAATAAAATATTAAAAAAAATACTTGATAAATTATATATTTATTTATTATTATTTATATTTATTTATTAAAAATCCATATATAATTTTTTACACCTGTTTCAAAATATTGTTAAATTTAATTTAATATCATTACAGATTTTTTGATTATTTACTTTTATATTTACATACTTCAACATTTTGCAAACAAAATAATTGACAAAATAATAAATAGTATATTTTGTAAATACAATTTTCTCCAGTGCAGGTGTTTGTGTAGGTATTTTTTGTGGTGTGGGGAGGTTGGTTCGGCACTTTCCTGCACTAATAAGCCGGGGGCCAAAAGGTCCTGGGTTTGGGGGCGGAAATTTAAACAATGAACTGCCATCCCCATTAATATTACTTTAGGCCACTCGCAACTTTCACTTGGCCGCTGGTGTTGCCTTTTTGTTTGTTTGCCTTGTCGCAGAGCCAAACAAGCCAACAAACCAACAGAAGCGAAGCAGCAGCGTATTTTTATACCCTTGCAGAGGGTATTATAATTTTGGTCAGAAGTTTGTAACGCAGTGAAGGAGACCTTTCCGACCCCATAAAGTATATATATTCTTGATCAGGATCAATAGGGGAGTCGATATAGCCATGTCCGTCTGTCCGTCTGTCCGTCTGTATGTCTGTTTCAATACCGTTTGCGAGCTCAGTTTAAAAGCTAGCGACTTCAAACTTTCACAGTCGTCCTAAAACATGTACGCAGATCAAGTTTGAAAACCGACCCGATCGGACGTCTATATCCTATAGCTCCCATAGGAACAATAGGGTGAAATCGGTCAAGATTTAACGTTTTTCAGGATATTTCGCGCAGAATATAAGCTATTGACATGAAACTTTCCAAATCGTATTCTTTTATGCATACCTTGATTAGGGTAAAAGCGCGTGCCGATCGGACGTCTATATCCTATAGCTCCCATAGGAACAATAGGGTGAAAAATTAAACAAATTTTTTTTTTCAATTATAAAATATTTTGTTGTTTTGTTAATTCATGTTGCTTTTCTAGTCAAGTTTTCATTCGTGAAATCTGCAAGGGTATTAAAACTTCGGCTTGCCGAAGTTAGCTTCCATCCTCGTTTATGTTATTTTATGTTCTTATGTTTGCGCAGAAAAGTTCACAAGTCGAAAGTTACGACGGCAGTGGAAAATACGGCATACAAACCTTAAAATAACATAAAGCATGATAAAAAAATATTTTAGTAAGAATAAAAATCACTAGACAATTAAAAATAAAAGGTAATTATTAATAAAAAATATCCAAGGATCATAAATATTATTTTAAATCAAAAAGTCTGTTGGATAGTTAAATAAAAAGAATTTAAATTAAATTCACAATTTTTCAAAGTGTTTCATGTTTATTTATTCGGAAAAATACTTTTTATGCAGTCCCAATTCCCAGAAGCAAAACTTTAGCCAAAATTGCAACATTGTTTGCACAGCATGTTATTTAACGACTAAATTGTTGGAACTCTTCAATTATTAACATTTTCCAGTTTAATTTGGAAAATGCATAATGCTGTCAAACTGAATTCCATAGCCGAAAAGTCATTTTCCTTTAACTTTCGCACACACGCACAGCCAGAGGACAAATGAAAGGAAAGAAAAGGAGGAAAAACAAAGGCGGAGTGAAGGGAAAACAAAAGTTTTTTATTTTTGGACAGGGGCGGTGGTGAAACAAAGTTATTATTACTTTAATTTTGTGAGTCAGTTGAGTTGAGCGTGGAACTTTTCGGTTTTCTGGGGTTTTCAATTTTTTTTTTCGTATTTTTCTTAGAGGGGAGAAGGTCGAACCCGCTGCGATTTGTCTTTGCCCAAAGTCAGAAGCGAAACCCCCCCAATATTTACCATCCCCTCTCCCCGAAAAGCACTTTTCAATCTCAGCTATCCCGTTTCCGTTCTTGTTTCTTTTTTAAATTAAAAAGTTAGCCGAGTTCCAAGGAAAATGCGATCGGTTTTGGCAACATTCCGCCTCCACTTTTGGCTAAAAACCCACAGGAAAAAAATTTACGCGTTTGCATGGAAATAAAGGCAAAAAAAGGAAGCATAGCAAAGTATTTTCTGTATTTATTCAAAAAAAATAACATTTATTTTGCTTACACAGGAAAAAAAAAGCCAAAAGATCAGATTGATATGTGCTGGTCAATTTTATATTTTTTAAAGATCAAGTTATTCATTTCATTTTGATATGAATAAAGATTATGTTTACCTTATTTTACATTATTTGTTCAAAAAATACTAAATTTGGTATTTCCTATGAAATGATAAAATATCATGTTTATATGTTTAAATCATAAATTTGACATATTATTATTGATATGAAATATTTTTTTTTTGTGTATCAGGTAAGAATTTACATAAGATATAAGCAAAATAAATTTTAAATAAGAGCATTTGATTTATTTATTATACCTAATTATTGAAGTAATTATAATGTTTGTTAATCATATTTTTAGAGTGTGTACTAAAAAACTGTTTTATTTGGTTTTTTTTGTAGTTTTTGTGCTTTGTGTATCAACTGTATTTTCATGTGTGAATGTTTGGATTTCGGTTTTTTCTTGCTGCCCAAAGTTTAATATGTTCCCCAAGGGCCTCATTAGTGGCGCCCCCTGACGGTGGTTTTCCACCACCAGCCCCACTTTCCTCTATTTTCCTATATTTTCCCTTTATTTTCCCCTCTGGTCACCTAATACAAAAACATTTGCTTTTGCACTATTTGACAAGGATTTTTCTGTTTGAAAATCAGTTTTTCCTTTTTTTTTATTTCGGTTTGTTTTCCACCGCTCGTGTTGATTGAACAAGCCGAAAAAAAGGTAAACTTGTGGAAATAAATAGACAAATAAAAGAAATCATTGTTGGTCAAATTGCTGTCGATTCAAGTTTAAAGTGTAGGACCTCTAATGAGTGTTATTATGGGATTATGGGACGAATAATCGAGAGCTGAAAGGAGGCAAAAGAAAAGGCAAGGGAAAAAGGAAAAGGATGGAGGAAAGTTTTTCCACCAGGGAAAACTCGCTTTGTGCTAGCAGAACATTGGAAATTAAGTTACAAGTTGGCAAGAAACTAGACCATAATTGAATCATTGATAGTAATAGATAAAAATTGATAAAAAGGGATAGTCAACTTAAAAAAAAAAATCATTTTGTAATATCGTTGTAAGGCAACTACAAAAATTATTTATTTTCTTATATTGTTTTAGCTTTAAAATAAACTTTTTTCAAAAATAACTTTTCAAAAAAATTTAAATAAGAATAATATAAAATTCGATTAAAATGCATTAATTATAATTTTACCTTTAAAAAAATCTTAACAAATTAGATCAATTTTTTTCGAATTTAATTTAAAATAAATACCCAATGGATTAACCCCTGATGACCAAATGGTGCCCAACAAATGACCGACCATCAAGTGAACGACCTTGCCAACTACCCAAATGTGAATTGATTCAGGGTTTCGGGGCTTCTATCCCTGAATAATTTCTGGTGGCATACTATACTATATCCAAAAAAGAATAGATATATCCCATACATATATGCTAATGCCTTGATTACAATTTCACTAATGGCGCCAATTTGTTGTTGCCGCCGAAGGAGCGGAAGGAGCGGAAGTAGCGCCGAAGAACGGACAAAAAAGAAGACGTCACAAAAGGACGTCAGGAATGGAAGTAAAAGGAAGTAACGCCGTGGAGAAGACAACGCAGTCGTAAAAAGAGGAAGACAGGGCCCATAAAGTAGCAAAAACCAAAGACGCCAGGTCCCCAAAAAAAAAAAACGAAAACAAAATACAGAGAAAAAGGGAAAACTGAAAGCGAAATGATGCCAGGCCTTTGGTTAAGTAACCGGGAGAGTCGAAATGTGAATGTGGGTGGGAGGTCCTCCCTTTTTCCCACTTTTCCAAACGTGATACGGCAGGATTGGCCACATTCTAAAATGTGGCTAAAAACGCCTAAAAAGCGGTCCTGTCCCTGTGTTTGTGTGGTAGGCCACGAACCAAAAGTCTGCACAAAAGCGACTCAAGTCCCGAAAATCAACTCGGGAAATCTTCTCCAAATATCCAATTGACTCAGTCGCTCAAATTGGTGTAAAACTCAAACCGAAACGAGACCGAAAATCACTCAACTCACCGGTGATGATTCAAAAACTGTGACTCAAGTACAACAGAACATTTAACAAACTAATTAATTCAAAAAGAAAATTGCATTAGTTTTCAGAAAAAAAACCCCCTTTAAAAACATTGATTTGTAGGAATAATATAAAATAACAGAATAAAGTAAAAAATATATATATATATGAGTTGAGAAAATAATATTTTTAAAGCAAACTTTTTTAGCAAGTTACATTTTTTTTCAGAAAAATCAAAATATTGATTTCTAGAAATAAAATAAGTTAAAAGAATAAAATACAAAAATAAAAGCATAAGCAGAATAAATATTAAGTAAATTAATTAAGAAAATAATATTTTATCCATTATAAAAAATATAAAACAAATAAAACATTCTTATTATATAATATTATAAATGATTTATTCTCTCGAAAAGTGTGTCATAATCACTGTGGAGGGCAGTCCACGTAGTGACGAATCGCAACGGGAGTGTTACAGAAAGTTAAGTTAAGTTAAAGTTAAAGATATTTTAATAAATAAATATTGAAATAAATAAATTTATGAACTATATATAATATGCATTTATTTAAGGCAAATTATTTTATTCATTATCAAAAAAAAAAAAAATTAAACATTCTGATTGAAATATAATAATATTTATATTTATAAATCATTTATAATATTATAATATTTATATTTATAATATTTATATTAGTAATCATTTATAATAATTTATTTACTCGAAAATTGTGTCATTATAAAAACAAATTTAATGTCAAAGAAATGTTTATTTTCAATATAAATAACAACTTTGTGAGTACCTATATTATATTAAATTTTCCCTCAAAAACATTCACTAACTTTTGTGAATTCCCCAAAAACAGTGACTTACAAATGAGCTAAATTCCTCTTGTTCTCCGCGGCAAAAGCTCTAAGAGAGTCGCAGCTCAATTCTCAGTCTCATTCGCTCTTTCACTGAATTACTCAATGTTGAGTAATGACCGAGGGAAATCTCTCTCGCAGTTTTCCCAACGCAGGCGCTTTTCTCTCCAGCGGCAGAACAATAAAATTCAATAAAAATAAGGCAGGAAAATGTTTGCCGACAGCGGCCAGCCTCTGGCCTTTATTTTGGCCCAGGAAAATTGTACGCCCAACAAGAAAAAACAAAAAAAGGAAGAAAATTTTACCACCCACTTTTCCGGCTGCTCAAAGAGAGGGCAATGAAAATTTTTGCAGGATTTTCTTTTCATTTTTTTTTTATTTGCTCACTCTCCAAACGGCAACGAGCTGAGAATTTTTAATTGCTTTGAATTCGGGAGTTTGTTGTTTTTTTTTGTTCGAGAGGGGGTGGCAGTGGGTGGCTGTGGGCGGTGGGTGGTGCAAGAGAAGGTCACTTACCTTTTGTCTCCTCGGATTCTGCTTCTTCTGCTTCTTCTTCTTGCTCTTCTGGCCAAAATGCCGCCTATGTTATTTTGTTGTTTATGTTTGAGATTTATTTAAATTTATTCACGGCACTTTATTTATTTATACTCGGCTTTCAGACACTTTATTTATTTATTTATTTGCCCAGGTTGTTTGGTTTTCTATCTAACTTTTTTGGCACTTTATGGTTTTTAATTTTTTACTTCACAGCTTTTTTTCTGCATTTATTTATGCACACACACTTTAGGCACTCGAAAAAAAACAACAACTGATTTAAATAAAAATATAGCAGCCCATTTATATGGATTTTATAGATATTGCTCTCGGTTATTGCTTTTTGCGAAGGGTTTTTCTTATTAAATCATATATTTATTTTGCCGCTTTGCGGATGATTTTTCCGCATGCTGCTGCTGCTGCGGCCAAAGAAAACTGCCTTTTCCGCGTTACATTTGTTGTTGTTTGGCCTGGCCCTTTTTTGTTGTTGTTGTCGTTTTCTATTTTCCTTTTTTTTTTTGATTTTTTTATATTTCCTTTTCTGTTGGTTTCTTGTTCTACTGCATTTGTTGTTGTTTCGTCTCTTTTCCGCCTTTTTGCTCTTTTGACAGTTTTTGTTCTTGTTTTTGCACCACGAGAAAAAACCCCCCCGGTTTTTGTGAAAAGCCCGCGATAAAAAGTGCGCAGCCGCCGCTCTTTCACTCGATTTCGATTTCGATTTCGTCACTCAAAAACTCACCTCAAACCTTCGAGCGATTTTATTTCCCAGATGCCGCCGCTTCTTTGTTGTTTATCAGCTTCCGTTGGCTTATCGTCGAAAAATTTCTGATTTCTGATTAGCACAGTAACCGAAAAAAAAATTAACAAAAAAAATTCGAATTTCCTTTTTTCATCGGCAAAAGTCAAGGACCTGTAGGTATTTTCTGTTTTTTTTCTCTGAATTATCTGAATCTGAATTATTTTTTAGCACACGCGTTAATTCTCAATCAAAGTCTTTATCAACCGCAGACTGTAAACAAATATAATGATTGTGTATATATTACCAATATAGTATATATTACTATATGGGGTTTATGTGCAGAAACACACACGACCGCACAGATAAGTGAGCTTATCGGTGGCTGGGAACCCAGTTTTACTATTACTATTTTCTGTATTTCTCTCTTTTTTTTCTACTATTTTTTTGTAATCTGCTTGGGGGTTTGTTTTTGTTTTCCAGACCAAAATCGGGGATCGCGTTTCGCGTCGCTTTCGAGATGATCGCTCAAGCACAACGCGCCAAAATCAACTGAAACCCAACTGAAATTGAATAAAGCGAACAGCCTCTGAATTGGAAATAGAAAAAATAGAAAAAAATAGAAAAAATGGAAATATAGAAAATAGAACGTCGGAGAGAGACGGCCGATTTTAATCGCGCACGCAAAAAAGTCATAATAAAATTGAAAATGAAAATGGAAATGGAAAGCGAAAACATCATCAAACGTGAGAGAAAATTAAGCGGGGGAAATGGGAAATCACGAAATTGAAACAAATCAAAAAGATCACGCAAGCAAACGTTAGTAGTATTAATATTACGTAACGTAATATTTTTTAAATATTTCTATAAATGTGTTTAAATACTGGGGAAACCAGAGCAACATAACAAACTATCTCAAAAACGACTTTGGAAGATCAAAAGAGATCTCTTGTTAAATCACAGATCAACAGATCACAGGAAGTAGAAGATCACGATGCGAAAACATCATCATCAAAGACTGTACGAGATCTCTGAACAAATTTTCCAATCAATTCGAAGAGTCAACAAATATTGCTTAAATATTGACACAATCCAAGTTCACTGATCACCGATCACCGATCAATCAATAAGCTCTAACTATTTAAGCAAACACACTTCATAAGTGATTGATTTACTAAAGGGGTTCCATTGAAAGATGCCTTAAAAATATATATATCATTAACGATCTCTGGAAAGAACCGATTCGGGGTCTTATCAGCGCCATTAGAAGATGAAATCAGACAGATAAGTGCTCATCTAATGATCATTGGGGAACGTTATAAAACTTGTCTAGATAACTTTATCACAGTTATCACAGAAAGATAAGATATCTGATCTTTGGAATTGAAAAATTTGTTGTGGAATCTTTTCTATTGGAACTATTCGAAATTCTAAAAGACTTTCAAATATACTAGTTACAAAATCAATTAATAAACTGATGGAAAAGCGTCACATGCCACTCATAAGTCTGAAAATGCAGAACTAGGGCAAAAAACTTGTTCGATTGCTGATGCTCAATCACAATAACAATCACCATAACAATCACAATCACGATCACGAGCTTCTTTTTTATTTGATTTTATATTGCTCGCCTGCCGATCTTCGCGATGACAAAATAAATTTGTTTATTGCCGTCGCCGTCGTTATTGTTATTTTTATTATTATTATTATGGTTATTGCCACTGCTATTGGCATTACTTATTATAATTGCAATTAAAGAAACACGAAATCGAATTGTATGCGCGATTCTAATTGGAATTGCAAGTGGAATCGTCTTGGAATCGACTTGGAATCGACTTGGAATCGAGTTCGAATTCCGAGATCCGAACAGAACGAGCAACGTAGCCCGACTGAAACTGAGTTTCGACCGCCGTTTCCATCGAACCGCATCGGAAAAAAGGTCGCAAAATATTAAGCTAACGTCAACAGAAACGAGGGGCAGTGGTAAAAGCCAAAAGAAATGGGGACTGAAGAACAGGAAACGGAAGCCAGCCAAGATAAATAATACCAAAAATAAGCCTAAATGATTAATAAGACATTCCATAACATATTTAGGCTAAAAAATAATATAATAAAATATGATAAATAATAAGAAAAAAATCCTCTTACAAGAATAAAAACCTTAATATTTTAGTTTAATTTTTAATTCTCTTTTTTTTTTTTTGATATGAAAGAAATAAATTATTTCTCATATCTTATCTATTTTCCAAAGCACTTGCTATCGCACTGTTATTAAGTGGTATTAACTCAAATGCTATAAAGTGATAAATAAATAAATTAAAGTAATTACTTGTGCCCCTATTTGCTTAGTTCTTTTCGAACTAAAATTGAAGAAAACACATTAGCTAATAATGTAATTAATTTAATAATTTTTATTTAAATGATTGCAAAACTATTCGAGTGTTATTCCAATTTAACCCCCCAGTTGAGAAAATGTGCTGCACTTTTGTTGCCATTGACGTTGTTAACGATTTTCAAATAGCGCGCGGCACCCCCCCTTGAACCCCACCCCCTTCATGCGCACAACCCCCTTTTTTTCAGTGTCGTCATTAGCAACGTTGCCGGCAAAAAAATTGTTATTTCTGTTGTTTGTTTGACTTTCGCCTCGTTCGGTTTTCGTTTTGGTTTTTGTTTGCCCCAAACGCTCTATCAGTTGGAACTTCTGCACATTCTGATAAGAACACCACCCCCCCTTGCCTCCTTCTCCACCTTACTTCTAGGTTTTATTTTTTTTTTTTTGAGGTATTACACGTTAATTTATCGCAATCGTTTTGGGGAAATCGGTCAGTTAATGGCTGGGGGGCTGACCACATGGCTCATTACCAAATTGGAGCAAGTGCTGCCGAAATTTCGATAACGATTTCTTATTGGGGTAATACGCATGCAGTCCCAGCGCTCGAAATTCCAATGGGAAGGGTCAGTGATTGGTATCTTTTGTTCAAAATTAAATCACATTTATATAACCAAAAATTAAAGATCCCAAAGATAATATTTCAGGTAATTTCTATTCGTTTTATTTTAGCAATATATTAGGTTGTCAAAAAAGTCCAGCGGTATTTTTATTATATTATTTTTTTCTTTTTTTACATCGAGCTTTTAAGTGACTCAAAGCTTCTTCAAATGGTGAAAATGAAAACTGTATAGTGTCCATAAACTGCACAAATTTTATTGGCGGCTTGAGATGCATTTTTGCCTTTATCGTAGTAGTACTGTAAAATACTAGCGAAAATACGGCAAGACTTTTTTGACAACCTAATACTATTTTTAAATTTGTTGTAGAGAATATCAATATTAAAAAACCAATTATGTTGGCTGTGTTATTAAATTTAAAAATGGTTGGGAATTTAGAATTTAAAGACTACTTTAAATTTAAATTTTTGTTTTTTAATATTTTAAAGTTTATAAAACTATTTTCCAAATTTTAAATTAAATTTTCTCATTTCTAGCCCTCTTCAAATCCAACCGAGTGTGACATTTGATTTGATTTTTGTGTATATTTCGGTTTGTTCTTGTTATTTTTGATTTCGATTCGCTTATAAAAATTCAATATATATAGGCAGATATATACTTGCACATATAATATATATGTAGAGCTCTGCGCAGCAGATATAAAATATGTGCACACAGCCACATGTATCGGCTATATCATGATTATAGATATAATTTCCACATATCGATGATATATGCGCTACACGTTTGCTTTTGCTGTTCCCATGGACTAAATGCGTCAATTAAATATAAAGAGTAATAATAAATAAAATATACAAAGCGGCGTGAGAGATACAGATCGCGAGAATCCCATCTCCTATGTGGGAATTATAAATAAATTATGATTTTCAATGACACTATAAATCGGAATACTTGCAGGTGCATACGGAAGGCGAAAACAAAATAAATACAAAAATCGCTGCGTTAAAAGATTTAGAGCCCAGAAAATAATTTTTGGATCTTTAATCCACCGATCTCTGCGAACGGCATCTATATAATCTCTATGCATACATATTATATATGCATTCGGTTTCCTATTCAGCGTGGTTTTAATTTATTTGCAATTTGGTTTTCGGATTTTTACGAGCTTCTTTAATGACATTTCGCTGAATTCGGATGGGCCGGGGGACTCTCTCTTTATAGAGAGGATGCCGGGAGATCAGCTGTCTGCCTTGTTACGTGCCTCATTAAGAATTTTCTGGCTTTTAATTGACAGAACAACAAAATCCGCACAGAAATAAGACATAAAAACCAGAATTTGATTTCGTTTATTATAAATTTCCAATGCTTTCTGACTGCTCATTAAATTAGATTTTTCGCCACAATAAATATGCCAGGGTCAAAAGCATAGGGAAATATATTTTTCTCAAGAATTCTCAATTTATGGAAGGAATTATCGGCACGATTGCAATTCAGTTTGTGGAAATCTTTGTATTTTAAAATACATTGTTAAAATTATTTTTCAAAATTTTTGACAACCTTTCTTTGGATAAATGTATACCGGATTTTTAAGGTAATAAATAAATAAAATATTTGTATTAATAAAAAAATATATTTTAAATACATATTTCAAATTTTAGTTACTC
This sequence comes from Drosophila prostipennis, assembly GCA_037075205.1. Taxonomy (NCBI): domain Eukaryota; kingdom Metazoa; phylum Arthropoda; class Insecta; order Diptera; family Drosophilidae; genus Drosophila; species Drosophila prostipennis. Next base: position 674,991 of record JBAMCJ010005054.1, on the reverse strand, counting down.
ATTCTATGTAGATGGCAAAAAGTAAACGCATATTTTTAGGCTGAATCACTTAAAAAACAAATATTTATTTTAGTAATATCAATAAATAATACAAATTATTTGATTTGTGCCTCATAATTCTGATAAAAAAGAAATATATATGCAACCTTCACCATATTTTTTTCATTTGCTCCCCGTTCAATCGCTGCCAATATAATTTAATTTATTTGTTTTTTGCTTTTCCATTTACCCATTCGCCGCGAGTTGTTCAAATAATTTTGTTGTCATCTTCGCGTTTTTATTAGCACCATTCCGCCAAGTGGATCGTGGTATATGTTTATGCCTCTCTCTCTGACCCGCATTCTCCCTTTCTCTCTCTATCTCTGTCTCTGTTTTAACTTAAATATTAATTTATCGATGGTTAAACAAAAAAAGTGACCAAACAATTTGTCTAAAAAGTAAGTCTTATTAGAAAGTCTTAAGAAAAAGTAAGCGAACCGAAGCAACAGGGTTTTTGATAAGAAGTAACTATTTTGCCAAATTTTATAATAATTTGTATTATATATTTTACATTTCCATTTGACTTTGTAGAAAAAAAAAAAAAATGGGAAAAAAGCAACAGGGTTTTTGGAGTCAGAAAAATCGCCTAATTTTTGGGGTTTTATTACCAAAATATTATATGTTTTTTTATATATTTTTTATATTTCTTGAAGTTTTTATGTCATTAAATAAAATTAAAAAACCAACTAGGTTCCGGTTGTATTTTATACATTTAAATGAAGTAACCATTTTAGTTAAATATTCTAAAATATTGAATCGTAGTTAATTTCTTTCCGTTTTTATGTCATTAAATAAAAGTAAAAAACCAACTAGGTTCCGGTTATATTTTATACATTTAAATGAAGTAACTTTTTTAGTTAAATATTCTAAAATATTGTATCGTAGTCAATTTCGCTGTGCGGTCGTGTGTTTCATATATTTGAACATATTTTTTTTTAGTTTATTTTTCATAGATTTTTACCTATTTTTTAAGATCGTTTTGAGGTTTGTTTTTACTTGGGTTTTGTTGTTGGAACACTTGCAAAAAAAAAGAAGAAAGAATAAAACTAAAATCGCGGCATTAGCGCGTGCGAGCGAGATGGCGCGTTGGCACGCGTGTTTACCGTTAGACGCGTGTGCCGCTAGTACCGTTATTGTCCCGTTTCCGTTTCCTTTACTTTCAGCCGCGTTCTGCCAAACGATTCGTCCTGGTCGACGACATGCGTGCAAATAAACGAGAAAATGCCGAGCGATGCGCTGCGAGTCCGAAACTTTCGACTCATTTCGGTATCCCCCATCTCTTGCCCCGCAAATCTCACGCTCTCTCTCTCTCTTTCTCTGGAGAGAAATAAAGACTCGAGTTTGAACTCAAATCGCATTTTATTGAGTGACTACACAGTGCTCTTGCGCGTATCGGTCTCCTCGAAGAAGAGCTCGAGGAGATTCTTCTTCAGCAGCTGATCGCCGTCCAGACGCTCCGGTCCCTTCCAGTGGAGCAGGGCCGGAATCCCGTCCACCGAGTAGGGCGGACTGCGGAACGCGTTGTCCTTGGCCATCCAGAACTCCCGATTGCCGACGTCCACCACCAGGATAATGCAGTCCGCAGGGGCGTTCGTGCGAAAGGCAGTCATTATCGTATCCTCGGCTGGAAACGGGAGAGGGTAACAGTTTTATAGCCTTATATTTATCATGAAAGATAGGTATTATAATATTAAAAAATTATTTTAAATTTTCTACCCGTTTTTTTCTTGGTAGATCAATCATAATTCTAGAGAATTCATTCATCATCGGTATAAGTCTAAACCTAGAAACAAGAATCTTACAAGAAGGTCAAATAAAATAATAATAATAATAAAATAAAAATAATAATACAATAAATAATAGTACTTAAATAATATTTAACCAAATTATACTACAAACAAAAATGATCTGTACTTTTAGAAACATTTATTAAAACAACTATCTTGAATAAAAACAAGAGAGAACGCTATAGTCGGGTTGGTGTCCCGACTATCTAATACCCGTCACTCAGCTAAAAGGTTGGTGTCCCGACTATCTAATAGACGTAACTCAGCTAAAGGGAGTGCTAGGGAGATGGAGATAAAACTTTGATCAGGCATAAGTTTTAAACGAATGGTCCGATTTAAAAAATTTCTTGTACATTTCGATAGGTACTGATAAGCACAACAAAACTGCATTCCTACTTTTCCGATATATTAAAATTTTTCAAATCGTATATAAGCTATTGTGGGCGTTAGAGGGGGCGTGGCACCTTTTTGAAATAAACTTGCGCTGCGTAGGAACTCCTAGAATCTGCATGCCAAATGCCAATCCTCTAGCTTTTATAGTTTCCGAGATCTCAGCGTTCATACGGACAGACAGACAGACAGACGGACAGACGGACAGACGGACATGGCTAGATCGACTCGGCTAGTGATCCTGATCAAGAATATATATACTTTATGGGGTCGGAAAAGATTCCTTCTAGCTGTTACATACTTTTGCACGAATACAATATACCCTTTTACTCTACGAGTAACGGGTATAAATATAAAATCATTTAACTATGTTAGTTAGAATATTAAATGCAAGTCCTTCAGTAAAATTGATCAATTATACATAAAATCACCCAACTATAGTTATCAGGGGCGTTCGTCACTCGCCCGCCAATATTCATGTATATAATCATATATAGTTGGGTACCTTTAAAGCGGATTCGACAGCTACAAAACTTATAACAAATAAATAAAATCTCATCTATAATAATGAACTTTTATACCAATACAATAAGGTACAAGATATCTTTAAAATATTTATATAACTTTTTTATATAACCTTTTGGGGCATTCGTCACCTACAAAACTAACAACACATACAATACTTAACCAAAGCAACTAAAATACATAGTATACAAAATACTTAACCGAAGTAACTAGCAAGTACAGACCCTAGCAGGGGCATTCGTCACCTACTGGACTCACATTTACTCAGATCTTAGAAATATTTGTTGAAATTAACCTTTAGGGGCATTCGTCACCCACAAAACTAACAACACATATAATACTCAACCAAAATAACTAGCCAGTGAAGCCCCTGCAGGTGCGTTCGTCACCTACCCGCCACGCAATCCGGACACCAGCTGCGTCCCTGCTTGTCCTTCTCGCCGTAGAAGTAGATGTAGATGGGGCAGCTCTTGGTGTCGTAGAGCTTAAGGAGATTCTCCATCTCCTTGAAGCCGCGTGCCGGTACGTATTCGGGCATTGTGATGGTGTGATAGTGATATTATGGTTCTGCAATCCAATTTTCGAGTCCCATGCGGCGGAATGGCTGATGTGCAAGTGAATTGAGTGCCGGGAGATGGTGATTCGTGGCGATTCCGATTCCGTTTCCAATACCAATCTTATCTGGATCTTATCTGGTTTCTTAGCCGTCGCTTATCGGCCATCGGGATGTTTATCGGGTAATTAGAGGCGTTTCAAATCGCTGTTTTCAGTGTGCTTTCTGTTTCTGTTTTTGTTTTTGTTTGTTTCCACCACTCTGCCACTCCAGCGAACTCACCACGGCCGGCGGTGCGTGCTGTTAAGCGCACCGTGGTGAATACTGTTAACCACTGTTTATTGTTTTATCGAAAACGCGGCACGCTTATTATTTAATTAAATACATTTTGCAAATCGAAAATTTTGGTTTATTTTGTGGCATTAATATCTTCGGTTGTTGGATTATTTTGAAAAATGCGAAAGGAAACTCCATTAACAGTTCTGCTAAGCTGTTAGGAGGGTGTCTTTGCTAAGGCAGTGGTGACACCTACCTGACGTTTTTTACATATTTTCGGTATTTTTTAAACTTAAAAATCTTAAAATACTTCGGAATATTGCCATGCAAAACGAATGCGTTTAATACAGCAATAAAGCTACTTTTTGTTCATTTTTTTTTTTACTTTTTATATTTTGAATATGTGTTGAAACTGATCAAATAAATAAAAAATTAATATGTTACGTTAATGTTAAAAATAAACTCAATTTGTTTGTTTTTTTTTTTAATTTTTGGGTTCATCGTTCTTCTTTTTATATTTTTTTTCTTTTTATTTGCAAATCTGATTTGACGTAATAAACACGCGATTAAATGCAATGCAAGCATTCCAGTTTTGGCACTGGAAAGCGCATGGCGTACAAAAGCACAAAAGGGAACAGGAAACTTACCAAACATCCGGCGGTGAAAGATCTTTGCAGCAGTCGCTGGAGAAAGAGAGAAAGAGAGAGACTCCTTCTCTCCTTAAGTCATGTTCTTTCCTTCTGCTGTCCTCCGGTTATTCTTTTTTCCCGTTATTTTTCCACTTCTTTTCGTTTTATCTATGTATGTAGCTTACTTTATTTTTCCTTTTGCTGTCCTTTATTTCTTTTTGGGGTTATTTCTCTTTGCACTTCTTTTCACTTTACACTTTACACGTGTTTTGGTTTTCCGATCTTTTATGCCGCACTATCACTCTCACTCTCACATTTTACCTTTGTTTTCGCCACTTCCTTTTTTTTATTTCTTCACCAACAAAAAACAAAACAAAAAATAATCACTCAAATAATTAAACTACAACTATCCAGTTGGCTGAGCACCGCGAACTTCTATTCCCTTCGGCGTGGTCGGCGCAAATGGCTTTCCCGGCTGAATTCGGGAGAGAGGCGGGAAAAAGTTGTCCAATTGGAAAGCAGAGGGCTGAGTGGCTGGAAGTTTCCTATGTCCAATTGGAGGATGCTGGGAGATCTTAGATGTTGTTGGTTTTTTCGTTACCAAAAGAAGTACAAGATTTTTTTTTTTCAAAAATTCGGAAAAACTTTTGGATATATATTCTTGATCAGCTCCATTAGCCGCGTCCATCTAGCCATGTCCGTTTGTCCGCTTGTCCGTCGTTGTAACTTTGTAGGAAGTAGGCGTTTTGATTTCTTTTTCCACATCGGATTGATGATATTGAAATTGATTGGGGTTTGGGTTTCTGAAAGACCAATTGTTGTAAGAAAATCGGATTAAACTTCTTTACGTTTTATACGACAATAAATGAACGACGACAATAAATTAATTTATAACCTTGAACAAATTCTTCGTTAAGCTACAACGCAATGGAAGAAAGTCTTTTTAAAGATTCTTGGTTTTCCATAGGACTCTTAAAATTATATTTAATTATATTTGATACAAACGCATAAAGGCCCTTAAAAAAAAGTTAAACTATTTAAATTTCGGAAGTAGTCTGTTTTTCCTCTTCTTTTTCTCTCTAAATGAATGAATTGCAATTGCTGGGTGAAAATTCTGCTTAATCAGGGGTCACCCTGACACAATTGGTCGGTTCTCACAACTTGAACTTCGTTGGGGGTCAACAATGAAGTTTAAGCGGAAAAAACGAGATCTTGAAAAACTGCAAGCCAAGTGAAAAATGCCATATAAAATGGTCGATGCAGAAGACAGAAGTATTCAGTGAGTCAGAGATAACAAGATGGGTAAGATCTGGATAAGATATATATTTACTACAATTGTTGTGTGTCGTTTAAAAAGGATTATTAATATTTGGAAAATCCGTTTTATATTTTAAGCTTTATTTAATATAAAAATCGAATGATATTTTAGATATTTTCTATTTTTTTAATGATGTTCTATATATAATAAAAAAAAATTGTCAAAAAGTTTCCAACCACAAAAAATTGTCAATTTTGTCAAGGATATAGGTGTGTGTCTTTGCTAATTGTGTGTCTTTGCTAATTGTGAATGTAACTATTTACTTAGTAGAATTGACTATTTTTTGTGGTTGGGGCCCGTTTGGCAATTATAACAGTTGAATTTACCTAGTTTTTTTTGTGTGTGTAAAAATATATTTACTACAATTGTTGTGTGTAGTTTAAAAAGGGTTATTTATATTTGGAAAATCAGTTTTATATTTCAAGCTTTATTTAATATAAAAATCTAATAATATTTTTTTTTTTTTTTCTTAATCATATTTTATATATTTTTCTATTTTTAAGCTGGCCTTAAGAATTCCCTGCTGCTTTTGACGCTGCTGCTGGCCATCCATTTGGAGGCCTCGAAAATAGTGTACAAGAAGCCGCTGTACGGGAATGGAAATATCATCAAGGAGAAGCGCCTGAGGAGTAAGGGTCTCAAGCAGGAGGCGACCACCGTGAGCACCACCTCCACCATCAGCACCACCAGCACCACCGAAGAAGATTGGCCCACCGCCGTGGAATTTGTGATTGTGACCACGCCCAAGGGCGAGTTGGAAACTAATTCCGAGTCGATTAACAATGATAGTAGCACCGAATCGAGCCTCTTGGAGGTCACCTTCTCGGGATCGACGGAGGGATCCACAAAGGCGGGAGAATCGTCCACCGTCAACCCAACGATCTCGACCACCTCGAGCAGCAGTTTGGTCAACACAATTCCCTCGCCCATTTTGTCGACACCGGGATCATCGCAGGATAATCAGCCAGTTCCCTGCACTTGCGGCGTCTTCCTCTCCTCGCAAATCCCCAATGGGCTGCCCACGAAACCGTTGATCCACCAGGAATTGGATCGCATGTTCCCCTGCAATGCCATCGGTCGCAAGCAGTGCCAAACAAAGTGCCTGGAGGCGGTGAGTACTGTACAGTGAACATCAGTCAACACTGATTTAACTCATTAAATTTAAGAGGAATTTTTTGGTATTTTTTTATTATTATTATATTACGATATCTAATTTTTGTACCATATATCATTTCGAATTTGTAACTTTTTTTTTAAATTCCTAAAGTTTAAAAATTTGAAAGATTTAAAAAATTATTTTTAAATTTTATTTTTCTTTAAAAAAATGCTCAAGATTTTTTTTTGAATTGATTTTACACTTTCTTTTTTTATTTTTATTACGATATCTAATTTTTGTACCATATATCATTTCGAATTTGTAACTTTTTTTTTTTTAATTCCTAAACATTTTTTTTACATTTTTCATTGGCACAATAATATTTTTCATAGAATTTCTGTAAAAGAATTTTTAAAAATTATACACACAAAAAAAAACTTGGTAAAAAAAATAAAAAAAAAGTCAATTCTACTAGGTAAATAGTTACTTTCACAACAACTAATACACATAATTAGCAAAGACACACACCTATATCCTTGACAAAATGAACATTTTTTTGTGGTTGGGGACTTTTTAACAATATTTTTTTTTGTGTGCATTGGCACAATAATATTTTTCATAAAATTTCTTTAAAAAAATTTTCAAAAATTTTAAATGTTAATTATTCTTAATTTTTCTGTAAAAAAAATTTGAACTTTTCAGTTTAGTTTTTTTCTTCTAAAATAAGTACAGTAATCACCCCATAAACTTACCTGTCAATTCCAGATCGTCCAGCACCTGCCGAATTCCGCAAATATAGTTTGCTCCACTCTGGGTCACGATTGTCACAAGGAACGCGCCTATTTGTTCATCAAGAACTGTCACAACCAATGGGTTAATACGAATCTGCAGGCGGGCAGGGAGTACTGTTGTCGCTCAGGAGTTCCCTACCGGTGTCCTTTAATGGGTTAATACTGTGGAGATTCAATAAAATGATTGATTTGAAAAAAAATTTAGTTTAAATTCTAAAATTAAGAAATTGGGAAATATTTACATTGCTTGAATTTGAAAGAAAAAAAGTATTAACCCTTATTTCGTGAAAAACTTTATGCAAAATGATTGATTTGAAGAAAAACAAAAAACCTTTTAATTTCTAAAATTAGGAAATTGGGAAATATTTACATTATTTGAATTTGAAAAAAACAACGTATTAACCCTTAGTTCGTGAAAAACTTTATGCAAAATGATTGATTTGAAGAAGAAAAAAAACCTTTTAATTTCTAAAATTAAGAAATTGGGAAATATTTACATTACAATTTGAAAGAAAAAAAGTATTAACCCTTAGTTCGTGAAAAACTTTATGCAAAAACGGTTCGAGTGCGGGGAGAATTCAAGTGTGAGGTTCCGGTCCTGGCTATTTTCTGGTATAACAGTTCATTCGTGGTGTTATCGGGGGTATGAATCATCTAAGAAATCTGGCCACGCTGTACGCTCCAAAATAAAATAAATTTTATTAAATCCATAATAAAGGCAAACAAGGCGCCCCTGGGAAGCAAACTCAGAGCCAGTCGGTAAGTTCGATACACAACCGAAAGGGTAGAAATCGTTAAATCCATTGAAATTCCAAAAATTAACAGGTTTCTACAACAAAACAATGGTGTGCGTACCGTGCTTTATCATTCCGCTGCTGCTTTACATTTGGCACAAGTTCATTCAGCCGATAATTCTGCGCTACTGGAATCCCTGGGAGAAGAAGGACGCCGAGGGCAATGTGATCAAGAAGGGGCCCGAGTTCCCCTTCGAGTGCAAGGGCGGCGTTTGCCCCTTCGTTCCGGGGGCCAAGAAGACCCCCAATGAACCCGAAAATCCTCACACGACATCGAGTACAACAACAACAACAACAGCACCACTGGAAACGGAGGAAACCAAGAAGGAAATCTAGTCGAAATATTCCAAAAATAATATCCTAATATGTAGTCTGTTTTTTTTTTTTCTATTGAGCTTGTCTATAAGAAAATCCACGCACACAACACAAAAACAATGTAATTCAACGTCATCATGCGATGTGTCGTGGGCGGCGGTCGGTTGGGGGGCGTGGCCGCAAGGGAGCACTAAGAACACTTAACGATTAATTAATTTAAATTAAATGTACACCTTGACCACACCAAAACAAAAAAACAAACAGCTCTTTTCTATGGGTTCATTCGGGGGTTAAAGGTTAACCTCACAACGTTCCAATGGTGAATGATTAACCCTTATGTTGTGTACTACTTAGCGGAGCTGAAGAATTCGCGTATCCTCTCATACTTTGAAACCCCCCATATAAAATCTATAAAATAAATGAAAACACATGTGGTTTTTAAAATAATTATTTAATATTTATTATTTATCTCAAAAAGTTTGCATTTTTGTTTTGCTGTCTTGCTGTTTAAGTTAGGAAAACAAATAATTTTACAATTTACACATTAAAAACTTACACAAAATATAGACGAAAGAAAGCATACCGTTGAAATTATAAATAGAGCAAATCGAACGGCAAAATCGTATTTGTGGACTTTTTAGTGTCTATTTTTTCTGTTGTATATTTTTTGAAAATATCTATTCATCAACTTAGATCATATTGGGGGGCCTTATATATATAGAAAACTTGGCTGGTTACTGTCTTTTTTATCGTTTTTTGTGCTTTTTTCTTTCCTTTAATTAGCATTATACTTTCTCACTAAGGATTTTTGTATAATTTTAGCAATTTCCTTACTTTTTTTGTCAACTTAAATCAAACAGTTATGAGAATCTTTTTACAGTTTAGCTTAGTCAATATGTAATAATACATAATAGTCATAATAATAATAATAAAAAAAAAAACTTGGTGTAAAAAAAAAGGTTTGATGCGGTGTACGGCTAACAATTTTGTTTATATAAGCACTTCAGTTTCGAAACCTACAGAACTACGAAATATATGTATATATTTATATAGCACGGGGCCATAATTAAATGTAGAATTCGATAAAAACTTAGCCTAGACTTATGGCCTAGTGATATAATGGGTTCGCTTACAACTACAAAAGTCCCACGAACGTTAAATTGATCAATCAGAATTTGCGCTAAGTTTAGTTTCTCCTCTCTCTGGTTATCTTTTCTTTTCTTTTCTTTTCTTTTCTTTTCTTTTTTTCTTTTCTTTTTACTGGAAGCTCCGTTGACGTTACGACAATAAAATAAAATGCGCCACAAAACGAGCTCTTAACTGGTATATCTATGAGTAGATATATATATATATATCCATATATATATACTGTACAACAAGCATAAAAATAATTTAAGTTACTACAATTTATGACGCTTCTTCTTCAGCTAGAATTGCGTATTTCGATCTAAATGCTAAAACTTATAGACACACATACAAAAAAAAAATCAAAGTCGCGTTGAAAAAATACATAATCGTAGAGATTAGAGAATTACATATTATCATTATTATTATTATTATATAGCATTTTAGATAGAACGTAGCCGCGGACTCTTTAAGAGTCCCCTCTGCTGTTATCCTTGGCAAACCATCTCCATTATCCATATATCCATTTATCCATATATATCCAACTCATCGGGGCTTATGGTCAAATGTAGATGGCCTCGGATCCCTTGTTGGCCTGATGGCCACCGGAAATGTAGAGATTATTGGCCGCCGGCGACTGGACGCCCTCGCTCCAATCGGAATTCGATCTCGGCGAGGAGGAGGACCAGTGGCCAGGCGACTCCGGCGAGGGCGTCGGGTAGCTGTCCAGCGTCTGGACCAAATGCTGCGGCGTGTGGCCGCCGGAATGCTGGCTCGGTGGCGTTAGGTACTGGTAGAAGGCCTGCTGGTTGTGCTGCGACGACGGCGACAGCATGTTGGTCGACGGCGACGAGCCGGACATCGAACTTTGTATCGAGGGCGGATTCATTTGACCCGAGTGAAATGAGTCTGCAAGAGGGCAAAGTAAAGTGATTAGGTTTTTGGTTAAAGAAAAAACCCCCAGAATCATTAAAAGTAATATTGGTTTTCTAGCTTTGGTCGTTAAAATCCAACAGTTGATTATTATTACCCAGTGACCTACCCGGAGATCCACAAAATCCATTCAGGTCCAAGCCCGCTGAACCGAACTCCAGGCCTCCGAGTTGCTGCTGCTGTTGCTGCTGCTGCTGCTGTTGCTGCTGTTGCTGCTGTTGATGTTGCTGCTGTTGCTGCTGCTGTTGCTGCTGCTGCTGCTGTTGCTGGGGGGATAGCGTCTGCATTATTGCACTGCCTTTCGAGGATTGCGGCGGGGCGAGCATGATGCCCATATCGCTGCCCGTCGGCGAGATGATGCCCAAGCTCACTGGCGAGTTCTGTGGCCCCTGGCCACCGTTGCCTCCGCCTCCGCCTACCACGCCCCCTCCATTGGCGCCGCCCAGCAGGCTGTTCAGATTGCTGCCACCGAATTGCTTCTGCTGTGTGGCATGCCTCATCGCCTGGATGTGAGTGGGCGAGGTTGGCAAACTGGGTCGCGACTTGGCCGGCGATGGAGAGCCTGCAAAGCGAAAAAATATCGATTAGTAAGGTTATTATTTATTACTATCCAAAATGAAAATTATATATCAACCATCTTGAAAAAAAATCATTAAAATATCAATAAAAAATCAGTAAAAATTATCATATAAAACAAAAAGTAGATAACAAAAATATATAATTAAATAAATTTAATTAGCTTTACTTAATCTTTAATTTGTTTTAGGGTTTTAAATTTTTAAATAATTTTTTTATAATTTTAACTTTTTTATATTTGTATATTTCAAATATTATATGATCTTAAAATTGATTTTATCATATAAATTATGGGAAATACAAATGAAAATATTAGGTAATCTTTACTTTGATTTTATTCCACATATTTATTATATTTTTATCCTTTACTTAATCTTTAATTTGTATTAGGGTTTTAAATTTTTTAATATTTTTTTTATAATTTTAACTTTTTTATATTTGTATATTTCAAATATTATATGATCTTAAAATTGATTTTATCATATAAATTATGGGAAATACAAATGAAAATATTAGGTAATCTTTACTTCGATTTTATTCCACTATTTATTATATTTTTATACTTTTAACTTTTTAAAATATACCCATATTTTGAACATATCTAATATTATAATTTATTTTTTTCATGATAGCCTTATATAGCAATTGATTTGAAACTCACCCAAATAGGCGTGGGGCGAAAGCGCCAGGCTGCTCTGCACCGAATGCGGCGGCGATTGGTTCGAGTACGGCGGACTGAGTCCCTGCTCGTGGCTATTTCCGTTTCCGGCTCCGGTCAGGCCGCCCATTCCGCACAGACCGCCGGGCAGGACGCCGCCGACGACGCCGTTCCGCTGGCCATTCCCATTCATCCCGAGTCCTTGGCCGTTGAGCAGCTCCTGCTGAAATGGCGAGCCCATCGAGTAGCCGTAGTTATCCAGCTTGATCATGTCCAGGCCGTTGCCCTGCAGCGACTGCAGCGATTGCGCATTCTGAAAGATAAGTAATACGTGTAGTTTAAAATACCATTTAAAATAAATATTTTTAAAAATCTCTGCAGCTTTTTAATAGAATAAAAGAATACAACTCAAGAATTCGCGTTTCTAGGATTAATTTTGGCCAAAATGTAGTCATTATAACAAACTTTTATTCCTTGCAGTTACCTAAATAAATTAACGAACAGGGGAAGCTCAAGAATTCGCGTTTTCATTGAAAAATTAAACATATAGTCAATTAAACGAAACCTAGCAAAACTATTAGCAAAAAATTGGGTGACTGTAAAAATTATTTAATTAATGAATAAAACTACAGTATTATTTAAATAAAATCTGAAGAATTCGCGCTTTCAATGAACATCAATATAAATAACCTTCTTTTAGCTCAAAGACAAGCCCTCTGCTACAACTACAACTACAAACTGAAGATGCTGAAGAATTCGCGTTTCTAAAGAAAAACAATACCTCAAAGGAAAGCCCAATCTAGGAATACTTTTGCCCAAAATTGAGTCATTATAATGCAATTTTATTCCCTGCTAATATTTATGTAAACTAACGAACAAGGGAAGCTCAAGAATTCGCGAATAGGACATGTAAGAAAAAACCCCTCCTAGGATAACTTAAAGCAAAGGATTTAGTCATAATAATAATAAAATCTGAAGAATTTGCGTTTTTAATGAACATCAAAATAGATAACTCTGGCACAACTACTGACCAACATTTGATCAACCTACTGCCCCATTTCAATTTTAAACTACAAACTAAGGATGCTAAAGAATTCGCGTACCTTTGCCCAAAATTTAGTCATTATATTTATATATAATTGTATTCCCTGCTAATATTTAAGGGGGGAGATACATATAGAAAAAATAAAAGTACCATTTTTTTTTTATTATTTAAATTGGTAGAATAAGTCTTTAAGAATTTGTCATGAAAGTTTCACGAAGAAATTCGAGCTATTTTGGAACTTATTCCAGGATAACGCCACCCACCTTCCATGTGCAGTAGATATATTTGACTACTTTAAATGCGTTTTTCTCGAAACCATGTTTTCCTCAGCTGCGGATCGTGTATCTCAAAAAGTAATGCTTCGATCATCATGCTGCTTTTACGGAAATGTTTGTTATAAAATTGCCCACTGTCTAAACCTACTTAATGTAGAAATTTGTACATTTAAGTATTTTTTGTTAGGCAAAAACAACAAAAAAAATATGGAAAAAATTGATTTTAGACTTTGAAAGAGTGCCACAACCAGAGTTTTTAAAATATTCTGTGTAAGTTAGGTTCAGACAGTTTCTACATTATTTCTTAACAAAATAAACTTGGTTTCATAAAAATCGGATATACACAGCGACCTGTGGACGATCCGCAGCTGGCCTACTTTTTTTCAATATACCCTGACAAGAAAATTCCCACGACCGCCATTTTAAAAGATAAAAAAAAAATAAAAATTGGTTAAAATTATATAAGAACAATATAATCAACATGCCAAGTTACGAACTCCCAGCACAATTCCTTATAGGTTAAAAAAAATCATGAAAAAACATGAAAAAATTGCAGTTCTATTTGTATCTCCCCCCTTAAGTAAATTAACGATCAAGGAAAGCTCAAGAATTCGCGTTTTTTATGAAAAATAAATCATGTAACCCTCTACTAGCTTAAAAAACCCCTCCTAGGATAACTTGAAGCATATTAAGTCATGGTAAAAATTGTTTAACTTATGAATAATACCTGTAGTATTTTTTAAATAAAATCTAAAGAATTCGCGTTTTTAATTATATAGATAACTCTGGCACAACTACTGACCAACATTTGATCAACCTACTTCAACCCACTTCATTTTCAACCTACAAACTAAAGATGCTAAAGAATTCGCGTTCTGGCCAACCACTCACCTTGATGCAATCCTCATAGCTCGGCGGCTGCTTGGCGCCCGTGTTCGGATTGCCGTTCGCCAGCGGGGCGGCCATCGCGTTCGAGTACATGGAGCTGGTGTCGTACGGACTGGGCAGATTCCCGCCCATGCCCACGCCCACGCCCACCGGCGAGCCCTCCAGTTCGTGTGACATGGCCGCCACGGCAGCCGCTGCCGCTGCCGCCGCCGCCGCCGCTTGGGCTTGGGCTTGGGCCGCCGCCGCCGCCGGCACGCCCGTCACTCCAGTCAGCTGGCCGGGATTGAGGCCATTCAGATTGGCGGCCTTTTTTGAGGCCGCACTTGTCTTTTTTGAACTGGCCTTGCGTCGCAGGCTGCCGCCGCCGGTGGCATCGAGTCCGTTGTCGGGACTGCCCTCGATCAGCTTGGCCTTCTTGGCCGCCTTCTGTTTGGCCGCCTGGCTGCTCTGCTTGCCGTTGCCATTGCCATTGCCATTGCCATTTCCGTTTCCGGCGGAAATGACCGTGGGCTGGGTGATCAGCTGCTGCTGCTGCTGGCCCGGCGGCGGGGATCCGATCATGGCCTGCGGCGTCATGCTGAGCATTTGCGGGGAGCGCGGCACATGCTCGTCCAGCAGCCGGACAATATCGTGATGCAGTCGCTCGCTGGCCACGTCGCGCGGCAGTCGGTCCATGTGGTCGGTGATCTCGCGATTGGCAAAGTTATCCAGCAGCGCCTTGCAGGCCTCGTAGCTGCCCTCGCGGGCGGCCAGGAAGAGCGGCGTCTCATCCTTGTCGTCCTGGGCATCCCGATTGGCATGGTGCATGAGCAGTATATTCACCGCCTCCGTGTTGTTCACCGCCGCCGCCCAATGGAGCGCGGTCTTGCCGGAATTATCGGCCGCATTGATGTCCGCATCGGCCGTTATTAGATCCTCGACCATGCCCTCGATGGCCAGGCGGGCGGCGAGTATCAGGGGCGTGGTTCCGTCATGCATCCGGGCATTCAGATTGGTGGCCCTGTTGCGCAGCAAAATCTGAAAGACGCCCATCGCATCGGCGGCCACGGCGGCATGCAGCGGGGTCCTTCCCGTGTTGTCCTGGCAATTGGCATCCGCACCGGCGTCCAGCAGCCGCTTGGCGGCGTCCGCCCGCGCGAAGCGGGCCGCCAGATGCAGCGACGTCTCGCCCGTCTTGTCCATGGTGGCATTCAGCTCGGCTCCCTGGGCCAGCAGATCCGAGATCACCTGGGCCGTGCTGTCCTCGTTGTTCTCGATATCCTCGCCGGTGTCCAGACCGCCGCCGCCGCCGCCGCGCACCGCAATCATGAGCGGCGTCTGGCCATGTGGCCCGCGGGCATCCACATCGTGCTTGGCTATCCCACCGCTGCCATCTTGATGAGCTGGAGGCGTCATTATGGCCCGCACATCGGCCACATCCAGATGGGCCTGCGACCAGACCCTCTGGTCCGCCTCCTCGTACTCGCTGACCATCGTATGATCGCTGGCATAGCCGCCATTGTTGCCCAGTCCCAGTCCCATGCCCATGCCCATTCCCATTCCCATTCCTAGACCAACCACGGAAATGGGATCGGTTCGCTGGCGCTTCGGCAGCTGCATATCCGACTCGTCGTCCGACCAATGGGCTCCCGCCTGGCCGACGCCCTGCGACTGCGACAGGCCCGCCTGCTTGTTCAGGTTCCTCATCTCCTGGCCATGGGGATCGCGTCGCCGGCGGGACATCACGGCCGCCGGGGCGCGGAATCCCTCGGGGAACCAGGTGACGCCATGTGCCCGCTTCCTCTGCGTGCTCAGCACCATTCCGGCAAAGGCCAAGGCAATGATAACGAGTATTATCCCCGTTATCACATACTTGACATTCGCCGGCGGCTCGGCGCCGTCCTCATCGCCGGGATTCTTGACCACGCCCACGCTGTGGATCTGGAAATCGTGGCGCAACTGATGCTTGGCCGCCGTGGCGGCCAGGAACTCGGCTGCCTCGACGGCATGCGTGAAGCACTCGGTGCACTTGCGATTATCGATCTCGATCTGGATCTGTATGCCCGTCTGATAGACCTGCTGCGTATACAATATCTTGTTCTTGCGGGCAAAGTCCGTATTATCGATCTCGGCCACCGGCTGATTGTCCCGCCACTTGGTGATCATGTCCCTGCCGAAGGCATCCTTCTTCAGCCGCACCGTCGTCCTCAGCATGTGGCTCATGTTCCGCAGAAACTGGGCCTGGATCTCCCGGAAGGCCTCCTCGCTCATCAGCATCACCACCGAGATGGCTCCCTCGGCCAGCACCGGCGACTGGGTCTTGTTCTCGCAGTCCAGACCGTCCCAGCTGCACTCGGCATTGTTGCATCCATAGTCGCAGAATCCATCGCCGTAGTGCTTCTGGCAGTAGGCATCGAACAAACTGTCGCAGCTCTTCAGCTTCCGCTCGCAATCGTGGCCATCATAATGGCAGGCTGCATTGTTGCACTCCTCGTTGCAGCGACCGTTCTTGAACTTGTTCCAGCACTCGTTGGCCGTGCAATTGGCCCACGGATTGATGCCCAGCGAGCAGTCGTTGCCGTCGAAGTTGCAGGCATACGTGTTGCACTCGGAGTCGCAGATGCCGTTGGCCTGCTTCTCCTGGCAGCCGCGCTTCTCGCACATCGCCCGCTGTTGCTCCAGATCGGCGGCATAGCGTTCGCCTCCGGATCCGCCGCCGCCGGATGATCCGCCATTCCATCCCGGGTAACTAACATCGTAGATGTCGCAGCGTTTGCCCTTCCACTTGCTCGGGCAGAGGCACTCGTAGTCGCCCAGCAGATCCTCGCAGGCTGCTCCCTGGCCACAGGGATTCGGCGAGCATTCGTCCAGCGTATCGATCTCGCAGTGCTCGCCCAGCGTGCCCCTGGGACACTCGCAGCGGTAGCCGAAGCCCTCGTCCGCCACCACGCAGTTGCCCACGCGGCAGGGACTCGAATCGCAGTCCTGGCCGCTCAGCTCACAGTTCTTGCCGTAGAATCCATTGTTGCAGATGCAGTGGTGGCCACTCTGGCGGATGTTGCAGTTGCCGCCATTCTGGCAGGGACTCTGGGCACAAAAGTCCACCTTGTGCTCGCAATGGCGACCCATGTGACCCGGCCGGCAGTTGCAGTGGTAGTTGTTCACCAGCTGCACGCAGTCCAGGGTGCCGGCATTCGAGCAGGGATTACTCAAGCACTCGTTGATGTCGCCCTCGCAGCGGGCGCCCACAAAACCGGGCTGGCAGACGCACTCGAAGCCGCCGACGCGGTCGATGCAGCTGCCGTTGTTGTGGCAGGCGCCCGGCTTGCAGTCGTCCTTGTTGATCTCGCAAATGATGCCCACCGTGCCGGGTGGGCAGCTGCAGCTGAAGTTCATCACGCGGTCGTGGCAGGTGCCTCCATTCTGGCAGGGATTCGGCGCACAATCGTCGATGTTGAGCTCGCAGTTCTGACCCTGGAAGCCCTGGCGACACTGGCACTCGTAGGCGCCAATCAAATCCAGGCAGGTTCCTCCATTCTGACATGGCTGCGACTGGCACTCGTCGATCTCCTGCTGGCAGTAGCTGCCCGCATAGCCCTGCGAACAGTAGCACACATGGCTATTCCCGTAATCCTTGCACGTCCCATTGTTGCACAGCTGCCGCAGGCTCAGGCCCTTCCGATCGGCTGCATCCTGGCAGGAGATGGTCTGCACATCGCACAGCTTGCCCGTCCAGCCGGCGGAGCACTTGCAGCTGAACTGATGCTTCAGCTGGCTGCAGGTGGCCCCGTTCTCGCAGGGCGACTGGCCACACCAGTCCACGTACTCGGAGCACTGCTTCCCGGTGAAGCCACTGGGACAGTGGCAGGTGTACTCGTCCCGCTGCTCATGACAGGTGGCTCCGTTGAGGCAGGGATTCGAGTCGCATTTGTTCAGCTTGTACTGGCAATTGGCTCCCGAGTAGCCCGCCAGGCAGCTGCAATTGTACCCGTTGATCCCGTCGATGCAGCTCCCCCCGTTCAAGCAGGAACTCTCCGTGCAATCCTCGTCGTTCGTCTGGCAATTGATGCCCGAGAAGCCCAGCGGACAGGTGCAAGTATAGCTGTTCACATACTGACTGCAGGTGGCTCCATTCTGGCAGGGCTGACTCAAACACTCATTGATGTCCGTCTCGCAGTGCTTGCCATCGAATCCGTCGACGCACAGGCAGCTGTAGTCGCCGATCCCGTCCAGGCAGGTGCCTCCATTCTGGCAGGGAAACGAGGCGCAGTCGTCCGTGTTGATGGCGCAATCCCTGCCCTCGTAGCCCTTGGTGCAGAGGCAGCGATAGGAGCCGGGCACGTTCAGGCAGCTGGCTCCATTGCGGCAGGGTGAGCTCAAGGAGCACTCGTCGATATCCTCATCACAGTAGCGACCCGTGTAGCCCAGCTTGCAGGTGCAGGAGAAGTCCAGGAAGTTCGAGCTGGGCGTGCACTTGGCCTCGTTCTTGCAGCGATTGCTGGCGCAGGGATCCATCTTGCTCTCGCAGTCGCGGCCCGTGAAGGGCACCTTGCAGACGCACTTGTAGCCGTTGACCTTGTCGATGCAGGTGCCCCCATTCCCGCAGGGATTGCTCACACAATCATCGATATTCGTCTCGCACTTCTGACCCGTATAGCCCGGCATGCACTGGCAACTAAAAGCATTCAGCCGGTCGTAGCAGGTTCCTCCATGCTGGCAGGGATTGCTGCTGCACTCGTCGATGTCCAGCTCGCAGCGCTTGCCCGTGTATCCCGGGGGGCAGTGGCAGATGAACTCGTTGATGCTGTCCTCGCAGCGACCCTCGTTGACGCACGGATTCGAGGCGCACTCGTCCACGTCGCTCAGGCAGTGGGCATCGTAGAAACCCCTGGGGCATTCGCATTTGTACCCGTTCACCTGGTCGATGCATACACCATTGTTGGCACAAGGACTACTGATGCACTCGTCCACATTCTTCTCGCAATGGACGCCCGTGAAGCCAGGGACACACTGACATTTGTACGAGTTGATGCCATCGATGCAGGTGGCCCCATTGTTGCAGGGATTGCTGTGGCACTCGTTCACATTCACCTCGCAGTTCTTGCCGCTGGTGCCCGCCTGGCACTGGCAGTAGTAGCTGCCCACCCGATCCTGGCAGTGGCCATCGAACTGGCAGGGATTCGATTCGCACTCGTTGATCTGCTTCTGGCAAATGTAGCCCGTGTACCCGGGATCGCAGAGGCACTTGAAGCTATTCACATCGTCGATGCACTTGCCCCGATGGCAGGGATTCGAGTCGCAGTCGTTGATATTGATCTCGCAGCTGGTGCCCGTGTAGCCCGGCGGACATTCGCAGCTGTAGCCGGCTATGGAGTCGTGGCAGATGCCGCGATTCCGGCACGGCTGCGACTGGCAGTCGTCTATGTTGATCTGGCAACGGGCGCCGGTGAAGCCCAGGGCACAGCTGCACTTGAAGCCGTTGATCTTGTCGTGGCAGGTGCCGTCGTTCAGGCAGGGATTCGACTGGCACTCGTCGATGTCGATCTCGCACTGGGTGCCCGTGAAGCCGGGCATGCAGACGCACCGAAAGGTCCCCGGGTCGTCCAGGCAGGAGCCCTCGTTCTGGCAGGGATGCGATTCGCACTCGTTGATGTTCGTCTCGCAGCGCGGACCAGTGAATCCCTGGGAGCAATTGCAGCGATAGCTGCCCGGGGTATTCACACAGATGCCGTTGTGCTCGCAGGGGGATCCCTGGTCGCATTCGTCAATGTCCTCGGAGCAGTCGACGCCCTTGTAGCCGGTGGCACAGGAACAGGCGTAGGAGCCATTGATGGGGCTCGTGTCGCAGATGGCGTCCGCATGGCAGGGATTCGAGGTGCAGGCGTCGTCCAGGTGGCACAGCAGACCCGTCTTGCCCTTGGTGCACTGGCAGTAGAAGCTGCCGACGCCATCGATGCAGGTGGCTCCGTAGAAGCAGGCCGCCTGCTTGCAGTCATCCGTGTTGTTGCTGCAGTCCAATCCCGCCCAGCCGTTCACGCAGATGCAGCTGTACGAGCCGTGGGTGTTCGTGCAGGTGGCTCCGTTCTGGCACACCGGATGATCCCGCTGCGCACACTCGTCCACGTCGTCCTGGCAGAACTTCCCCGTGAAGTTCGGCGGGCACCGGCAGCTGTAGTCCGAGATCCCGTCGATGCAGGTCCCGCCGTTCTGGCACAGGTGACCCAGGCAGTCGTCGAAGTTCTGCTCGCAGTTCTTGCCCTCGAAGCCTGCAAGATCGTAGAGTCATCGTTAGTGGGAGTAGGGCAAGGAGTAAATATTACTATACTATATTCCTAATTGATAAACATAATATGTCTATTATTTCTACGTATGTATATATTTTATAAGGAGTAGTAGTGTAGATCCTTATAATATATCATGATGATATATCATAAATGTAAAAATTAAAAAAAAATAATTTTAATTAAATAATTGTCTACACCCAAAAAAAAAATCGATATGAAACGTAGATCGATTTCACATTATTTAAGATCAATTTTAATTTGATATGTGGCAAGGTAAATTTGAGCTGGTCGAAAAGAGTACTTCATGTAAAAACGATATGGGTTTTGCATGACCTGAAGTTTACATGGCCATATCGATTTTACGGTAACATGCTTTTTTTTGTGTGTATATTAAAGAAATACATTATGATACACAATGTTATCGTTATAACAACGTTTAATAGGTCAAAACTAGAATTAAAAGCAAAAAATATCTGTTACTTATTTATGATATAAAGGAAAATTGACTACACTAAAGGAGTACTGTGTAGATCCTTAAAATATATCAAAATATCGTAATAACTAACAGGTACTCTAGATCTATTACCCCCTCATCATAATTCAAAGTCGTAACCAGTTTTAAAAAAAATATATATACGAATAAGTCTACAAATGTAAATATTTTATAAGGAGCAGTAGTGTAGATCCTTAAGATATATCAAGATATTGGATTAACTAACAGGTACTGTAGATCTGTTACCCCCTTATCATAATTCATAGTCGTAACCAGTCTTAAAAACAATGTACAGTTTGTGAAGTAATTATAATTGTTTGCAAAACGAAAAATTACATAGAAATTATTTTTAAAATGTGAAATGCCTAAGCAAATACTATATTTTTTAATTTTTTTCTGTTGGAATATTGTTTATTAAACTACTATCTTTCCGATTGCGTGAAAACAATTTCAAATTTCACACTAAAACACCCTAAAAAACAAGAAAAACAAAAAAATTGCAAATATTGAGATCCGTCTCAATTAATTGTTTGCAAAATGCTAAAATTAGAATTAATAGCAAAGAACAAGTAAAATTATATAAAAATTTTTAAAATGTTATAGGAAAAGGAAAAAGAAAAGTGACTAAAAAATTTAATGTAATACTACTATCATATCCAATACACCGTATCAGGAAATCTCATTAAAATAATGTTTTACATATGGTTTTTTGAATTTAACTTTAAAATAATTCTTTTAACTTTAAAAATAATTCTTTTAACTTTAAAAATAATTCTTTTTAGGTCAAAAAACTGTCACGTCCGAACTCCTTGAAATGCCCAAACATTATTAAAACACCAACATTTTTTTTAAGTTTTTCTAGGACGCTAATATTTATCCTGGGCAAAACGGTCACACTTAAGTGCATCTGTTCTATTTTCTCCCCCTCTCGCGCATTCTAGCCCCGTCTCCCTCACACCCACTGTGCAATGAAGTGCATAAACAGATTTATGGCAACATCATAAAAATGCTTCAATAATAAACGTTTACACAGCAACAACACAAAAAAGTGGTTGAGAGACCAGCAATAACAACAATAACAACAAGAGGAAGAGCGAATGTGCGAAGGAGACGAACAAAAGGAACGGGCCGCTTAAAATTGTTGTTGCTCTGCAGCTGTGCTGCACATGTTTGTTTCTCAGAGAGAGAGAGAGAGAGATGGAGAGCGCCAGAAAGAGAGCGGATCTCTCTCCACCGTTGCGCCTGCGTTCCTGGCTTTTGCTATTTTCCCGCCAAATCTGGCTACATTTCTGAGTCTGAATAGTTGGCTTTATTTTGTCACGCTTGTGTTAAGCTCAACATGGCTATTTTCTTGAACAATCCAAAGACGGACGGCTGGCAGCACTGCTGCGCATGCGAAGCGAATGGGCAAACAAAGTGTAACGTGGAAACAGACAAGGCAAGGCAAAAAGCGCGCAGACGCACACACAAACAAACACACACGCACAGCAGAGGGCATATAAAAAAGCTTTATTGCTAGAAATAGCAAAAAGGTGTTATTAAATTTTAAATAAATTATATGATGGAACAACTTATTAGGATCCTAGGTTTGTACAAAACCATTATTTTAAATATTCTAAGGAATTATTTGCAATTAATTAATAATAATTTATATTTCTTTACTAAATTAAAATTAATTTTTTTTATTGAAAACATAAATTAATTTTTTTAGTTGCTCTATTTGTGCGCCCGCTGGTGTGCCAGCATACATGTGGCCACACACACACACACTTAAACAACATGTCTTTCGTTGTTCTTTCCCACGGTCTCATATCTTGCCCCAAGCCTCTGCCTCAGCCGCGGTCGGCGTCGCTGCCGCGGTCAAACTATCTCGAATGCGCGCCAAGCCATCGACCCTCTCGCTCCCACTCGCACTGCCACGCCACACTCAGCTGCCATCCCTTTCGCACAACAATGGAAAAATGCCGTTTATGCTTCATTTTTTCGCTCTCTTCTGGCTCTCTCGATCGAGTTTTTGGACTTCGTTCATTGCGCTTTATTTTTCTTGGCCTATGTATGTATGTGTGTGTGTGTGTGCTGGAGGAATTAAATCGCATTTTATGTGCCTGCAATGGTATTTTTATTTTTTTCTTATTTTTTTTAGAAAGAGCGCTCTCTCATTCTCTCGCTCTCGCCCACGAGATTTGTTTTTTTAATGGATTTTCTTGCTTGGTCGGTTTTTTTTTTATTCCATGCCACAAAAGAAGGGCCACTAACACAAGTACACAAAAATATGCAAGCGTGTGCGGCATTTATTATTATTATTTTTATTATTTGCAACTGCAACTTGTTGCAGGAAAAAATAAAAAAAAAATAAGGCAAAGGGGAAACAAAAAAAAAATACCCCAAAAAAAATAGCGACGAAAGTGACATTTTAAGTGTACTCCACACCATTTACCGTTTTTTTTTTACATTCAAAAATAAACCAAGCTGCGTGAGACAGAGCATAACATAACAACAACATCTGTTTCATATTCGTTGCACTTTTCCTTCAAGTCACCCAGTCACTTAGTGACCGCACTTTGAACTCTGATCCTTGAAAAACTATTTGAAACCCAATATCCAAATCGAATTAACTTTTAACTAACTTCCGCATCCTTACATTTTTTTTAGCATTTCTTATTTCCGAATTTTCGATAATATGGATTAAGTTTTGAAACCTTTATTCCTAGTATTTACATATTTAAAAAAAATATATAATAATAAATTAAATTAATAAAAAAAAAATCTAATATTATGATTTTTGGTCCCTTACATCTAATGTTTTAATGACTTTATTTAATAATCCATAATCTACACTTTATGACACCGGGCGTTATGACATTCACCCTTTTAAAGAGGATCCAATATTTTTCCACTATTATTTGTTACTTCATTTCTCCTTTTTCTACATCAGCTTTTTAACCTTCTGTCGCCAATTGTCGCCCATTCAGTGGTTTTTCTTATTGTAATTTTGTATTCATCATGTAAATTGCTCGCATTGCATTTAAGCATACATTTGTAAGTGTGTGTTTGCCAGTGTATGTGTTTTGTGTGCAATTTTCAATTAATTCATTTCAATTGATGCGAATTGCACACGACAATTTACAAGCTGCACAAACTGCAGCGAGGGGAGCTAAAACAATTTGATAAGCTTTGCTCTGTGTGTCTGGCCTTTTAATTGCGCCCAATCAAAAATTCTAATGAGGCCGCAAGCGCAAATGAAACATGCGAAATAGATCGGATCAGCAAAAAGATCGTGCGAAAAAAGGGATTAAAACAGGAATTGACAATATTTATTGCACTGGGAAATTTGTACTTTCGGAAATTACATATTTATTAAATGCATTCAGTGGGAAAAGCTTGTGCTTGATATGGGAATATCTAAGGATTAAAGCTCCAGTTTGTCTAAGATTCGTTCTAACCTATAGTAACTTGAATTGTATTGAAGCCTTTGTTACGATTTTTGGTACTAAGTATGCTTATGATAAGTGGTTCAATAATATGTAATATTAAAGAACACTAATTAAAAAAAAAATTATTTTTTTTAAAACATTTGTCATGATATTTACTTCAAAGTACTAACCACTCATAACATAGATTGTATTCTCAAGCCTTAGTTATGATTTTTGAAATGCTTGTAAAGATCGTGTGAAAGTGTGACCAAAGCAGGAATTTGCAATATTTATTGCACTGGGAAATGTTATAACGCCTTTTTCGCACTCTGTTGTTGTTGTTTCTTTTTAAACTTAAGTTGTTGGCTAATGTTGAGCAATTCCAACCGAATTACAACAGCCAGCGAACAACGAAACCGACACGACACGAATCGCCCTGTGGACATCACGTTGCAATAAGAGTGCAAAAAACAACACAAACAACAAAAAACACATCATGGGAGGGGTAAAAAGGGGGAGGGGCATGTCGGAGTTGCACTCATTATGCAAAATAAAGAAAGAAGTAAAAAAAAAAAAATAAAAACACAACAACGGGCGGCAAATCACTGGGAAAACAACTTAAAGGCACCGAAAAAATAACAAGGAAAAATCCATCAAAAAATTCATAATTAAATAAGCAAGGAACAAATTAAGACATATTAGGTAGTAACGCAAATAAATTTAGGAAATTTAGGTCCGAAATGTATAAATTCAATTAGCAACATATCTTAACTTGGATTGTATCGAGAGTTCGGCTTTAACTTTTGGTACTTAGTATTTTGAAATGAAATCAAGTGTAAGCTCGTATGAATAAAAAACGATTCAAACTTCAAAAGTTTGGTGAACAAATCACAGCGAAAATTGCGCCAATTCCGGAGGCCATCGTTCCCCCCTTTTTCCTGAGCCATTACCCGTCCATCCAATACTTTTACCAATGATCTGCGGGGTGGAATGGATGCTTAAGCACAGTTACGCCCTAAGGAGGTCATGCAACACAATCGGCCAAGGAAGCCGAAGAAACCGCCAGAAGAGAGGAAGCTGCAGAAGAAACAGAAGAAAGACGCGGTGGTGATGGGGCCACGATCTTTAAATTTGTAATGCGCCCCGGAATGGTGGAATGGAATGAACAGCACTGGGAATGGGCTGTAATGTAAAAGTTGCAGTCAAAAAAACTGATGAATGATGCTGGGCTGGTCAAAAAAAAAAGGAAGGAGCCAAAGGGGTTTTTAGCTGACAAACGAGTTTGCCCCTTGTGGCAGCTACTTCAGATACTTCGGCGTGGGCGACTATTTCCATTTGGCTCGTGGCCAGTCATGAGTCATGATTCACCATCATCGATAACTGGTTATCGATAGGCGCTGAGAAGCGTTCTCATCGGAAAGCGTCGCTACATTTTCCCCACTGATTGCTGAGAACCCAAAGCCTCGGGTTGGGTTTGCTCAAATCGAAAATCGACCACTAATAACTGATCTTCAAGTGGAAGTAAGCCAGCCATTGCATTTTGGTACTTGGGGGATTAAAAAAAAACAATAACGACCTTAAAATTAGTTTTGGCAAGTGTAGATTTTGTAAATTAAGATGTTAAATTAAGAAACTATCGTTACTAGCATTGTATTAAAGGTTCATCTATTAGTTTTGGTACCCAATGCGCTTGAACCAAACGCTTTTAATAACATTCAATTCGATGGAGATGTTTCTTAAATATTTATAATATTCCTAAGTAACCTCAAGTAACTTGGCTTCTACTGAAGCTATAGATATGAAACTTAGTATTGAAGATATACAAATAAAGATAGAACAAAACTCACCTTTGGGGCACTTGCAGTCGTAGGACAGACCGTTCGATCGACAAACTCCGCCATTCTGGCAGGGCGATGGTGAGCACGGCTTGTACTTGGTGTCGCAATCCTTGCCCGTATAGCCCGTGGGACACATGCATCTAGAACAGAAGCGAGAACAGCAATTAAACGCGGGTTAACATTAACAGCAATTAAATTTGGACTGGCTACCAGGGAAACCATAAAATCTGTCCCTGGCCTGAACTTCCGTTTTGCAGTTCGAATTCGGATTCGGATCTGGATTTGTATCTCAATCCAAAGGGGCTTAATTCGAGCGAGTGTGAGTGTGTGTGTGATTGTGTATTGCTTAGAGGAGTTTCGACCGGTTTTTCGGTTACCACAAAGATATATAATAAAAAAAAAAATAAGAAAAAAAACTCCAGTGGAGTATCTCTCTTTGGGACTCTCTTTTATGGCCCGGGTTTTTGTTCACTTTGATTTTGTACTGCCGCTTCTTCTTTCATTCTTATACTTTATTTTTTTTTTGTTTTGTTTTTTGTTTAATGTGATTTAAACTTAATTTGCTTGTGCCTTGTAAGCCGCACCGAAACTCCAACTGCACTGGGATTCTTGAGAAATGTCTTTCAGCCATTAAAACGGGTTTGGTTTTTGTGTTTTCGGTCGCGTCGGGAGCACCTTAAAAGGCCAATGGACATGGCCACGCCCCTCCCAGCGCTAATTAAGACCATTAAAGAGCATTTAATTAAATTAAACAATTAAAAGCCACCAACCGGCAACTCTTTAAATAGTCAGCATGGCCAAAACAGAACTCATTGGGGATCACAATTCTTCACTATACCTTTTTATATATGTTGTTCCCATCTCCCCAAAGGTTTTCGAGTAAATTACATTGAATTGAAAATTGCCGGTGCCTAACAAAGAAAACAAAACAGAAAAACATTCCCTCTTGTAAAAAAAAAAATTGATTTTTGATTGACATGTGAAATCCAGCAGGCCAATAGCCCAAGGGCCTCCTCCTCTCTTCTTCTTTTTTGGTTTTATCTTCGAAATGAAGATTGGATTTCGGATTTTGGGTTCGTTGAATTTTGGCATCTTTTTTGTTGCTTTATGGGTGTGGAGCTCTTAATGAGCAAGTGAAATCTAGGCACATTTCAGTTATTTATATCACAAATTGTGATTCATCAGTGAATTTCTTTCAGTTGATTGAATCAAAATTTATTTACAAATTTTTTAATATTTTTTGTAAGCTGTTAAGAATTTTTTAACATACGATAAGTAACTTCCAGCATTCACTGCACTCGAAAAAAAATGCAGTTCACCTTTGACCGACTCTCATGCAAAATTATTCATCCATGATTCACCAGTGAATTTCTTTCACTTGGTTGAATAAAAATTTATTAAAAAATTTTTTAATATTTTTTTTTAAGCTGTTAAGAATTTTGTAACATACGATAAGTAACTTACAGCATTCACTGCACTCGAAAAAAAAAATGCAGTTCACCTTTGACCGACTCCCATGCAAAATTATTCATCCATTAAACCACTCAATATTCAATGGGCCCATTCCAATTGCCATGAATAACGAATCACGAATACCTATTCACTTAATTATTCGTTTGTGTTCGACAGTTTGTTTCCATTAATAAATTCCCACCAACTGACAGTTGACAAATAAAATCGCTGTCTTTGCCAAAATGAAACGAAACAGAAAACAGAAAACCTAAAACCTCATAAACTAAAGCATGACTAAGCTTCGGCGGCAGGTTTTAGCATAGAAACATCATAAAATCCACAAATCGAATATGAAATTTATGCAAATTGCCCTGCCAGCCATTCAACGGTGGCAGAAGATCATTTAGGCCCCCCATTCACTTCCCGATCGCAACGATTTATCATGGAGCATTAATATTATATTTTGGATTTATACACAAAAGGACCAAAATATGGCGAGTCTCAATTTAATTGCAAGTTATGGGATTTTAATTTTGAAAGTGCAATTAAAATTTACAATTTATCCTCCTACACTTATAATTCCCAAAATTCGAGGGCCGATATGAAAGTTTTTTGGAATTTAATTATTTCAAATTTTAAATTGAATTTATTTCAAGTGTATGCTAATTGCTTTGAAAATATCCACAGTCAAACTAAACTAAAACAAACAGCAAACACATGTTCACATCGCACTTTTCTGCTCAAATGGGTTTTAGTAAAGATATATACACCCTCTGGCCCGCTCCCTTTGGATAATTTGTGTGTTTCAAATTAAAAATGCAAATGATTCCAAAACTGACACAAAAAAAAAAGGATAACAAAACAAAGACAACGAAGTAATTTAATTTACGTGGCTGAACCAGTTCCCAAAAAGAGTAAAAAGTCGTGTGTTTCTAGACAAAAGATCGCCGGAAATTTGAGATCTTTTGTCCGACGACTCATTTTCTATAGGTCGATCGCGTTTTGTGTGTTTTAATTAGAGTGGAAATGTTGTTGGGACCAATTGGCAATTTGTTGTTGGCCTAAACGAAAATCAATAAGCTATGCAAATCGCTTCGAAATAAAATGGGATTTTATAAATTATTACTCTTAAATGGCCATTAATTAAAGGAAGCCAGCGAGCGGCCGAGCTTTAGATAAATATGCTAATCGTTTCGCGGCGATGATTTGTTATCGATTTCGGGGATTTGAAAAAAACAAACGGTGCAGAATCAGACGTGTTTGATCTTTTGTCGAACAGAGAAAACAATTTGCACTTGTCAGCTGGAAGTTGAGTTATCACATCCGCTGACAATTCGATTTATTGACAATCGGCGCTTCGATTGATATTCAACAGGGTGGAATTTCGATGTTCATCGATTTGTATTGTTCGAAAAACGATGTTTTTTAATGTGTAATCGATGGGTTTAACAAAATGTGATTGGTGATTTGCATAAATTGTATTGAATTGGTTTAATGAGCGATCGAAAACTTACTGGTAGGATCCGTGGGTGTTGACGCAGGTGCCGCCGTACTTGCAGGGATTCGATAGGCATTCCTCGATGTCGAAGGAGCAGGTGTCACCATTGAATCCGGGCGGACAGGAGCAGGTGAAGCTGCTGCTTCCGGCCAAGGCGGTGCAGGTGGCTCCGTTCCGGCAGGGCGAACTGGCGCACAGATTCTTCGTCTCGCATCGCTCGCCTGTGGATAGAGTATATGGAGTATGTGAGTATGGTCCTTGATCTATTATTATTTGGGATTTGCTCACCTGTATAGCCATTGGCACACGCACACGTGTACTCCTGCAGGGTCTTCAGCTGACAGGTGCCTCCATTGTGACAGGTCACATGGTCGCAGGCATTCGGCACCGCTATTTCGCACAGGGATTCGTCGAAGCCCAGGGGACACTTGCAGGAGATTCCAGGACGACCGTTGCGAAAGGTCACCTGACAGGTGCCGCCATTCTGGCAACGCATCGAGTTGCACGGATTTCGGTGTTGACAGTAGTCGCCGACATAGTGTGAATCGCAACTGGAAAAGATACAGATACAGATTAGCGGCTGGCCATTAAAATGGGTTGCAGGTGGCGATTTTAAAATGGGAGCAATCAGGCAAACATATTTCTGCACTTGAAGAAACTTAAAAACTTAAAGTGTATACTGGCGCCCGAACAGGGACTCTAAAATGCACTACTTGGAAAATTTACTCGCAGTGAGTTCACACATATCGTTGGTTAGCTAGTTTATCGACTTGTCGGCTTAGTTGACCAAAGTCAGGAGCCAGATCTGCGCCGCCCGATATAAAGCCAAGCTCCTCCAGCCGACTTCAAAGTGTTAAAGCTGACAAAGTAGCCTCATTTCCGCCCCAACTCTGCGGCTCCTTGGACCACTTTCACATGGCTGGGGATCTGGACAAGTTGGAGCTCCAGTTGAACGACAGATGGGTTATCGCATCCAAGTTGATCTCTTAAGCTTACTTACAACTTTGGATAGAGGTTTTTCTATTTAAATATTACACTTAAATATTGTTTAAATTCCTTTAGTATCATTGGTAAATAGTTTTTCCTTCCCCAAAGATCCCACAGTTTTCCAACGCGCTTATAAAAATCGAGGCCAAAGGAAAATCAGTCCAATAAGTTTCCCATAAACAATATTTTATGGTGTAAAGAAGAAAAAAGTACTACAAATTGGTTGAGTAATGACAATGATGGAACACAATATCTGCTCTTTACATTGGAGACTCTCTTCCATTGCCGATTCTCCACTCCCAACTCTTCGACGACAGCGACATTATGCCTTGTTGTTGTTACTTTTCCCTTGAGAAAACAATTTTTATGTACGGTAATTTGTGCGCGATCTTGATTGCATATTAAATTTTTTTGCCTCTGCTCCTGCTGCTTCTTCATCGGCTGCAATGAGAAAATTACACGCATTGCTGATGCAGCAGCAGCATCAGCAGCAGCAACATCAAGCAGCACGGCAGCAACATACCGAACAACCAGCAACAAGCAATGAATAATCATTAAGGCGGCTGCTGACCAACCTGAAAAGCGCTGGAGACGATGGGATGTTGCTGCTGGTCCAGCCGAGGAAAAACCGCTTTTCTTTTTTCGTATTATTTCTGCCTTTTTTTTTGTCCGATGCTGCTACTTCCCGTTACAAGTGTGTGAAAATGCTTTAGATTTAGCATTAATTTGTAGCAATCCCCTATAGAGGAGGCCCTGCCTAACCTCAAAGTCTGTCGATCGTAATCGAAGACAGCTTGCTAATTTTTAAAGGAGAATTTAGAGAGTTTTCAACAGAAATAAAAAAAGAGGTGAGGAGCATTAGTGCACTAAAAGAAAATACTAAGAAAAAGGGCCAAAAAAACTATCCCTATTTATAAGAAAATGTATCATCGTGCACAGAAAAAAATTTGATATGAATTCATATCAATTTGATATTTTAGACTTAATAAATTGAACAAATAATGTAAAATAAGATAAGCACAATCTTTGTTCATATCAAAACGATATGAATAAATTGATCTTTAAAAAATATAAAATTGACCAGCACATATCAATCTGATCTTTTGTCATTGATTTTGACATTTTAATAAATATCGATAATAAGTTTGACTTAGTTTTTAATTATATTAAAAATTCCTATTTATTATTGTTATTTTTTCTAATTTTTGTTGTTCGATATTTATCGATTGCTTATCGATATTTCTATAACTTGATACTTTTCCTATGTAAATAAATACCAATGATCGATATAAATCTACATAGATCTTTCGTAAAGGTATTTAGCCGATATAAGCCAGCTGATAAGACCAGGCCAAAAAGGAGAAATAAAATCAGCTAAAGCGTCGATAAGGCAAACGAGAAGTAGGGGGAAGCCCCCATTCAAATGAGGTGTCAGGCTTTTTGCTGCCTGCCCAAAAGAGAGGGAAAAATGTTGGATGGAAAAATTAATGTAATATAAATTATACACAGGCCAGGCCGAGTTTTTCAGTTCGAGTTGGAAGTTGTCGGTAAGGTAACTTGTTTTGAGCGAAAGAAAGAGAGGGCTGGCAGAAAACGTGACTCGCATTGGCAAATAAACCAAGGCAGCCACTGGGTGTGTGTTGGTGTGTGTTTGCTGGCTTTATCTCCTGCTCCCTCCCCATTCTACTCCTCTATCCCCCTATCCCCTGATCTGCTTTCAAGCCTCCTTTATAAAGTTGGCCAAAAAGGGAATGAGTCACCTTTTGTCACGTGAAGGAAACAGAGCGGTAAACGGGTAAGCAATTGTTTTTTTTAAATTTTGGACTCAAATTTAAAGGTGGCTATATTATTCTATCGATAGATTTGACAGCTTATCGATAAATATGGAACACGTCCCTGTATCAAGTTCTTTGATAGAAAAGATTTAATCGTAATTATCCTATTTTATTCATTTCCAAATCTATGAACCGAAATTGTTCGTGAGAAAAGCTAGCGCTAATCTATCTCAGATCAGATCAAATGATTGTATCTGTATCTGCATCTACATCTACATCTCTGCATCCGTATCTCCGCTTCCAACTCAATTTGCGGTCGGCGATCGGGGACAGAAATTGTTCACAATCATAACTGCTTGAAGTGAATATGAAATATACATAGCTATATCTATATATATATTTATATTCGCTTCTCACGATCATTCGATTGAATGGGTAACCACAGCAGCTCGTATCGAATGGATTATGGATTTCTGGGCTAGCTGAGCGTAGATTCATGGTTTATAAGCAAATGATTTAATGTCATCGCCCGATGATCATTCATCGACCACTCCGCTCGACTATGGCTATATATGGCTTCCAGAGATCGAAAGACAACTCCTTTCAGCTCGCCGTTTGTCTTTCGAGTGTCTAATTTCCCTAGTGCAATTCACACGCCTCGTGCACTGTTAAAAATTATTATTTCTAAATTACTTGGAATATTAATCATCATGAATTATAATTGATAATACAGAAACTACACGGGAAAAAATTATTCATCACGTAATTCAAGTTCTTTGGAACCCAAAACCTTTGACAAACAAAACCACAGGCAAATATATCAAATTTACATATTCAGCTTTCTGCTGATCCTAGCACATTATCACAGAATCGGTAGAGAGAGAGGTAAAAGTGCTGTGTACAATAAATAAACTGCTTATCGCCACACAAACACTCCCCAGACACTCTTCAAAGATTCCCAACTCACTAGCTGTTTGATCCCATTTGTTTAATTGGCTGATAAGACGACATCAATTAGTTTTGCTTGATCAATTTGTCTGAATGGGCTGATGGACAAGGGTTGCTCCTTATCAAACTGAGATTTTTCACTTCCCAATTAAGCTTTGATCCCCATTAAATTCGTTTTGCTAATCTTTGGTCTGGGATTCCCAGCAATATTGATAGGAAATGATCTTTGAACTTGGAATATGATAATGAGAGATTTTTACACAAAAATCTTAAATAAAAAATTGAAATTCGGGAATAAATTATAGATTCACAAACTTTCATTAACTTTACCCGAAAAATGAAGAGGATCTGTGGCGAGAAGAAGGGAAAATTTAAAGGTACCGAGAGCACACTTCTCGCATTACACATGCACACTCCGTTTTTTCTCAGTTTTTCTTTTCGTCTTTTGCTGAGACGTGTTTTTCACGTGAAAATGTGTTCGCTTTTCCAGCCGCAGGTGCAACACGCCCAAATCCCCAGGGCCTTTATCTATCGCTTCCTTTCACCCAGACATTTGGTATTCGGTATTTGCTTAGCTGTTCAAGAACAATGGCAAAAGAAGGGAGGACAGAGTGGAAAAGTGGAAAACCGAAACCGAAATGAAATGAAGTGCAGTGAAATGCGTGACCCCGGCTCACTAACAAATTTTACACCCAACAAATTTTCTTTCCGTTCTGTTTCCATCCATATAGCACACATAAATATCTATCTATCCATCCATCCATCCATCCATTTCCAGCTGTTGTTTGTGGAGAGATTTAAGGTCTTCTTCGGTTCTGTTTTTGTTTGATTTCCCATTGTCCGTTGAGCAGGTAAAAAAAATAGAATGCATTTTTCTGACACTGGTCCGTCAAATGCTATCCACAGGTTCCAGTTTCCAGGTAACGAACTATAACTATATATACCTGACCCAATGCCATTGCACAACGCGGTGATTTCTTATATACACAACTCCCGATTTTATTAAGCTTTTTTATTGGTTTAATAAAGCGGAAAAACTTCATATCGATATGAAGCATAAAAAACGGTTTTACGATCCCCTGTTTTATTTTGTTCGACTCGTTTGTTTTATGCAAATGATGATCAATCTAAACTGTCGCCAATAAAAACTATCTTTATTCAGTCAATTTGGAAATTTTAAATTTTACTGTTTGATAATAGCATAAAAACACCATGGAGAGCATTGTCATAAAAGTGACTATCTATCTGAACTCAAATTAAATAGTGTTTTGTGAGGAAAGCTCTTATAATAAATGATATGTTTTGAGATATTTAAGGTATTTTTAGAAAGGGTTTTCAGAAAGTGTTCCTCGAAAATAAAAACTAAGTTGTTATCAACAAAGGTTTTAAATAAAACTGTTCTTAACTCAGATATTTTTGGGATGTGCCTTTCTTATAATAAAAGCTCATATAATAACCGAAATCGGCATGCAATATGTAGGATGTGATTATAGAAAGAGTTCCCAAAAGAAGGTGCTCCCAACGAAATTTCGATATGATGTGTGTGTGTGTGTGTGTTGAAATGATTTGTCGTCGGCAGTAGAAGAAAAACCAAAGGTATTTCCATATATGCATAATTAAGAGATGTAAGCCTGGGAAAATCTTTCATTTCAGTTATGAGAAGACAAAGCTCAGATTTATGTAATGCATCATTCCACATTCGAATAATTAACATTATGCCTTCTACGCCTCTTCTTCTTCTTCTCTTCACCCATCAACCAACCAACCATCCATCCATCCATCCATCCATCCAACCATCATCATCAACTTGGTCTACCATCTTCAGCGTTTCGTGAGAATGCGCAACTTAATTGAGTTTCAATAAAACGTTTTAATTTGACCAAAGAGAGAGGCAAAGAAAGAGACCTGGCTAAAGGAATTCTGTACGCCAACGCCTTGGCTGTGGAAACAAAAAATAAAAAATACGATAAAAACAGAGCACACACACACACATAAACCTACAGAAAAATAAAGGGAGCAAAGGGTCTGTCTCCTGTTAAAAAAAGAAAAAAAAAAAAAATGTAAAATGCAAGCGGAATGCACAATAAATATTCGCTACGCTTTTCGGGTAGCCAAGATCTCATGGGATGGGCTCGAACTCGAGCTCCTCGCTCTCCTCATCTCGAGACCCTTGTTTCTTTGGAGCTTGTGTAACACAGAAAAGCAATCAGAGCAGGTTGCAAACAAGTTTTATATTTCTTTTCCTTTTTTTTTCGCTCTTAGCCCGAACATCCGAAGGATGTTCACATATATATGGAGAGAAAGATATATATAATAAAAATGGCTGCCGCAAGTTAAATGTGTCATCCCAGCACAGATGAAAAGTTGGCTTTTCCATTGTCATTTTCAGACCATAGAGCATCGAGCCCCATGGCCAATGTGCTTAATGATCAGTTAATTAAAGTAATTGCAGCCTGGAAATGCTTTTCCCCCTTTTTTTCACTTTTCGAGAAGAAAAGAAATGAAAAAGACAAGGGGCATGAAAAGAAAAAGAAAAGGAACAAGAATAAGAACGAGAACGAGAATGAGAAAGAGGAAAAGGTAGAAAGCAGAGAACATTTTCAAGTGCAAAGCGTGTGAGCCAAGAGTTCAAATAAAAACGTAAATTATTCTCCTGCGGTGAACGTTTGTGTGTGTGTGTGTGCGAGCATTTAGAAACACGCACACACACACACATGCTGTGTCTGGAAAACAAAAGACTTAGGCAACGAACTTTTCTCACTCGACAGTTAATTCACTTTCTGATGATTAAATACGTCTGGATTTAATGCTTTAAATCGATTCAACTCGAGATTATTTAATTGGCTACGCATATTTGCCTTTTTCTCAACCTAAAACCTTAAAATAGACCAACCGAACTCAATGTTCCTTAGGTTTCCAAACAAAATATTTGGTATGTGACTTTTCTAGAACCAGAACTATTATTATAAAATATAATATATCGTTTTGTACAAATCTAAATATTATTATCATCGAACCGTGGCTAACCCAGAGTTTATTTCCTCATTAAATGCACTTCCACAATCAATTCAAGCTGATCTCGTTTTGTATTCTAAAATAGTACAACAGTTTCAATGGCTGCTGATCAGTTGCCTTTTTTGATCGGCAAGATCTTGGCGTCCGTTGTAAACAGAGTTTTCTAGCCCCTCGCTCCTCCATGGAGAAACCACTACACATGTCAACCGATCCTGGGCCGCTCTTTCTTTAACTATCTTTGGGCAATTACATAAAAGCGCTTGGCTCTTAGCCTAAAACTGCGAGATGCCAGTTTGGTTTGTTTTTATACCCTTGCAGAGGGTATTATGATTTCAGTCAGAAGTTTGCAACGACCCCATAAAGTATATATATTCTTGATCAGCAGCACTGTACGAGTCGATCTAGCCATGTCCGTCTGTCCGTCCGTCTGTCCGCCTGTCTGTCTGTTTCTACGCAAACTAGTCTCTTAGTTTTAAAGCTATCGGGCTAAAACTTTCCCAAAAGTCTTCTTTCTATTGCAGGTAGTATATAAGTCGGATTGGACAACTATATCATATAGCTCCCATAGGAATAATCGGGGAAAAAAAAATTTAAAAAATTATATCTTGGGTGTTTTTGAACCTAGAACCTCCTACTTTTGGAAATGCCATTTTTTATCTATCTGCAAGGGTATATAAGCTTCGGCTGGCCGAAGCTAGCTTCCTTTCTTGTTTTTTATTTTTTGTTTTCTCTTGTTTCGTTTATATATATTTTTGTGCAGACTCTTGGATCTCTCGGGATCCGTGGGTTATTTTATTTTGCTTTTTTGCTTTTTGGCTCTTTCCTCGGCTGCCTTGCCTTGCC
Organism: Drosophila prostipennis; assembly: GCA_037075205.1. Classification (NCBI taxonomy): domain Eukaryota; kingdom Metazoa; phylum Arthropoda; class Insecta; order Diptera; family Drosophilidae; genus Drosophila; species Drosophila prostipennis. Next base: position 638,453 of record JBAMCJ010005054.1, on the reverse strand, counting down.
TTGGTTTTGGTTTTGGTTTTTGCGATGATCATCAAAGGCACGATCAAGCCAATGGCCATGTGTATATGTGCTGGAAATTTTTTTTTCTTTCGGTTCGGTTCGGTTTGTTTTGTTTTTGATTTGGCGATAAGATCGCTTTGAACTTTTGTCTTGAGCTTGAGCTATTAGAGTTGGTCTTTTTTCTCGATCCTCGCAGATCGTTTACGGTTGATCCATGCTGATCCATTTACCACATTTTCTTGATTTGGAATTGCTCTGGTTGTTTTGCTTTTTTCTTTCACTCTTCTGGCCAAAAAGCTTAGCTTTTATTTGGCTTTTACGATCGCTTTTCCGACTGCCAGCCAGCTTGTTTGTTTAATTGACTCGATTGCCAACGGTTTGGTTCGGTTTTCATTTTGAGTGAATCGACCACGACACAACAATTTTTTTTTTCCATTTCCATTTCCATCTCATGTCAAATGTCATGTAGTCTGCGGCTCAATTTTGTCACTGCCATCATCTCAGAACAAAGAGTTTGATTTATATGGCCAAAGAGGCACACAAAAAGCGAAGAAAGAGGCATTTCTTACTAGCGGTTTATGACATGTTAATGAGCAGCATCTCTCTCGATGGTGGCCACGCCCCCCCAGCGCCCCCTTTTTTTTTTGGCGGACATTTCTTTTGATGTATTTTAAACAGCTTTTTTTGATGAGTCAGTGAGCCGAACATCAACAAAAGCAAAAAATAATGGTAAATAAAAATGAATATTTAGCACGAAATATGAGAGGAGTTTTTTTATGGGTTAATGGATGTTTGGAATTTGCTAACTTTAAAATTTTTAAGTAATGACTTAATAAAAAAAATTTTTTTTTTATTAAAATCGTATGAAAATTTGTAGGTTGCCTTCCCAACTCAACTAATGCCATAAAAATAAAGCTAAAATCAAACTCGATCTCGAACCGGCTGGAATGCAATTCGATCTTAATTTTTTGTGTGTTCTTGCAATGAGTTTTTTTGTTAATTATGCCATGTATGTAGGGTATGTAGGTTTGTTCGGCCCGCTTCACAGACTCGTAAAAATTGTTGACGACAGTCTGTCAAAATATATGGATATAGCGATCGTTTCACCGACTCGACTCGACTGGACTCTCTATTTATAATAACTCAAACAGAGTTATGCGTTGCGTACGTGCCGTTTGTTTTGGGCCGCATTTGATTTATTGCAGAGACAACAGAGAGAAATAGACAACAACCAAAAAAAAAGGGAAAAAATCGAGAAATAAATAAAAGACAACACATGGAGGAGGAAACAAAATACGAAAATCGAAATACGAAATACGAGGCGAGTGAAAATCATGCGAACCGGGCTAAAGGCACGAACCAGAGACTCCCAGACTCTCGTTTAGGTTCAAACCGATTTGCCAGGAATGTCGCTCGACAACGAGCCCGATTTGATTCGATCCGCAGAGAAGAGAAGACTGCAGACTGGAGACTGTAGACTGGAGACCGCAGCCGAGCGAAGACTAAAGATTGTGCGGGCGCTTTTGTCTGGCCAAACAACAACTTCCCTCCTTTTGTCTAGACGAATTTCGAGTTAAACTAAAAAGAGTACACACACAAAAATCCCTTGTCCTTGAAATTGAGCTCTTGATTGACATATGCAAATGCCCTCAAGTCTTTTTGTCCCTTTCGCGAGATATAAATATAATATATCTGCCTTAAATCGACTTCATTCAAGTTGTTGGGATAATTTTTGGGACTATTTAACGCGTTTTTTGGTTAAAAACCTAAAATAGACTATCTGAACTGAATGACCCCTAGGTTAAATCAGGAAATATTTGGTATGTGGCACTCTTTTAACCAAAACTCCTATAAAATACAGAAAAATATAGTAAACTTTACTTACGCGCAGTAGGTTTTGCCATTGAGTTGTGTGACGCAGGTGCCGCCATTCTGGCAGGTCAAACTTGTGCAGGAAATCGGCGCCAACGCGGTATCTGGAAGGATAGGAAAATGTTTATAATCAACACAGGTTCATAATTAAAAACACTAGAGCTCATAAAATCCAAAGATGATATACCAGACTTCCTTTATAAATTCTTATAGACACCTTCTCCACTGACCATCCACCATATCTGTAAGATCATGCTAACTTGTCGCCCATTTATGTCTACTTAACATGCCACATCGTTGTAAAACAAAAAAAACAAAGAGAGAGAAAAAAGAGAGAATAAAAACATTCTTGTTCGGTTTGCAGAAGATCTACAGATCGTATATGTATCTCGGCCTTTTAAGGGCAAACGGGCGGCATGTCAAAGTCATTGTCTTCATCATCATCATTATCATCATTGTTGCCAATCACAGACAAAAAGTTCACTGCACTTCAACTGACCAGCGCTGCAGAAAAATAGTTGGATAAGAAAACTGAAACTTGTGCAATCAAATCAAATTATTATTATGCACAAAAAATATCCACACACAGAGCAAAAAAAAAGAGAAGAAGGCACACAAAAATTATGCTTATTCCATTGAAAAATATATGGCACACAAAATTAAACAAACGAAGCCGCAAACAAGCAATCCCCCCAATTTCACTTCACCTCTTCAGGTTCTGCCATCCAAAAAATATATCAGTTATGTACAATTGGGCTCAGAAGAATAGTGAACTTTGAGATTTATTGAAAAGTAATTTCAAGGATTTTTCTAAACTCTGAGAACATGAAATACTTTTTTATACACCCAAAAAAAAAAATCGACATGAAACGCAGATCGATTTTACATTATGTAATATCAATTTTAACAATCAATATGCTCGAAATGAGTATTTCATGTTAAAACGATATGCGTATTGCATAACCAGAAATTTACATGCGCATATCCATTTTACGTCGATTAATCAACAATTATTTAAACTTCACTTAAATATTTATAAAAATCTAAATTACATTTCCTTGCACTTTTCCCATCATCTGTGCTATTTTTTTGCGCCCAACTGTATATATGTTTGCTAATTGGGCGTGTGGCGATTTCCTGCGCTGGAAAAAGGCCAGAAAACCGAGGGACGCGGGGTTCCTAACTCAGCTGAACTCGGCTCTTCCATGCGGTTCAGTTCATTTCGGTTCGGTTCGAGGCGACGACAATAAGTTTTGATTGCCCCCGTCAGGCGGAGATAAATAAATCGCTTTGTCTGCCGAAAGGGGCGGTGGGCGGCGGGGCGTGGCCCAGTGGAGGGTGCTTATACACACACACACACACAATGAGTGACCACTGTACCGCCATGCATACACAAGCACAAATCAAATGCAAAAAGGCTTAAGTTTAAGCGCCAATTGAATGCACAAATTGAAAATTTCCAAGGAAAAGTAACGTGAGCGAAATTCTTAGTTTTTTATATTTAATTTTTTTTTTGGGATTTCATAAATATTTTTATTCTATATTTTTTTAAAAATAAAAATAATTTCATATGTAATTTTTAGTATCAAAAATAAATCTGAAATTTTTGTTTAACTTATTTTCTCTCACTGTCTGTCGTCTCCTTTAAACATTAATGATCGATGGCTTGTGGACAAGACGTGGCATAAATCCCAAAGATATATAATCTGCACTCACACATATATGCGCCTGATTAACTGGCTAATGACAATACATAAATAAAGCGGCGAAGGAAGCAAAATAAAAAAAGAAAATAATAATAAAAAATAAGAGATAACTTTAAATTGAGTCACATCCAATGTGTGCACAATATTGCAGAAATTTATGCAAAAGGAAAAAATTATTGCAGCATGCTCAGATGTTGCTCTGCATTTGATTGTCTTCGCTTGTCCGCGAGTGTGTGTGTGTGCGTTTGTTTGTAAACTAATTGACCTCAATTAGTGTAAAAAAAATAAAAAATAAAACAGATGCAAAAAAAAATGCCACAAATCTAAAAGAGAAACAGATATAAATAAAATGCAGTGTCAGTGTTGTGGGTGCAGCCTCCAAAATCGAATGATTTGTTTAAGTTACTTTAAAGATCTCATGTATCATATCATTATACCCGTTACTCGTAGAGTAGAAGGGTATATTGTATTCGTGCAAAAGTATGTAACAGGGAGAAGGAAGCGTTTCCGACCCTATAAAGTATATATATTCTTGGTCAGGGTCACTAGCCGAGTCGATATAGCCATGTCCGTCTGTCCGTCTGTCCGTCTGTCTGTCCGTATGAACGCTGAGATCTCGGAAACTATAAAAGCTAGAGGATTGTCATTTGGCATGAAGATTCTTGGAGTTCCTACGCAGCGCAAGTTTATTTCAAGAAGGTGCCACGCCCCCTCTAACGCCCACAATAGCTTATATACGATTTTAAAAATTTAAATATTTCGGAAATGTAAAAATGCAGTTTTGTTGTGTTTATCAATACCTATCGAAATGTAGAAGAAATTTTTTAAATCGGACCATTCGTTAAAAAGTTATTGCTGATCAAAGTCAGTCACTCGGCTAAAGGCAGTGCGAGGGAGATGGAGATATAACCATCTCCCTCGCACTGCCTTTAGCCGAGTGACGGGTATTAAATAGTCGGGACACCAACCCGACTATAGCGTTCTCTCTTGTTTTATAATGTTTTCAAGTAATTCATAATTATTTTTTAAGCATGCAAATATTTAATTTAATAATTTATTTATTTGTAGTTATCTTTTATTTTTATTTATTTATTTTGAAAAACGTTAAGGAACTAAAATCAACTCATTTGTTTAAGCTACTTTAAAGATCTCATGTATCATATCATTTTATAAAGTTTTCAAGTAATTCATAATTATTTTCTAAGCAATCAAATATTTAATTTAATAATTTTTTTATTTGTATTGCTTTTAAATTTAGTATTAGCTAATTCCGTTTTCTAATGTTTTTTATTTTTTTTCTTTTGGGAAAACTTTGAGGAATTTAAATTTACTAAATTGTTTAAGCTGTTTTATAAGTTTCAAATATCAAAACATTTTATAATATGTATTTTCAAGTAATTTATTATTATTTTCTAAGCATGCAAAAATAAATAAAGTAATCTATATATTTTAATTTGCTTTTAATTTTAATTTTAATTTTTTGATAATTTTGGTAATTTTTTAAGGAACTGAATTATTTGTTTAATTCTGTTAAACGTATTCTTCGTTGACAAAGTGACAAAAGTGCGTACATAAAATGGGCAAATGTCCGAAATTGAATTATACGAATTCCAGGTAAAGATCACATAAATGGGGACAGAGCTTAAATAGTTTTTTTTTTTGGTTTTCGAGAGGTGTGGCCGGGGGCTTATGACTCTGTTTAATTAATTTGCCGGCAAGAAAGGCGAGAAAGACAGAGATGGCACATATGGGCAACGCTTCATCGACAGAGCGTGAAAAGATTTTCAGTTTTTCAGCTGGTTTTTTTTTCTTTTTTATTGCGTGTGATTTACCGCACACATGTAAAATCAACGTGGAATTGTTTTTGGGCCCCGGTATTTATGCGCCGTTTAAGCAGATGCCCACGGTGCGCACATGCTTTTCCGCTTTTCCACCGCCGACAAATGAGCTGTTAATTGCTTGACTTGGCCCAAACCGAGTTAAGACCTAATTAAACTTGCTCAACGATATGTGTAATAGAGATTGGCCGTTTTGGTTTCGCGCGCAAATCCGGGGAATCTCTCAAAGTCACGACATTTCCCCAATCAACGATGAAAGCAGGCGTGACTGTGACTTGCAAATATCCGTGATATTGATCGATGAAAATGGAATGGAAACGACAGCCGAGTTATTTCATTTTCCTCAAGGGTAAATTTATTATATTAAACTTTCAACAATTCCTAGTTAATAGGATCATAGAAAAAAAATTGACAAAAGATCAGATTGCTATGTGCTGGTTAATTTTATATTTTTTAAAGATTAAGTTATTCATATCATTTTGATATGAATAAAGATTTTGTTTACTTTATTTTACATTATTTGTTCAAAAAATTATAAATTTGGTATTTCGTATGATATGATAAAATATCAAGTTGATATGTTTAAATCATAAATTTGACATAAATCATATCGGCTTATTATTGATATGACATAAGGTAGAATCGATCCTATTGCATATTGAATTTTATTTCTATGTACACTTTCTTTACAAGATATAAAAAATAAAATGTCATTTACCATCTGACACACATATTGTTAACCAACAATCTCCGCCATAAAGCGATCAATGAACCACTTGTAATTAACCGAAAATAAAAAACAATTTACATACATCAAACAAATAAAAACGACAAAAAAAAGGAAGCCAAGACAATAATGAAATATCTCCGCTGGTTTTTTCTTTTTAAATGGCGCTTATCGAATTTAAATTTTTCGCATTACCACATACGACAAAAAAAAAAACAGAAACAACAATGAAAAAGTAGCAAACGCTATCAGCATAATAAGCAACAACAGCTGCGACAACTAAAACAAAAAGCAACCACACCAAACTAAAACAAGAAAAACACCAACAAACACAACAAAAAAAAAATCCAAACCACGGCCAAAAATTTCTCACGCTTTTCTCTAAGCAAGAAAAAAAAAAGAAGAAATAATAATAAAAACAAAAACGTATCAACAAGAATGTCAGCAAGTGAAGATATAAAATAAAAAGGCAAAACAAAAACTAATTAAAGCTTTAAATTAATTATAATTATGAAGGATAAATAAATGGATTTATTTTCGAACGAAATCGGAAACCGAAAGACCAGTAGCTCTTTTCGACCTTATCGCCTTCCCCATAAAAAATCCATTCCGCTGGGCCCACTTTCTTATCCAAATTCAGTTTGTTCTCAGGCTTCCTTCAAGTTTATTCATGATCTACTACAATATTTCGTCACGAATTTGATCAGAAACAAGAAAGGAAGCTAGCTTCGGCCAGCCGAAGCTTATATACCCTTGCAGATACTTCCTATTAATGACTAATTTTCCGATCGTTCCTATGGCAGCTATATGATATAGTTGTTCGATATTGATAAAATTAAAATCGATATTCGAAAACATTTAAAAAGTCTCATATCCCAGAGTAGAAGAAAATACAATAAAAGTCAACGAAGCAATAATTTATTTCCTATTATATTCCCATTAATTTTCCGATCGTTCCTATGGCAGCTATATGATATAGTCATCCGATTTTGAAAAAATTTTATTCGAAATTCAGAATTAGATAAAAAATGGCATTTCCAAAAGTAGGAGGTTCTAGGTTCAAAAACACCCAAGATATAATTTTTTTTTCATTTTTTTCGCCGATTATTCCTATGGGAGCTATATGATATAGTTGTCCGATCCGGCTCGTTCCGACTTATATACTACCTGCAACAGAAAGAAGGCTTTTCGGAAAGTTTTAGCCCGATAGCTTTAAAACTGAGAGACTAGTTTGCGTAGAAACAGACAGACGGACAGACGGACAGAAGGACAGACGGACAGACGGACATGACTAGATCGACTCGTCTAGTGATGCTGATCAAGAATATATATACTTTATGGGGTCGGAAACGTCTCCTTCACTGCGTTGCAAACTTCTGACTGAAATCATAATACCCTCTGCAAGGGTATAAAAATTCGCATGCTTCAATAAATAAATAAGAATATCTAGAAAAGGTATGTATTCCTATCATATAGGGGTTACTAAAGACCAGGAAGGATTTTATCTGGCTATTAGATTAAAAAATATTATTGTTTAAACATTAATTCAGCATATCGGTTTTTTTTCTTAAGCTTCCCTTTATGAAAACCTAAATATAATGATCGATTTGATTTTTTTCAAGTGCTTTAAACAATAGATTCTAAATGGTAGTATTTAATTATTGTATATTTATTTTCATTCAAAAGATACTGTTCTTTTGGCTCAGCCTAACAGTTTCTTCAAAGGAACTTTGGGTTTTCCGCCAAAATAATTTTTATTCAATTGCTTATTGATCGTTTAACCCCCGCAATTTGAATATCTTTTGTTTCCAATTTAATATTCTCGAGTGTTTCCATTTGTAATTGATCTCTTCTTGCTCTTACATTCATGCACATTTATTTATTTATGTCTGAAGTGTATGGCGAGATGATAAAAGAAATTTTCATAAACAATTTACGTCGCAAAAAAAAACTGCAGCACTGATAAGCTGCCAAAGAAAACGAAGCGATCATCGAACGATCATTATTTCTATGGGAATTGTTCAGCGAGTGATTACAAATTGCTGCGGGGGCCAAGCAATAAATAAATACTTTGCCTACATAAAATGTGTAATGGCGAATGGGAAATTGGTTAGAAAGAAGTACAGCTGCGGAGAAAATAACGGTGATAGAAGAACGTATTTTGAAAGCAATAAAAAAACGGGAACAAAACATAAACATTTTCAGGACTATCGAGGGTCAGCGAATATGCTATCGCTATAATCGATAATTTTTTAAAGAAGTTATATTAGTTTCTTGTTGTGGGATTTACATCAAAAATTAACTTGAAATATAAACTAATGGGCGAAAATGATTTTGATTAAATTTAAAATAATAAAAAAAAGCACTATCGAGGGTCAGCGAATATGCTATCGCTATAATCGATAATTTTTAAAAAAAGTTGTTTCTAGTTTCTTTTTTTGGGATTTACATCAAAAATTAACTTAAAATGTAAACTTATGGGCGAAATTGATTTTGATTTAATTTGAAAGAATAAAAAAAAGAATTTTCAAAAATCCTATCGATTTAATCGATACATTTTTTTTTTGTATTAATAAACTATACTACTTATATAGAAGTTGCCCTGGGCAGTGGAAAATGAGCGTCTTGCAGAGGCGTTGTAACAACGGCAGCAGGCAACAAAATGCGGAAAGATTGTAAAGTGTTAATGAAAAAGTAGCCGAGATCGCTGGAGAAGCAAAAGTAGCAAAAGGGGCTCGAGTGGAGGGAAAAAGGGGGAGTGGCGCACAGGGGCGGTGGGGCGTGGGGGGCGTGGAGCGGGGGCAAGTCGTAAAACGTATAAACGAGTGTGGGAACCGACGTCAACGAAACACAACGTCTCGCTCTTTCTTTTGGTCTTTTTGGGTTATGTGGCATGGAATTTTGTCTTGGATCTGGCTCTCTCTATCTCCCTCTCTCTCTCTCTCTCTCTCTGTCTGTCTTTTGTCCATCTCTTTCGCGCCATCTATCTCCATCTCTCTCGCCCCAGTATCTCTATCTCTTCTAACCCCTTTTGTTTGGTCCGAAGCGTCTTAAGCTTTTGATAGATTAATAGGCCACTGTCGTCGGCGATAGCAAAAAATAAAAAAATGAGGAAAAATCGAAAAGAAAAAATAAATATATAGAAAAATTAAAAACAGACTGTGCAATGCTCCTCCCTATCATAGCCCCCTATATCCCCATACTCATAATTTTGGATCACTGGGGGAGGAAGTTTGTGGTTTTTGCGGTCTACGAAATTGTTATTGCAACATATGTTGAAATAGATTTTGGATTAGACGATTTTTGTAAGGCGAAAAAAAAACTCAAGGGGAAATGCCTGGGAATGTGGTTTATGGGTTCCCTGATTGATGTCTTAGGACCAGATTTGTATATCAATTTGTGAAGGAAAAGAAACAGGAAACTTATTGCTGCAATATTTCTAAAAAGATAATGGAATAAAGTTCATTTTTTAATTAGAAATTCAGAATAAAGTATGAATAAATAATTTGAGCATAAAGCAATTGAATATTATAAAATGGGGAAAATCTGTAAATAATATTTTACAACAAAAAACATTTTTTTTAATATTTTATTTATAGATCTGCAATATTATTTCTTATTAACCAAGTAAAAAAAATCACCCAGTTCTTAAGTGGCAAGCAAAACTTTTCACAGTTGAGCGCTGTTTCCACTTGATGATCATCATCAGTCGTTGTTTTCCCCCCGTTTTCCACGACGACTCGCATTTTTTATTTTCCCACATGAGAAGCTCGGATGATTAGCATAATGCTTAGCCAAATGAAAGATAATATTATGAGAATAATTGACCTACCCGACGATGTAATTGAGTGCATGATAAGAGGGGGTGGAAAATGTTTGTAATTTTTTTTTATTTTGGGTTTGGGAGGGAGGATGAGTATGATAAACAGCCCTCAGGAAGGACACACAGCTGCAGTTGTAAGTAATCTATATCTATATGTATGTATGTATTTGGGTAATTCAAGTGCACTTGAAAACATATGCGACACTTTGACAAAATCCGCCCTCGCTGGGGGAAAAATATATATCAAATATATATATATATAGAGAGAGAGAGAGAGAGAGAGAGAGAGAGAGCTAGAGTTCAAGAGGTCGAGGCTGTAGGAAATGCGCGCCAAACTGAAAAAAAGGCCACGCAGGCGCACAAACAAAAAGGGTTGTTGCTCGAAAATCCATAAAAATAATGGCATATGAGTGATATTGTACGCAGTGTCTCGTCTCTCTTTCACTCCTCTTGTGTATACTTTAAATAAACTGAAGCATTTAACACTTCCGGCAGACAACAAACCAGCGTGTGAATGTTTAGTTAAAGTTCGAAAAAGGAAAAAAAATATAAAAAATGAAAGAAAAGTCTTCGAAGTCTTCGATTCATATTTACTTTCCGCCTCTGCGCTAATTTGTCACTGGAGATAGAGAGAAGAAATGCTAGTTCTTCTGGCGCCGCTCGGCAAATGGCCTTATGCAAATGTCGCGCAGGTTGCAAGTGCTAAGGGAAAAGCCAAAGAGAAAGAGTCTGGAAATGCAGAAGATGCATCCGAAAGATATGCCTAATCAATGCTAAGTGATCGTTGGCTTGAAGGGGAGTCTTTAAAAAGTTGCTTGACATTCCCAATACACTGACCCTGTGTCATTTAGGTATTGTAATAAGTTGATGATATTTTATCATATCATATGAAATATCAAATTTAGTATTTTTTGAACAAATAATGTAAAATAAGGTAAACATAATCTTTGTTCATATTAAAATGGTCTTTAAAAAATATAAAACTGACCAGCATATAGCAATCTGATCTTTTGTCAATTTTTTTTCTGTGTAGCTACTTCGAAACATCATAAAAATTTTTTTTTTTTTTAAATCCAATTGGAAATGTTATAAGAAAAAAGAAATATTTTAAAACCATTTTCTGAAAATTATAGTAAAATTATAGTAAAATCATGTAGTTAGAACAAAGAACATCCTCTTTTGCATTTCCTTGGGCATTTCCAAAAGGCATCCGAAGTACTTTAGAGCCAACAACTGTCAGATGCTTGAAATTTGAGATACATTTTCAAGTGGCAGCCTGAAGCATGTGTTTATCTCAGTGTTTGTGTATCCTGCAGTTCCAAAGGTATATTTTGTGTTTTTTTTTAAGTATCTGTCGTGGTATCTAGTTACCTTACATTGTATCCCCATTACACTTTAGACGCAAACTTAGTGGAACAAAACGATACGAACGTATATCTTTATCTTAGGGAATTTTTAGTGGACAGTTAAAGCGACTTTGTCTTAAATGTAGATTCTATCCCGTATTTATGATGCGCCATTCCCTGCTAATGTTTCTTCAGAAGGATCTTTAGGGTTCTTAGGCTCTTGGGACCACCATGAAATTTATCATTCGGCCATATCATCCCGTATCATTTGGCAGTGCCTTGCGTTTTCCTTCGACCTCCGATCATTATTATTATTATTATTATGCAAGCCAAAGTATCTATGCATCTCTCGAAGTCAACCACTCACTTGAGCTTGGACCGATCTCTATTTCTCCCCCTACAGATGGTTCTCAAACACGCATATGTGCAGGAAGATGGAGAAGGAGACGGAGACGGATAAAGAGGAGATGAAGATGGAGAGGCAGCAAAGAAGACAAAGTCGGAGCAATTTCAGTTTCAACTTGAGAAGACGACGAGCACACGATCGGCGACTGTCGTCGATCCGCTCAAGTGTATATAATGATGATTGTCATTTTTCATTGCCTCCTCCAAAACAGGATAGAAGACGGGAAAGAGACGGCCATAGATCGAGGGATAGAGAGAGAGAGAGGGAGAGAGGGAGAGAGGGAGAGAGCGAGAGAGCTTGGCCAAGAAGTTTCTATGCCAACTGATTGCGTTTGCCCAGGAAATCGTAAATTTCTTTAATGGCAAGTCAAGAGCTAAGGAAAAAAATTATATTCAACACAGCATACAAGAGCAATTATCTAATTATTTTGCATTTTTGGGTTTATTTTAGATGGATAGAAATATTTTAATCAGAAAGTTCTAATTTATTAGAGAAATCTTCCAGTAATTAAAGAAATTTTTTTCGCGAATTCTTAAGCACCTTTATAACAAAATCGTCTGAGCTACAATTTCCGCGAATTCTTGAGCATTAGTTTTAAATTTATTGGTTTTAAATTAATTTCGCGAATTCTTAAGCACCTTTATAAAAAAATTGTTAGAACTACAATGTCAGCGAATTCTTTAGCATTTGTTTTAAATTTATTGGTAATTTTTATGAAAAGTGTAATACGATTTTTGAAATTAACGCGAATTCTTTAGTACCACTTTTTGATTTCCCGGTGAGAGAGCTGGTTGTACAACATAGCGTGCATTTGCGATGGGGGATTTCCAGGGGGCGTGGCAGGGGCCCAGCCTAAAAGCCCAAAAGCCTGGAAGACAAAAAGAGACCGGGCCAAAAGCGAAGGAGAGAAACCAAACCAAACCAAACCAAACAAGACACTTTGGGTAATATCTATAAAAATCGTTGTTGGTGTGTGTTTCTGCGAGGAGGGGGAGGGGGAGGCAAAAGAGGCGGGGCTGGGTCGAAAGGAGGGGTTCTTCTGAGGTTGTCAGCCTTTTTTCATTTTTTTTTTCTTGTACGAGTATCTCTCAGATACTTCTACTTGGCGATCGCGTTCGCGTTCAAGAACAAGCCACACAAAGGAGAGAAGACCAAAGAGACCAGCCAAGAAAACCCAAGAAAAAGAAAAGGAAAAAAAAAACTAAAAACTTGTTCGGTCAGTGCGTTCGTCTCTGTTTGTGTGTATCTTGTATCTCTCGTCTTGGCCCAAAGTGTAGATGTATGTATCTGTATCTGCCGACTCGAAATGTACATGTGTTGGCCATAAAGAAAACTCATTAAACTGGCCATGGCAGAAAGAGTAAGTCAGGGCGCACTAATTCGCCTGGCCATCATTAAAAGTCAATAAAAGGCAAGAGGAGAAGATCCCAGTTCCAAGATCCGAGATTCAAGATCCGAGCGAAGCGAAGCCAAGCTGAGATTTAGAATCCATACAATCCATGGATTCTTCTAAGCCGATTTAATTGCAGCCGACACATGTGAGGACTGTTTTCATAATTAGTTTGGCCAGCAGCAAAACATTACTCATACACTATATATGATAGATGGTCAAGTTATATAGTTATACATATATATATGAAGAGGGAGATGAAAACCTCAATTCATTCGCTGAGGCCATTTGAGGCATTTTCCCAAGACAAAACTTGGAAAGTAGTTGTCAACACACATTGGTTAGAGAGATGGGCTGGGAAAATGATTTTCATGTTTATGCAATGACTATGGGAACAAATAGCAAATATCAGTAAAAGCAAAAGAAAAGACAGACAGAGTTTGGGGTTAGGAGAAACCGAATTCTACCTGAAAAACCTTGCCAATTCTGGTTTCAAAGGTGTGTCCCGAAAAACAGGATCGAGATCGTCTGGAACGGAACTGCTCTGCCGTATATCCAATGCCATATCAAGTGACCAGCCAACAAGATTCCTTCCTCTTCGCTTCTCCCCCATTTTGTATTATTTTCTCGTTTTTTACTTTATCACTTACAGGTTTTTTTTTGTTTTTGGCCAGGCGAAAGGCAAGGAGTAACAGCAGATTTAACACTTGAGAAATTAGCCGATTTCATATACCGTTTTTATAATTAAGTCTTCTTAAGTTACTGATGGGAAAGTTATATATATTTTGTATTTTTTTTGAACCTTCGTCGGCGGTGTCGATTAATTAATAAATGCGACAGTAAATGGTCGATAAGTGGCTGTCTCGAATTAATTGAGACGCCGAAATAAGAGAGACTTTCACAATAATCTGGGCTTTAGAGTGCGGCGTCCTTGGAAAAAGGGTTTTGAAGTCGTGAGAATTGGCCTGTTTTTTTCTTTTTGGGTGTGATATTTTTACAGTGATTTATTGATTCACTTGAATTAGTACATTTTTTAAATATCAATTAATGATTTAATGCACTCTTCATATTTTTATTGTTTACCTGAGCATTTTTAATGATAATTTGATGTGAAATATATTCAAATTTACTTAATGGCAATTGCATGAATTTTTTTGTTGAAATTTTTAATTGATTTTACAATATTTTCGAAGTAAATGTAGGCTACACGGATAAAAAAAACGTAGTAAATCCAAAGATTTCATATTTAATCCAAATATTTTGCGATTTTTATTTAAAGTAAATATGAAAATATTACATTTTAAAATTATGGTTAATTTTAATAACGGTTAACTTTTCTTTAAATATAAAATTTTTTTTTTTAATGAAGTAAAATAATTTTTTTTGCCTTGTTTAAAATATTTCTATTCGTTAAATTAATTATTCAATTAAATATTACGTTTTTTGTATGTAATTTAAATATGTTATAGCAATCTTTGCATTCAATATGCTAAATATTTGCATATTTTTACTATTATATTTTTTGATCAGTCTAGGTGATTTGGATAAAGGTAACATTTAAAGCCATTACTTTATGCTCATATTTCCCAGCAATAAATCTAGATAGTCTCCTACCCTCATCATCCGCTGGCTGATCCTTCAACTTAAGTGCTCCTCTTCCCCTTTTAATTTTATTTCCATTAAATTTAGTTGCAACTTTATGTGGCTGATCCATTCCGATCATAAAATGCGCATTTTACGACCCATAACTATGGTTATATAGTATTTATATAGTATTTACTGGGGTCTAGGCGAGGGCTAATTAAGGGACCATCGTCGTTCGTGTGCGTGACTTACGAAAGTCAAGAAATGTGTTGTGTTTTGTTTTTCGGGGTGCGCACAGGATATACAGGAAATAGCTGAAGAGAGCAGGCAAAAGATACAAAAGTATCTCAACCGATACTCTACTCTCTCTCTCTCCCTCTCTCTATATTGCTTCCCTCTCGCTCACTCACTGTATATCGTAATTTGATCTTTGAGCAAACAGCTAAAAGAACGCGCATGTGCAATATGCCAGGATTCAGGGGTTGCTCCTGCCTTTCCGGGAGAGCCCAGCTGTCGTTTATTCTTGCCGATACGCTATATATATTCTATATGGTCCCCTTTGCCCCGAGATGTGATGAAATCGAATGCGGTGGTTGGTTGGTTACCGTTACGTGCCACATTAAACCTGCGAGAAAAAATATAATACCCCAAAATTGGTGGCTAAATGCAGGCGTTCGATCGCACAAAGTTGAATAAACTTGGGATTGGATGCTCAAAAATAAAGGGGGCAAATTAAATCTCTTAGCCACTTTTAACTAATTTAGATTTAGATTTTTTCTTAACAATCATATAGAGGCTTAATATGATAATTAATTTTTTAGCTTTTTCTTAGCCCATTTATTTAAGTTTTACTACAACTTCCTTTTTGCTAATTTCTTGCAGCTGAAAAATGCAAATGTTTTGTCGCTCGCAAAAGATCACACGATCGCCCATGGCTAATAAACCCAGACAAAAAAAAAAGTGTTTAGGAGGCGGAAACCCGAGCTCAGGAAATGCCTAGGTAAAAGTTATAAACATAATAGTTCAATGATCCTCAGTTGCAGCTGTAAAAGAAAACATGAATTCTGGTAACGATTATTTAATTGATTCGAAATTACATGAATTAAATAATCGGAATTACATGAAACTATTTTTTCAGGTTCTGTTATATTTTATAGTTAAAAAATGCATAAATTGGGAGACCAAATTGTTTTCTTTTTTTTTTTAATCTGGATAATATTATGTCTTTAGAGTTCTTAAAATGGGTTCGAAATTCGGAACTAATTTTTTGAGCGGCATTTCCCGTTTTCCCATCGCTCAGCCCAGAATTCCGCCTAAAAAAGATTTCAAGTTCCGTGAAAATTGACATTTTGCTGAGGCAATCGACCCTAAGTACACCTACAACCGATCCGATCCGATCCGGTATTTACTCAATGATTAGACAACGGCCGTTCCATATGCAAATAGCAAATACCAAATACCAGTTGTCAAATAAAGCCCTATATGCACATACATATATCATATGGAGGAGTTCCTTTCCAAGAAGTTGGAAAGGAAGTTGTCCTCCACTCGATAAGCAAATAGCGCAGCGAAAACACAAAGGAAAAAGAGCTGGCAAAGAAAAGAAAAATTTGCCTTTTGCCGACGGTAAAAACAAACTTTTTTTTATTATTTTACTTGGTTGTTTTTTTTCGAAAAGGTGGGTTTTCAAATCTGAGAGAGCATGCGCAGTCAGCAGAGAGCCGAAAAGAGGAAGAACAAGTATGAAAGAGAGAGAGAGAGAGAGAGAGGAATCGAGAGAAACCAAGGAGAGGGAAAAAAAACGACCACCTGTCCGAAAACTGACAACAAAGCGAAGCGAAGGAAGACAGCGAAAAGGAAGCGCGGTGAACACAAGCCACAAAAAGGAAGGTGAAGAAGTAGGAGCAGCGCAAAAGGGAGACGGATGAAGAGGGGTCGAAAAGGGAGCTACATTTATATGGGGATTCGAATTCCCTTAAAGTCCTTAAATTCCTTAATTCCATTAAGTTAAGATCATAAATGTTTTTATATCATTTTTTAAGGTATAAAACTAATAGATTTATTTAAGAATTTTCTTTTCATAAGGGAGATTTATTTAAAACTATATTCTACAAAATGCATTAACAACTAAATTGTAAGAATATTAAATAGGGATACCAAAAATATAAGGATAGTTAAATACAATTGGAATTATTTTGTTACCCTTTTGTGCAAATATGAGTTAAAAATTCCTTAGTTAAAAGTACATTTCATTCTGTACTCTCAATGTCAATAAATTGTAGTTTTTGAAGTTTTTAATTCAAGAAATTGGGATTACAGATTCCCTAACTCAAGAGTTATTGAAAGAAGCAAGACAATAAATAGCTTGGAAAACCAAAGAGTTATTAAAGAGATCGAAACAGGATCACCATAGGTATGTAAATACATTTAAATTATTTGTGGTTCTGTGGCATTTATGGGTTAGGAAGGAGATCTTAAAGGTAAGTTCGTGTGGGTTAAAGGTAGAATAGAAATAACCATATAGTAGTTCCCACCAATTATAAAAATACCGCCTATATGTAGATTTTTGGACCTGCGATTCGGCTTGAAATTCCATCCATCAATATAATACAATGTATTACAAACTTATACCATTAAATTGAATGTTCTGGGAGTCTAAAGTCGTATTATGGATCATTTTAGAGCCCCGGAATTTGTGTGTTAATGCACCCACCCTATTTTCTCCCCCCGTCATTCTAAGCGGCGTCTCCGCTTTACTCACCAGTTCCGCGGACGGTGTTTGGCAAATTCGCAAACGCCAGCGTCAGCAGCAGCAGAGGCAGCGACGCCGACAGCGACGCAACGGCGTGCATTTTGTTAATCCAACAACAAATCCAAGTGTTTGGTGCGCGACTGCGACGTCGGCTGCGCGGCGATTGCATTGTAATCCAGTTTTCCAGTTAACCACTTTTCCAGTTTTTCACCTCTTCCTCTTCTCTTCTCGGTTTCTTTGCGGGCTCTCCTCCTTGGTCTCTCTCTCTCTCTTTGAGAATGTATTTTATTTCGAGGATGTCGTGGATATTTAAGTGTTTTTGCTTTTTCGTTTTTTCTATTTTGTTGGCGGTTTTTCTCTTTGATAGTTTCAAAACTTAAGATCTTAAAGCTTTATTTGATCAACTAAGAGGAGGCACTTTCCCGACGACGGCGACATTTTCCGTTTTGAAACATAAAAAAAAAAAATGGCAAAAAAACCAGCGCTCTTTTTTTTGTTGTATTTTTTGTTGCCTTTTTTATACTGTGAGGATCGAGCAAAAATTCAAATTCAAACCGACGCCGCACGCTTGCGTATTGCTCTCTCCCTCGTTCGACTCACTCGCCTTCTCACTCACACACACGCGACTCGAGGCAGATACACTTTTCGAAAAATCCTTGTTTCTTTCTTCTTCTTATTCTTTTTTTGTGTTGTTATCCCTTCCACAAGAACTCCTTTTTTAGCGGCGTTTTCTGTGGCGCCATTCCCGTATTTTTCTTGTTGTTGTTGTTTTTTATTTCGTATCCTCTATTCTGTTTCGGTTTTCCTTGCACTCACTTTCAAAAAAAAAAATAACTGTGCTGTGTGTTTTCCAGGTTCCTCTGACTTTGCGCTCGTCCGCTCTCACAACCGTTTCGTCCACTCAAAAAAACCGTTTTAAAAACCGATCTGTGCGATAGGGATGTGAAAATGTATCAGTGAATATATCGGTATTCATTGAATTAAAATAAATACTATCGATATATTGAAGCCTTGGTATATTTTTCCCACCTCTGACTCTCTCACCTCTCTCATTTAACAGAAATGTTAAGACAACATTTTATTAAAAATCTCCAAAATTTTAGAAAACATTGTATCTTATTCGGTTAAATTGAGAGGAGAGAGAATGCAGATCTGTGCGCGGTAGGGATGTGAAAAATTAATCAGTACATCAATATATCAATATATGTTCACTGATTCCCTTTTCGGCCGCAATGGCGCTCTTGTTATGTTAGATTCAGCGATCAGAAAAATTGTATTATAATGTTATCTTAACATTTATGTTAAATTGAGAGGAGAGAGAGTCAGAGGTGGGAAAAATATATCAAAAGATATCGATATTTTTCGGGTGATGTATATTATATCCTTTTGATGTTTTTATTTACAAATTTTATAATATCGATACGATATTCGTAACATATTTCCACAACCCAAATGCAAGGGGAAGAACGACGTTGGGCATTTTTAGCGCTTTTATTGGCTCAGTCGCTTCCCAGCTCTGTTTTGCTCCGCCTAACAGTGCTCTGTTAAGTTTCTTAACCATTTGGAAGTGCTGCGAGATCGGTTGAAGAATAAATAAGGCCCCGGGATTGTGTGTCCGCTAGGCAGGAGGGTGTATTCGCTAAATGTTAAATATTTAATATTTAAATATTTAAATATTTCACGATTATATATGTAATAAATAAAATAAAACGAGTTATAACACTTTATTAGCATTCTGTGAGCTGAATTCCCCAGCTGCTGTCCCAAAACTTTCAGAAAATTACCCCTCTGTTCATTTGAATGTATGGTGCATGTATATTCTACTTAGAAAATTGTTTATTTTACAAAATGTTTTATATCCAGTTTAATGTTGTTTAAAGTCCACCCATTTCACCACTGATACACAAACAAATGAGGCAATATTTAATAATTTTATTGAGACAATTAAGAATTTTTGTTTTCATTTGTATTTTACTCTTTATGCGACCTTTGTAATTTTATATATTTTAGTCAATTGTGTGGTGGCTAGGGCATTTTTAAAAGACATTTATTGCTTTCAACTTACAGTGCGTTTATTTATGTTTCGTTATCTGGTTGGCAAATAAAATAATGTTTAGCACTACAATTTCGACCAGCCATCCCCCTGAAATCTAGACCAACGCATTTATCGCTATTTTCGGTATTTATTCCCCACCAATTGAAAAATGATGCAGGCTTTCCGGAGGCCGTCGATATGAACTTTCCGTCTTCATTCTTGATGCCAGTCCAGTAAAAACAACAATAAATTTTAATAAGTTTCGGTATTATGGCTGTGAGTTCCTCTTCGGGTTTGAAAGCCGCCAAATAGCCGCCCATTCCTCGACATGTTTCTGCAGCCTCATCCCAGGTTTTTTCAATATCATTTTCGATATAAAAATATCTAGAGCCTATTAGCTCAAATTTCGGAGGGATGATCTTGTTATTCATTCTGGAAAGGGTTTCGAGAAGGGTTTTCTGGAAGGCCGACTGTTGGTTCTCCAGCGCCAGAAGTTGGTTCTCAGTTTTGTTTTGAAGATCCTTTAGTTGGGCCTCCACTTTGGTCTCGAACATCCGACGTTGTCCCTGCGTTCCATTTAATCTCTGCTCAAAGGATTCAAAAATGGCTGTATTCTGGTCCTCCAGCTTTTTTTGAACAGCCAGAAGTTGGGCATCCAACTCTGTTTTCCAGGATGTCTGCTGGTCACTCATATTAGTGTGCATTTCCTTCAGTTGGGTCTTCAGTTCGGAATTCGAGGCCAAAAGCTGATCTTCCGTCCTTTGAAGGGAATCCAGATTCGTCTGCAGTTGGTTTTTCAAATCGGCATTCAGGGTCTGATCCTCCAGCTTTTTTTGAACAGCCAGAAGTTGGGCATCCAACTCGGTTTTCCAGGATGTCTGCTGGTCTCTCATATTAGTGTGCATTTCCTTCAGTTGGGTCTTCAGTTCGGAATTCGAGGCCAAAAGCTGATCTTCCGTCGTATTAAGTCTCATCTCCAGGTCGTCTTTGGTAACGGTCCTTTCAAGGGAATCCAGAAGAGGTTTCTGCTGGTCCCCCAGATTCGTCTGCAGATTATGCAGTTCGTTTTTCAAATCATTGAGTCTCGCTCCGAATTCCTCTTTCGTGGTGATGTTCTTCAAGGAATTCTGCATGGTGATCCTTTGGGCCTCCACCGTGGACTGAACTGCCAGGAGCTTCATCTGGATGGACTGATGCTCGCCGTGGATCCTTTCCAACTTGGAATTGGTCTCGGGGATCAAATCCATCATCGGATGGAGTTTGGCAACGCAGACGTCTCCACAATGAATGGGAGGATCCTGCGGCAGGCGAACGGAGTGTCCTTTGTCCTGAGAGTTGGCCAAGGATCCTTGCAGATTCAGGATAATGAAGGCCAACACAGAAAAGGATGCCAGCTTAAGCATTTCGAATAATTAGGTGCACACGAAGGGAACTTTTAACTCGTACTGAAAATAAGCTGCCATCTCAAAAGTGAAGAAACCTAAAATATTGCTGATAAGCGGACTTAGAATTCCGAAAACTACGTGGACCAATGTCGAACGAGTTTTTGCGGAAAACAAGTGAGATAAGGCATTTTGATAGAGTGTTTTTTAATTTTTGTATTTAACATTCCAAGATTTTTCCCCAAAATTCATGAAAGTTCAAATGCATCGGAATTTTTTATACCCTTACAGATCGTTACCATAAAATTAGAAATGAATATCAGAAATATGAAATAAATAAATTAACAAAAATATTTCTATTTTTGAAATCGGCTATTAAATAGAGAGTGTGAGAGAGATAGAGATATGCAAGCAAGAAGCTCGAAGTGGTGCCATCTAGCGGAAAATATATTATTTGCTCATAGCTTTTTAATGAGTGGGCCGATTTAAAAAATTCGCAAATATAAAAAATGTAGTAAATTACAGCTTTTTGCTCTCATTCAGCATCTTTTTGAGAAATGATTTTCGTTGATGCCCGTCCAGATCCAGTAGCAATACTCTTCCTTAAGTTTCGGCAAATAGCCGGAAATAAGTTGGCTGTAAAAAACATGCGCCAGCAATGATTAAATATATAAATATATAATCAACATTTCGCAGAAGTGAAATTCTCAGAAAATGACCTAATTTACCATTTCATATCAGTGCTTTTGCACACACGTTCTGTTAATCTTCAAGTCCGTTTTTAAGGCCGTACACACAAAAAAATCAATTGGTAAATGTAACCAATTTAATGGTAAAACGCTCTCCAACCATCAAATTGTCAATTTTAGCCAACAAATAGTTACTCTGACAACAACATAAGACACAAAACTTAAAATTTTATGGTAGTTATACTATTAAATAGTAACAAAAGGCGAAAACAAAATACACGTTACTATTTTCAACACTAGAAAACCAGGGACCGTAACTGTTAACAGTTTTATTTTAAAAGTCACATTTTAACTGTTATTTTCTGATTTGTAAAGTAAAACTCAAAGAATAACTGTTTATTCTTAAGTTTTACAATAAAAGTTAAAACATATGTGTTTTTGAGCGTGTCTTTTTTAAATTATATATTTTTTTTCCAAAATGTCAAGGAATAAATGTTAAATATGAAAATCAACGAATAACAGTTATTTTATGAGTTTTATTATAAAAATAAAAAAAAAAACATTACGGATTTTAGGACTCTTCTATGTGCATGTTTTTTTTTGTATGAAAAATTTTCAATAACAGTTTATTTCGAATGTGTCAATTTTACCCATCAAATTTTTTTGTGTGTTCTCTTACTTTTTCTAAATATGTATATTGTTTTTGGTACCCCCAATGAGTAGCTGAAATTAAAAGTGGAATGAACTGGTTATAGGCGATGCTTTAAAGATTATTATAGGTACATATGTACATATTTATACCCTTGCAGAGATTAGTATAATTTCAGTGAGAAGTTTGCCACGCAGAGAAGGAGACTTTTCCGACCCCATAAAGTATATAAATTCTTGATCAGCATCACTTGAAAAATTGATCCACGTCCGTCTGTCCGTCCGTCTGTCCGTTTCTACGCAAACTAGTCTCTCAGTTTTTAAGCTTTCGAGATGAAACTTTCCCAAAAGTCTTTTTTCTATTGCCGGTAGTATATGTCGGAACCGGCCGGATCGGACAATTATATCTTATAGCTCCTATAGAAAGGATCGGAAACAAAAAAAATTCTACCTTCGGTGTTTTTTAAATATTACGTTTTGCTTTGGGAATATTATTTTTAAAACATTTCAAAATTAAAAATTTTTTTTTAAATCGGATCATATTTGGCTGCCATGAACACGGTCGAAAAATTAATGGAAAAAATCTTTGTTGATTTTTATTACATTCTCTTCTTTTGTGGAATATAACTTTTCTTTAAAATTTATTTATAAAATAATTTCTTGGGATTTGTTTATGAGTGTAGTCTTCTACACAGGGAAAAAACATTATAAGTTACGATGATTATTGTAATGAAATTCAGTATTAATTCTTGATACTGAATAAATTAATATTTATAATGAATATTTTATGTAATGCCTATTTTTGGGGGTTTTTCTTTAATTCAAATCTTCCCAAGTACTTGCCTTAATTTTTAAATCCAGCCCCCGAGTGAAATTAAGGATTCCTTTTCTTTTTTTTTTTAGCATTTTTAAATATTTTATTTCTTTTTTTTCTTGCATTTTTATTTCAACTAATTTGAGTTGTTCTCGACTTAAGTTAAGATTTCGTTTTCTCTTCCTTTAGCACGCAATACGTTCTTAGTTTTCATTTTCTGAACCATTTCCTCAGCACTCTGCACTTTACATACACGTTTCTTGCAATTATCGTAATTTACTTGGCTTAATAGGATTTTCATTTTCATTTGAATTTTCTGTTTTCATTTTTTTGTATCGTTTTGTATTTTTTTTGTAACGTCTATGTAATTGAACTTTTAATTGAATCGTTTGACAATTATCCAAAAAATGTAACACCATCTCTATTTCCGATTCTCGGAACCGCATTCCATTTAAAAAGCTCTGCGCAAATAGGCCAAGGAAAGAATAGAATTGGATTCGAGTGAATAAATCAGGGTAAATGAAGAACATTTAAAGCATTTTCTGTATTACTCTAGATGAATATGTATATTTGTGTATATGTTTTACCAAAAAAAAAAACGAAAAAAACAAGAAAAAATTAATTACAGTATTGGCTTAATGAATTAAGAACCCAACGAGGAATCATAAGGCAGCATTTCGTGTTAAAAATTTTACGCTTCACACTTAGTTGCGTTTTTTGTTTTTTTTTGGTAGATCGCTCAAATGTTTTACAAATTGTTGCTAAGCTTTTTAAGTTTTGCTTTTTTTTTACCATTAAAATTGTTTACATGTACTTCTCGTTTACGTTTATAAATAGGCTTAAACCACTAGGCAGACAAAAAAAAAACAAACATTCTCTCTAATCTTAGCTAGTCATTTAATTTAAGCGTTGACATACACATTTATGCTCTATATATATATATATATACGATATACAATATTCCACTTGTTTCTTTACATAATTGATTTAATTTTAAATTTCATTTTCTCACTTAAGGGCTAGGCAAAAAAAAGTATTCAACTTGAATGCTGCATGCTAAGGTCCTGAAAACCCGATCAAGGTTCAAAATTGGGAACTATAGTGGCGGCTTTTTATTTATCTATTTAAATTTTTGGGGATTTTGAAATTGTGTTAATACTGTAGCGTTCCGTAACAAAATTTATATTGATAAAAAATATTTAAAGAAAGATGTTAATGTTAATTTTCTCAAAATAATGAAAATAATAAGCATAAATTATCAAGGTTGACTTTCACTTTTGGCTTTTCTTGACCGGGTCACTGGACAATTGCAGCACTTACTCTAAAAGTTTCTCTCACTGCACTCTTTTTTTTGTTTTCGTATTTCTTCATATTTATATATTTATATTTAATTCTAAAAATTTGATAAATTTTGGCTTAGAAAATTGTTTTTGCTTGCTGCTTTTGCATTTCATCTCCCCTTTCGTTTAATTGAAACTAACTACAGGCATTTCATAATTACGTTTCTATTTAATTGAATTGATTTTCGGTTTTTTGTTTTGTTAAAATTGTATGCAACTCGCTGTTTAAAATGAACTTTTCAAGTTTGGTAGTTGGTTTTTGTTTATGTTTATGTTTATGTTTATGCTTTTCTTTTCTCATTTCTTTTCCGATACGTTTCGTGTTTAATTGATATACGATTTTTTTACTCGATAAGTAGCTTAAGATTTGCACTAGTTGATATAATTTGCCATTGCCGTAAAATAATTAACGCTATAAATCACAATACGGTTTTTGTTTTCTTTTCTTTTGTTTACTATTTTTTTTTTTTCTTTACATACAATTTTCATGGTTAGGTTTTTTGCTCAAGGGTGTCGAACTATTTGCCTCCGGGTCTGTACGATACAAATTTACAAAAAGGCAAAAGAAAAATCGCTCTTAGTGCTTAAATTTCAGCCATGATATAATTATATGTAGAAGTTATACTTTGCGAGACCAGACCCATTCGAAAATAGTTGACACCACTTGAGTCAGAATTACGCTAATATTTATCGACCAAAAAAAAAAAGTATGGTTACACACTAGAAGTTCTGCTTTTTAATACATTTACGGGTTATGCTAATGCTATATATTTATATATATATCCTTCTTTGCCATCGTTTTCCAGGATTTTCGAAAATTTCGCTTTCCCACTTAAACGTGTGTGGCCAGAGGTCCTTTCTGCGTGTGTCCTTTGCCATTGTTGGACAGTATAAATTGGCCGGACGGACTCTGGGCACACTGGCCGCCGTTTCCGCCACCGCCCGCCAGGGGCGTGGCCGCCAAAGTGTTACTGCTGGCGGTTAAATTCGAACTGCTGCCGCTGACGCTGCCCCCCGCTGCCACGCCCCCTCCGCCACTGGGCGTTGAGCCGCCCCCACCACCACCTCCACCGCCTCCCATTCCATTCAAATTCCCAACTGGACTCGTCGTGATCACCGCGCCGCCCACGAAGTGCTTCAGGCCGCCGTTGGCATGGTGGGCGTGGCCGTGGCGGGCCGCATGATAGGGGGGCGGGGCGGGCGTGGCCGCCGGATTGGCGGTACTGGGCGGTGGGAGTGGCGGCAGCAGCGAGGAGTTCGTCCTTAGGTAGGGATTACCGTAGATGGCGCTAAATCGACTATCGATGCCGTTCTGAAGTAGCGGTTGTCCTGAAAAAGTTCAGAAATATTATTAGTTTTATTGAAAAATACTTGGAATATTTTATTTGATAAGCAGACTAAATCCATTAATTTCATATGTTATTTAAGTATTTTTCGCTTTGATTTATTTTAAATACCAAAATATTAAGCTATTTCATTATATTAATATTTTATATTTTTCATTTAATATTTATTTACTATTTACTAATATTTATTATATCAGGCATTTTAATATGCTTTGTATTAAAAATTATGTTTTTGTTTTTAAATATAAATATGAGATTCAAAAATGCCATTTTTACTATTCATTTTTTATGTCAAATTTAATTACGTTTTTAAGGGCTAAAATCGCTTTAAAAAAAAATGTTGAAAAGTATGTACCGATAAAATTAAGTTCGAAACTTTTATAAATAATTTAAAAACTATATTTCAACGGTTTTCCTTGATTTTATGTATTTAAAAATTAATCATTTTTCGGAAAAAGTAAAATCATAATTAGAAGGCATAGAAAATGGTGCATAAAAGTATATTTAATATGAGTTTTCCCTTGAAATCATATACATTGGGTTGGCAAGAAAGTCGTGTCGTTTTTTTTAGTAATCGTTTTTAATCTAATTTATTTACGACTAATCGAGCACCAGGGTCACACTTTTTAGTATCGTTTTAAAGCTTATTGTCTGAGGTACTATCGATGCAAATTTGGTAATTATTCGATAACATTTGTGGAAGCTATAGCAAATTAAACATGGAGGATCAAAGTGAGCATTTTCGGCATATTTTGCTTTTTTACTTCCGAAAAGGAAAAAAAGCGGTCGAAGCTTGCGAAAAATTGAACGAAGTGTATGGTAAAGATGACATGAGTGATCGCCAATGTCAGCGCTGGTTTGCCAAATTCAGGCTTGGAGATTTTGGAGTTAAAGACGCCCCACGTTCTTTTTTTGTCTGTTTGGTGGAATTGAAGGGTGCGGCAAAGCCACTACTATTCTGTCCGCAGCTGTATACTTTTATGTTTTTTGACTATGTAAAATTATTTTAAGTATAGGGTTTGAAAGATAAAGAGTGTATCTTTTAAAAAACTTTAAGTTTAATCGAATCAAACCATGAATCCGTTTGCCTCTAAGAGCTCCGGAAAGTTGGCCAATTTCAGCATTTTTCGAACTTTGAGGTCCCTTTGCTAAGAATCCTTGCGTCGGAGAACTTTTTGGAAAACGCAGTTTAACATGGGAATTCGTAACGAATCCAAAAATATAGCATCCATCGAGGTAAATTTTTGATGCTGCACAGTGTTTTAAGTCCTGATATAAATAAATCATCTTTGAAAATATTGAAAAAAAACGACATGACTTTCTTGCCAACCCAATACTATCGAATCAATATTGTAAAAATATCAAAAATATCGAAGACATCGATAATTTTCAAGCTCTACTCCACACTAAATATATTTGGTCAATATTAAATAATATTAAGTATATTTAAAGTAAAAGTAATTAAATATTAGCAATTAACTCACCGAGAAATCCGTTTGCCTGCTGGGACTGCTGAAGTTCGTGTCGCTGGTTGCGTGGCAGACTGGCCCCGCCCCCGCCCCCGTTGCCGGCGCCGCCCCCGTTGACAGAGGCGGCCGAGTGGGGCAGCGTGGCCGAGTTCATGCCACCGTTCTTGACCTTGGCGCCACCTTGACCTTGAGCACCCACCACCACGGCCGCACCGCCCTCCCCAGGCGGACTGTAGTCCAGGGCGTACTCGAAGTAGTGGGCATAGCCATTGGCCTGCGGACTGCCGCCCTTGTAGGCGGTCTCCTGCTGATTCTTCAGGTTCTTGATGTGGCACTGGCGATTGTAGCGATCGCCACCAAAGTCGCCCGAGAATCGCTCGTCAAACTTCACGGGCCCCGCGAGCGGAACGCCCAGGGTGGCGCCCTTCATCTGGACATCGGGCATTGGGGATTGCGTCAGATTGATGGCCAGACCATCGCCGCCCGCCTCCGAGTACTCCACATCGTAGGCCTTCGAGCGCAGCTCGCTCTTCAGTTCGTTCAGCTTGTCACCGCCACGTGACGCCTCCGGGATGACATCCGCCGGCATTGGCTTCTTGCGACTGCGACGCTTGCGATAGACAATGATGATCATCACGATCATCAGGACGATGGCCACGCAGAACATGGAGCCCATGACCACCAGCAGAACGGGTATTGATCCCGGCTCGCGCAGCAGGGTTATCACCAATGAATCACCGCCGTACGAATTCATCACCGTGCAATTGTACTTCCCGAAGTGGGTGGCCTTGCTGTCCCTGATTATCAGCGCCGCTCGCACGCCCTCCGGCAAGTGGTGCTCCTCGAATATATATATATCCGGATCGGCACTGCTCATATTGATGATCTTGCCCTCGAACGACCAGAGGATGTGCTCCGCCTTCGGGATGCTGAAGGCCAGGCAGTCGATCTTCACGCGGCCACCGACGCCGCCAAACTGCACCTTGTGCGACGTTATGATCGGGGCTCTCTTCACGTAGACCGTCGCCTCGGCTCCGATCTCGGGGAATCCGTTGACCACCGCCTTGCAGAAGTAGCGGCCAGCGTTCTCGCTGCTCACCTTCAGCTTCAGTTCCGCTGTGTTGCCAACAACCTGTGGGAAAACAGAATAATATTTTAATAACCAATAATAACGCGAATTCTTTAGCCCTATTTGATAAAAATCTCTTAATTCTTTACTAAGCTTTAATAATACATATGTATAATCAGCCTAGCTATGCTGTAAGAATTGTCAATTGAAGGCACCTTTGATTATTTTGACTTTACCGCGAATTCTTCAGGCTCATACGAAAATTCTTCAGCTTTATTTGATAAAAACTACATGGAGACTAAATTATTTACTAAATCTTTAATGATATACGTATGTATATGTATAATCAGCCAAGCATGGCTGCAAGATTTGTCTATTTAATAAATTTGACTTTACCGCGAATTCTTCAGGCTCATTTGATTATAGTCAACTGGAGCAGTTTAAAGTCTTTACTAAATCTAAAATTATATGATTATATGATCAGCAAAGCAATGCTGTGATTACTATACTATAATTACTAAAATTTTACCCCGAATTCTTTAGGTTCATATAAATTTTCTTCAAATGATCAACATTTGTAATAAATAATGTCATTCAGAGAAAATGTAGTACAATTTAAAGCAGGGCTAATTTGACTCAAATATTTAATGTGGAGATCCAAATATCACTTTGAACTACAACGGCACCAACGCGAATTCTTTAGACTCGAATAAAATCGTTTCCTAAATGATCGATTCCCGAATCACAATGCCTTTGCACCGCGAATTCTTTAGCCACACGCGATCTTTGATTACTCACCCGATCATTGTTCTCGCTGATCCATTCGATTTCGGGCGTGGGATTGCCGGCCACCTCGCAACGCATGCTCACGGTGGCGCCCAGATCGGCCTCCACACTAACGGGGCGCTGGCGGAAAACTGGGCCAACTGGTGGGGAAAAAATGGAGAGTGTATTTAAATATATGGATTTAGCCAGAACAATGAGGAGTTACAACTTACAACTTATGTCCAGTTTGACCTCCTTCTCGCTTTTGCCCACTGCATTGACCACCTCGCATTTGACATTGGCCTCGTGATATTGCCGCGATACATTGTGAATAATCTGGATGGCAGGGGATATTTTATGATATACCCTTATGTATTATATTTCCATGGATACTCACCATTTTGGTGGTAAAATCACCGGCCATTAGCTCATCGTTGATGAACCAACGATAGCTGAGCTCATGCGGATTGGCGTCGGCCTGGCAACTGAGTATCACCTCGGCGCCCTCGGGAATTTTACCGCCCGCCAAAGCGCCGCCCACCACCGAAACGCTGACCTTGGGCGCATACTTGACCTCCAGCAGGAGTTTGGCCGATCTGTATGTCCGATCGGCGGTATTTTGCGCCTGGCACGTGAACGTCGTGTTGTGATGCTCCTTTTTGGGCGCCAATTTCAAAATCGACCTGGCCGTTATGCGCCGCGAGTCGGCCAGCGGCTCCTTGACATACTCAATGCCCTTGGTGAGGACATTGCCCAGGCCATCGATCCAGGTGATTTCCGCCGCCGGCTTGCCGCCCTGCGAGACGCATTCCAGTTCGATCTCCCGATCCTCGGTGGTCACGAGGTAGTCACCCTGCGTGATCTTCGGCGCCTCGGGCGGCACCAGAACCGTCAGCTTGGCAAAGCGCGATCGTATGCCCTGCTCACCCTGGGGACCCGGACCCACCTGGCACTGGTACTTGGCATCGTCGTCCAGCATCAGCGGGTAGATGTCCAGCGAGAAGTCGCCCTCCTCGTCGCTGCCCACCATCGAGTAGCGTTCGAAGCCGCTGAGATTCCGATGCTGGCCCAGCCCGAAGTCATCTTTGGTCCACTGCAGGGCGCCGACCTTCTCCATCACCCGGCAGGGCAGCGTGACGCGGGATCCAACGACGGCGGTCTGATCCTGCGGCTCCATGGCAAAGTGCTGGCCACCATTGTCGCCGGACTTTGGTTTGTTCTCGTCACTCGACGAGGACGATCCCGCCGATGATGAGGAGGAGGAGGATGAACCCTGCGATGAGGAGGCGGATGAGGAGTCACTGTGGTGCGAATTCTGGTTGGACTTGTTCTTCTTCGACTTGGCTTGGACGGCAGTCGGTTGGAGGAGGAGCAGCGTCGTCAGGATCAGCAGGAGAATCAGTGGCAGTGGCGCCAGGAGGCGACTGCTGCGCATTCTCGCCATTTTCACCGGGCAATTGTTAACTCAGCTGGAAGAAGGAGAGTTAAATATATAAAAATCAGTATACAGACAAAAAAAATGTACAGAAGATCAGATTGATATGTGCAGGTCAATTTTATATTTTCTTAAGATCAAGATTTTGATGATTATGTTTATCCTATTTTACATTATATGTTCAAAAAATTCTAAATTTGTATTTTAAAATAGTATTTTCCTAATAATAATGAACTAACTGATATGATAAATATCAAGTTGATTTGTTTTAATCATAAATTTTACATTAAACAAATCGGCCTTTTATTAATATGAAAGAAGGTAGAATTGACCCTATTTTATATCGATTTTTTTTCCTGTGTACGAATCTAAAATCACTTATATAAAGGTGTCTAAAAGTATACAACGGTTTATGGTTTAAAAATCGTCTGTCAGATGGCGTGTTACCTTAATGTAAATATATTTTACGCTAGAATAATAGGTGGCGCTTTTGTAAAACCTACTAAAAGATGGCGCCACTTTGTGTAAATTGTCACCGGCAGATGGCACAAAGATGACTGTGTAGAAGTCAAATGTAAGGAACATAAAAAATTATGTTGCAGCTATAAAAAATAAACACAATAAATTAAATTTTTTCTCCTTTAAAATCACTAAAAATAGGCCGAAAAGCGCTAGAGCGGTCACACTGGGTTTTGGTGCAGTAGCTTGGTCCCACTAAAAATAATATCCTTTATTATAAACAACGTTTGTTTAACTTATCTCTCTGTTGTGTCCTTGCTTCTTTTTTTTTCATATAATCCCCCCTTATTTGTTCAAGTTTTTTCGCTATTTATGTTTTTCCCTTATTGAATTACAGCTTTTCGTTTCGCAATGAATGAAATCTGGATGAAAACAGATGCCATAAAAAATAATTACAAGCCAGGCGCTCGCAAAGAAGATTCGACTTTTTAAAATCCCCTTGCCGCCTCTTTCACCTTTTACTTCTCGAATGGCAAACGAATGCAATAAAATTCGTTTTGTGGGTCAAGTTTAAACCAAATGAAAGGGCAGAATGTGCATGAAAAAAAAATGTATAAAAAATAAAAAGGAAAAACTCTGGTATTATGGAGCGGAATATGTGGGGTTGTCAGTTGTCTGGATTTGTGGCATCAACTGCAGCAGACTGCAACTGCAACTGCAACTGCTGCTAAGCTGTAAATGTAACTACATGTGGTGCACCGAAAAAATAAAACAAAAAACCAAAAATAAAAGATAAAAAAAACCTTAAAAATGTCTGAGATGCCATTTGAATTTAAAACATTTATCTATTAATTATATTATTATATTCTTAAATTGTGTTTGAAAAATACTTAATTAAAACCATCGATTTTATTTTTCACCATATGGATGGCAATTAATGTCATATAAATAAACCTCAATAGTGATGTACAAATTTTAAAATAATCATATTAAATGCATTTTCATTTTTTTTTAAATTACTGGAGAAATTTCAAAAGAATGTATTTTATCTTGCATTTAGATTTCTCTACATGTGGTACAAATGGAAATATATTTTCATAGCGGACTTTGCACGCATTTCTGCGTTATGCAGTTTTTTTTTCTCCAGCGATTTTGTAACGCGTTTTTTCACACTTTTTTGTCGTCTATTTTTTTCCGGTTTTTTTTGTATTTTCCGTTGGGCTTGTGTACATTTCCTCACTTCCATTTCCCAGCGACTGAATGCGGCCCCCATAAACAAACAGGCCGCCAAACATATGTATGACATATGGGATAGGACCCCCCCTATTTTTCCTTTTCATCCCCTTGTCAGTCGGTGTTTGGCCTTGGCATTTGCGGCTTTTGTTTGTTTTTCGCATTTTCCTTTTGGTTTTTTCTTTTATTGGAAAAATTCGGTACTGACCTAAGAACATTTAAAGCAAAAGGAAATGCAAGAAAATATTGCAACTATTAAATTAAATGGAAGGATTTAATTAATATTTAAATTTTATCAGAAATTAATACAAACAATATATTTTAGAAAAATGATACCGTTAAAAATGCTTAAATTTAAATATAAATAAAGTTGAAACACTAAATTGTGCAGTTTATGGTCTTCAATGTACCATAAATTCAAACTGGACGACAAAAGTTGACCATTTGAATGCCGGGCGAAACACTTTTTAAGTCCTTATCGAGTGCACACGTGAGAAATTTCCGTGCTTGTTTCGGTTTCACCTTATCCTTGACTCTAACAATGGAAAATCTACCCGTTTTTCACCATTTTCCCCATTTCTTCCCGCCCCCCTTTTCGACATCTAGCCAAAAGGTAATGCTAACGATTTCATCAAATTGGCGCCACCTTCGGAAGGCCAAAAACAACAAAACAACAACAAGAACAAGAAAAGAAAAAAGGAAACGGACGGAAC
This sequence comes from Drosophila prostipennis, assembly GCA_037075205.1. NCBI lineage: Eukaryota > Metazoa > Arthropoda > Insecta > Diptera > Drosophilidae > Drosophila > Drosophila prostipennis. The sequence continues at coordinate 605,612 of JBAMCJ010005054.1, read as the reverse complement.
GGAACGGAAAACAAAAAAGCGCGAAAAACACGGAAAAACGGAGCTCAAAAACGCGCTTAAAACGCTAACGAAACGCGCCGAAAGAGAGCATATATATCCCACCAATCCGTATCGCTATCGCTTTAGCTGCGGCTATAGCTATACGGCTATCCTTTTGCCATTTGCTGGGGCTTTTTCTACGATTTTTGATACCCTCGTAAAGGAAGGGTATATTAAATAAAAATATATTGGGATTTTAAGGATATAGAAAAAATTTATATAATATTATACATATTTTTGATTGTTAATTCAAGAAAAATTTTAAAGGAATTATTATAGTTTCCTATATTCATTTTTTATTCAGTGTTATGTTTTTAAATTTTTTCTTTCCAGTACTATATATTTTTTTGGACTATTTGGACTACTTTTTGGTCTATGACAATAAAAAAAATGTATTAAAAAAAAATAAAACAAAATGTAATACCATATTTTAAGAAACATTTATGCTTAAAATGTTCCGTGTAGATAAATAATATTTTCAGTAAATATTTTTATTTTTTCAAAATATATTTAAATTTTGTTGGATCTTGTGGATCTTGATTATTTCGAGGACTGAATCATATTTTTCCAGGATATTTCCTGGTGCTGTGCGCCAACTTCTCGATTAAATTCGTACGGTTTTCTGTGCGGCTCTCTGTTGCTCTGTTGCTTGTTTACCAGCGCCATGATTTACGGCATTTGCACTTTGACTGCGACTACTGTGCTTCGCTGTCCGTATCCGTGTCCGTCCGTATTTTGTCCGTCCCCCAGAAAAGTCTGGGCATATATAGAGCCGGAAATGCCCGGCGTGCGTATATGCCAGGTGATAAAGAGAGGGGGGGTTGGGGGTGGGGGTTCGGACAAAAGGCAAAGGAAAACTGTGGAAAAACTTTGGAAAGCTCCGGGTTCGCTTCGCTGGCAGCAATATGCTTGCCTAAATTATTAAAAATTATAATAAAATTTTTATGACCATAAAAGGCCACCGAACGAAAGCCGCTTGGCTTTTAGGGGGTTTGTAGGGGGAAGGGGGGCTAGTAGGCCCCCGAAAGCCCCCCTTTTTGTGTGGCAGGACCCCATGGGTCCTTCGACCAAAAGTTGTACAGGAAATGACTGGACATGATTTTTCGTGCACACATAACTTTTGTTTTTAGTTGCGGTAGATTCTCGTTGGATAGTAAAAACCACTTCCCCGATAGTCTCTCTCTTTACCCCCCCCGGAACCCCCCTGCCCCACAAATTTTCCCCATTTTCTTTTGCGTGCTTGGGACCCGGAGGATTGGACATTTCTTCTTCCTTTTTTCCCCCGTCTTTAGCTTTTATGTACTTCCAGGCGAGACATTAAAATTACTTTCGGTCTGCCATCGCTGTGTCACTTGGTTTTTATTGTCCCTAAGATCATGAATTACTATAATCACTACGATTGTCCAGAGTTATGTGAAGTGGAACAGGGGCAAATATAAAGGTTTATTAACCTTTGGCTGCTATCAAAATATATTTTGGGCTGGGAAAAATGTTTACAGAAATGATTGGTCCAAATAAAACAAATTGAAATTTAAGAAATTTAATTATAGCTAACAAGATATATATAATGAATTTATATTTATTAATAAAACGTTTCGATTTATACCAATTACTTCTTTGATCAAACTTATTAATGCTTTGTAGCGGTCCAACATTATTTTCAAAAAAGATCTGTTAAAAATTTGTTAACTAATCAAATAGCACCTATTTTTTCGCCTACATTTCAGTGTTGGATAATTTTTTGGATTCCATGCGCCAAGTTTTGGCTAATCGCTTTTAATGCATTCCGTGCTAATCGCCTGCTGACTGTACTTTTTCGAATTATAACCATAATCAGGGCATTGTACATTTTTCGAGACCCCACCTTTTCGTTTCCTTTGTACGAGTAACCCATTTCCTTTCTGTTGTTGTGTCTTTTTCTCACACCCTCGTGTTTTCCCCCTTTTTTCCCCATTTTCCAGAATTCGCTGCGTTTTGTTTTGTTTATTGTAATTGCCGACTGTCAGCGTTGTTGGTGTTGCCTTTGTAGTTACTTTAGTTGGGTTTAGCTTAGCTACTGTTGTTGTTGTTGATATTGTTGCTTTTGTTGGAAACGCACGTGCTGAAAATGCCACCGCAAAAGGAAAAGGAAAAGCGAGCGAGACGGGTAGAGTGCAGAGCAAAAGAGACAGATTAACAAAAAAGTACGCAAAGAAATAATTTCTAACTTTTGAAGACCCATTAGGTTTTTAAATTAGAAAAAAATGTGATTATTATTAAAAATTTTTAAAATCTGCTATCTAAAAAAATTATAAAATTTAAAATAATATATGATCATTTATAGATTTGTATACCGTCCTTTTTTCATTGTGTAAAAAAGCAACATAAACCGGAGACGGGAAAAGCGGAAAAACACATGCCACGAAAACGCTAATGACACACACAAGCAAATACACAGACACACCTACACCCACACTCAAATGCAGTGTCATAGAGATGGTGAAAAAAAAAAAAAACGTGGGAGGGGGTGTTCCCAACATTATGTTAATTAGATCCCTCACGAAGGAATTTTCGCTGGAAATATCTTTCATTCCCAGCATTGGGTAAACAAAAGTTTTTCCTCCTCTTAGGAAAACTACGCCACGCACACACACACACACAAACTCACACACACACTCGAGCAAATTAACAAACACACGCGCACTTTCTGGATTGTCATGTGTTTATTATCCTTTTTTCTTTTCTTTTTTTTTTGTCCGCGGAAGTTTACCTTTCACAAAGCGAATAACTTCAAGATAAAGTGTAAATAAAATGGAAAAATATTTAAAAGTAAACAAAGATAATTAGAAAGGTATAAAAAATTTTTTTAAAACATTTAATAAGAAAAAGTAGAGTGAGATAATTTGCTATTTTATGGTTTTATAGTTTAGAATGTTTTGAAACAGAATTTGTATTTAGTATTATAAATAAAATTTAAATCCCTTTGGTATCGTTTCACCAAAAGCAACAACTGAGAACAGTTGGGGGCATAAAACTGTTCCCACTGTTAGAAAATAAGGCAAAAACTCGTAATCAAATTTATGTTGCTCAGCTGGTGCTACTTGTTCTTCTTCTTTCTGCTCATCAGCAGCAGCCATAAATTAGTCAGGGGCGTTGAGGAGAAGCGGAAGGAGGGGGCGTGGCCAGGCCAATAAATTCATCAATTTTTTTTGTTTTTATTTTTGGGCCCAAAAAGATAAATAAAGCAAAGAAGGAAAAAGCATCGAGGAGTTAAGCAAAACTTTTCGCGCCGCCTTCGCACTTGCCAACGGCCACGCCCCCAAGACAACCTACCCCCTCCTACGCCCCCCTTTTTAGACCACTCCAGCTGAAGCCTTTTAATTGAATATTAATAACAAAATCCTGCATATTAAACGGAGGCCGGCAACAAAGCAACTTTACCATCAGAAACACAGGCAGCCGCAGAAAGGACGAAAACCTTTTGTTAATATATGCACACATCTGTGTGGGATCACTTAAAGAAAATGTGGGGGTTTCTGAAATTATTTGCATGGCTTTGAAAGGATTTTGGAGATTTCACCCTTATGTGTAATTTGTTTTTGTACTTGTTAAATTTAAAGTAGGCATTAAATCTTGAAAACTTATAGGAATTCCGAGTTTAAAGCGTACTTTAAATTTACCATGCGGTTGAAAAATCGACCCCAAGAGTTTTAGGGACTCATCCACATGTTAGATTTGAAGTAAAGTCTCAAGCGTACTTTAAATTTAACATGTTAACATGTTAGATTTGAAGTAAAGTCTCAGGTGTACTTTAAATTTAACATGAGGACAAAAAAATTACCCTAAAAGTTGTAAAACTCCTCCTTTATTTAAAATCTTCGCATTTCCGGCTTTCTAATCCTTGAATCTTAAAGATTTCGAATTTTGAGAAAAAACCCAAAACTAAAACTTTTTTCTGCCAGTGCAAGCGTGTGTGTTGTGCCCCTTGTATTGTGGCACGTCTCCACCATCCATGACCAAAAGTCCTGCGCTCCTGACGATGTCAAATGTTAATGCAATCAAATTGGAACCTCATTCAGTTCGACGGGGAGTGAGAATGGGAATGAGACTGAGCGGTACACTAAATTCAATTATGCATGTAGTGTGGGAAATTCCAGGGGCGGGTGTGCCGGAGGGGGGGGGGGGTTTAAGGATCTAGAGCAGATTACGACGAAGCCGAAACGTGTCCTTCTTTTTTGCGCCTTTGCAGCTTAATTTCGAGAATAATGGGGACAGTGAATCCCTTAAAGTGGCAGTGAGTCCAAATTAAAGTCCCCAACAAAATAAACTAATATTTCTTACCCAACTGAACTAATTAAATGAAGCTTTTTAAAACCAACTTTTTAGGAGCATGTCTTACCTGCAAATAAAAGAAATATAGATATGTTTTTAGTGGAGAGTTTTTCACTTATAAGTTATAATAATAATTTTTATTTAAAATACATCTTATATCATAAATCGTTATAGAAATATTTATTTTTTTGTTTAAAAATTTAATTTTATTTTAATTAAAATTTTTGTTTGTCTTTTTTAATATAAATAAAGTCAAAAAAGGTTAAATGTACCTGTTTTTTCTCTCACTCATTAATTGAATGACTGGTATTCAAATTAGACGAATCATTCATTTACGTCTTTTGAATCTTTGCGTGTCGCCTTCGCTTTTCTTTTCAATTCATCGTGGCTAATATGTCCACCTTGTTGATGTTGTTGTTGCTTTTGGATACATCATGCATATATGCTGGGTGCCATCGGACCCCCTTAACCCCCCGGTGGCCCATCTTAACCCCCTCTTGGCGAACGGGGCGCAATTAAATCGATATTACGCGAGCCTGAGCCTGAAGCCTGCCTAATTGCGGATGACACGAAATTGTTTGCGCTATAACAATAAAGCAAAGCGCACCACCTCCACCGCCTTACTCGACCCCCTCCCCCCCACACATCTCTTCACCACGCCCTTTTGGCACCTCTGATATACAATAGATCAGAGGCGCACTTTTGAATTTAATAGGGGGGTTATATGACTCCTTAATTTAAAACATTTACAATATATTTTTAATATAATGCTGAATCTTTTATAATACAATACTAAAGCAACAAAAAAATAGCTATTCCATGTTGTATTTCTAAAAATAATATTAAAATAACGTAAAATCGATTAAAGATATTTAAGAGTTTTGTGCCTGGGGATATATTATACTATATATATTTTTTTTGAAGAGATTTAATAATAAATAAACAAAAATCCAACCCCTGCCTACGCCTATGCTTTCGCCCCCGCGAGTAAAGTTCAAATGATGGCCTTTCTTGACCCGCAGACCAAGTGCTTAACAATATTTACACTAGGTGGCGCTGCGAAGTGATTGAGCGTTGTGAAATTCTAATTGGAAATTGATTCAATTGGAATCCAGCGAATTCCTGCGAATGAACGAGTTAACTGTGTAATTAACTCCAGGGGAAATATTTCATTACTGGCCCATCAGCTGCTTGTTGGCTTAAATATGTAGTTACGCCAAGTGCGTTAATTAATTACGAAATTTTCCAGCAAGTATTTGCCT
>JBAMCJ010005053.1:0-60879 GCA_037075205.1 Drosophila prostipennis | reverse complement strand
AATGCGGAATCTTTCTAATGACTCAGTGATAGCTTCCAGTACTTCCAGCGCATAACTTGAGTAGCGACTCCCAGCTTCCGAGCAAAGCGTGCTGAAATAGAATACCGGCCTAAGTCCTTCGTCTTAGGCGTTCCATAATTGCTGATGCATATGGTTTTCTCGATTCCTGGCTGAATCCCGTTTGCAGTGACCCAAAAACTTGACCTTAGTCTGGAGGAAGGAACATATGGATGGGCGTAAAGTTAGTCCAACCGATCGAATTGCTTGGAGAAACTTGTTTAGAATGACGAGTCCTTCCTCAACCGTTTTTAATGGGCTGATAACTTCATCTACATAACTTATTATGTTGCGTGGGTGTTCTAGCTGACGTAACAAATCCATGATGACCTCCTGAAATACCATTGTTGCGTTTACCAAGCCAAATGGCATTACATTGAACTCGTAAAGTCCATCCGGAGTCATAAATGCAGTGAATTTCTGGCATTCCTGGCCCCTAGGAATCTGGTAGTATCCTGAAGTCATGTCCAGAGTTGTAGAAAACGTGTTTTCAGACAGGTTTCCTAATTGTTCCTCTACAATTGGCATTGGATATCGTTTCTTCACAGTGACTGCGTTGAGCGCTCTGTAGTCGATGCACAAGCGACTCTCTCTTTTTATTAGCTTTCGGAACTAATATTGCCGATGACGCGTGAGGTGAGGTGCTCTTACTATTGATATTGTGCATAAGGAGAAGATTTATCTGAGATCGGAGTGCCTCCCTTTTTGCAAATGCAAATTGGTATCGACGACCCAGTATCGGAGCTGCTGATGTCACCTGGATATCCATTACAGCGGTATTTCGTCAGCCAATATTAGAAAGGTCTTCGGCAAAGCAATCTGAATAGCTGTTCAACATATCGGTCACCTCATTGCGCTGGAAACTATCGATATCGGCGCTTATATTGAAGTTGATGTCTCCGTCCACTACTAGCATTATCGATCCTGAATTGTCGATTTGATCGTAGTCCTTCTTACACAGTAAATCTCTGCCCATTAGTACGTTGTACGGAAGTATGTCATCGAGTACAATATGAATGCATACATACTTTTCGCCGCGATCTGTCTTTACCGAAGTCAGAATATATTCCTTAGTCTCCACTATTAATCCACGAAAGCCTTGCAAGCGTTTAGGTGATGACTGTCGAATTGATCCATCTGGAACAGCTGATTCTCTTATAAGGGTATGATCGCTGCCAGCATCGACGAATGCTGAAAACTCTTTTCCTCCAAGCTGAATTGTCTTCCTTTTGGGTGGATAGTATTTGCTGCGTCTACTTGAGCGACCTATACACCTTAACCCTGCAATCTTTTGCTTCATGCCCAATCTTCGAGCAGATTGAACAGCGTGGCGTTTTCTGAGGGTCTAAACACTTAGCTGCTATGTGACCCATTTGGTTACAGTTAAAGCACTGTGGTCCTTTGGATTTAGCCTCACTGGCTGCTATATCCTGACCAGACTGAGAAGGAATACTTTGTTGATGCAATGCTTGCACTGTCTTCATATTCTCCATAGACCTGAATAGTTCTGAACACGTTTGGTTCAATCCGTTAATAATATACGAATTGATAGATGGCTCATCGATATTTGCTCTTCTTCCGATTGCCACATGATGTTTTTTTTCGTGTTTTCTCGCTTTTCGTAGAGACGCTTACGATGCTTAAAAGTAAGCCCGTTTTTCAGAATGGCCGTTGTAACGACCCTGTTCTGGGAGGCGGTATAGCTCGCCGTGGTCAGGGTTCGCGACAGATATTTATATTTCCTCTATAGATCGATTTACCTCCCTTTCCCCAATAATGACACAGAGGGATAGAACTATAAAGTAGGCGTGTATTTCGTAGTAATTGTAAAAGATGGGGTCTTGTCGGGTGATGACGTATACGTGAGTTGAGACTGCTTGCTTCGTTGGTTCGGTGCTCCGGGAGGGCCGAAGGATGGACTGCTTGCTGTCGGTTTGGCGCTCCGGGAGGGCCGAGAGGTGAACTACTTGCGGTCGGGATCCGATGCTACGGGAGCGTGTGTGAGGAACTGCTTGCCGTCGTGGGTCCGATGCTCCGGAAGTGTGTGTGATGAACTGCTTGCCGTCGTGGATCCGATGCTACGGAAGCGAGTGTGATGAACTGCTTGCCGTCGTGGATCCGATGCTGCGGAAGCGTATGTGACGAACTGCTTGCCGTTGTGGGTCCGATGCTACGGAAGCGAGTGTGATGAACTGCTTGCCGTCGTGGATCCGATGCTACGGAAGCGTGTGTGATGAACTGCTTGCCGTCGTGGATCCGATGCTACGGAAGCGTATGTGATGAACTGCTTCGTGGTGTGTACGTGACACTACGGAAGAGCCATGAGATCGCGTTGGCGCTGCGGGATGGGCCGAGTGATCGTGTTGACGCGGCGGATGGGCCGAGTGATCGCGTTGGCGCTGCGGGATGGGCGAGGATCGCGTTGGCGCTGCGGGATGGGCCGTGAAGTCGCGTCGGCGCTGCGGATGGGCCGGTACGGGAACTGCTTCGTCGTGCGTACGTCGTGTACGTCGGGTTCGTAGTGTTCTGGGTCGTTGGGAACGATCTACTTGGGTTTCTAGTGGGTTTCGGGAATGTAGGGCATCGTTAGTTTCGGGCTGCCGGGCATCGTTAGTTTCGACCTGCCGTTTCTACATCCGTTTCGTTTCCGGGTCGGAAGCCGGAAACGTGACGTCTGGGGGAACTCACTGAGGTGGGCCTGAATTACGTAAACCGGGCCGCCTCAGTGATCACGACTGGGTCTGGGCTGATTTCAGGGAAACCACACCGGGACGCCAGTGATCCTCACCAGGTCGCAGAGCCGATTTAAAAACCGCACTCTTACGGATCCACCACCAATACCAAGACTATCTACCAGAACACTTACCCGGATATTTCTCCTTGTTGCTGATGTGTTTCCTCGAAGATCGTCGGAACGCAAGTGACTCATCTGGGGTCTTGCCTCTGCTTATATAGGCCCCGTTGAGTGTGCCCAGAGCGGTCGATGTTGAGAATCCCGATATCGATAATTCGTTATCGGGTCACGAATATAGCGATGGTAGTAGGTTACCGATGTATCGGTGGGATTAGTGTGGCCAGGTATGGTATTTGACTCCCGATATATTAGTGTGGCCAGTTATCGTTTTGGGCGCGCGTTTGAAAAGGTTGTTCTTTGGTGGGTTGTATTTAGTTGTTGTGACGATGGGTCGTCACACTCCCCCCCGCTTAGGAAGCTGGTGATTCGGTCGTTGTGACGCTCACGTATCCAACGGAAGACCTGGTGTTTGATGTTTTTTGGTGCTTGCACATGTTGTTTAGTCGAGGGTCTCTACATGAGGTTTTAGTTCATTTATGTAGGCTCTGTGCGTCTTCCCGGTCACCGTGTGCTTTATTGTCGCAATCACCGCTGATATGAAACCTGTGACTTTGAATGGGCCTTCGTATTTTGGAGCTAGCTTTGCCGCGAATCCAGTTGCTGCTTTTGACAAGGGGTGCTGTCTTTCCCATACTAAGTCTCCTATTTTGGGTCTCCAGTCCCTTTTCCGGAGGTTGTATGATCTAGCTTGATCTTGTGCCGCTTTTCCCATGTTTAGGTGTGCCAGTTTCCTCGTTTCCATGATACGCTCCCATCGTGCATGTACTGTCTCCTCTACGATTCCTGATCCTTGCGTGTTTTCGGCAAACAGGCTTCCTGGTAATCTCATTTCCCGTCCGTATAGCAGATATGCCGGACTATATCCTGTTGATTCTGATCTGCTACTGTTGATTGCCAGTGATATTTCCGGTAGCCAGTCGTCCCATCTTGTGTGTTCTGTTCCCGAGAATTGTGCTATCATTGTTTTAATCGTCCGGTTTGCCCTTTCTGCTGGGTTTTCTTGAGGGGTGTATGGGGCTGTCAGTTGGTGAGCAATTCCCCATTTCTGTAGTTGTGCCTTGAACTTGTTGCTAGTAAATTGCACCCCATTGTCCGAGATTATCTTTTTTGGTGTTCCGAATCGTGATATGACTTGTTCTCTTAGTACCTTTAATACGATGTCTGTTGTTGCTTTCCGGACGGCTGCTATTTCTACCCATTTTGTAAACCTGTCGAACATCACTAGCAACATGTTGTTACTGTGGCTGGATCTCGGTAGTGGGCCCACGAAGTCTATGCAAAGGGTTTCCCAGGGTGCTTTCGCTATTTCTGACAACATTTTCCCTGCTGCTTGTTGCTGCGATTTTTTGTAGCGTTGGCACGTTTCGCAGCTTCTTACATGCTGCTGTATATCTCTGTGCATTCCTTGCCAGTAGTATTGTGCCATTATCCGGTGTTTTGTTTTTCTCACCCCTAGGTGGCCTGCTGTTGCTTCGCTGTGGTTTTCTCGTAGTACCCGTTCTCGTTGTTCTTTAGCCACGCATAGTTTCCATGGCTGTGTGTCCTCGTCTGCAGCCCATGACGGTATATGTCTATATAATTTTCTCGTTGGTTATCGCGTAATCTGGCCATGTTTCGGTGTTTTTTTCCAAGTCTATAATTTTCCGTTTAATCCAGACGTCTTCTTCAACTTCCGCTCCGTGGGCTTCTTCTTCTGGCATTCTTGACAATGCGTCCGCAACGACGCACCTAGCACATTTAGGTGAAAACAAGCAAAAGTGGTTTTATAGTAACCACTTGATAATTAATTACTCGAATGTTATAAACATCTTTGTTGTTTTTAGCTGGTTCTAATTCAACAAAGAATATGTCTCGTTTGGCCTTGCCATTTTCACCAGGTGGGATATATACATTCCGAGGGTTGTGCCCCAATTCTTTGAGTCTGAAAATGATATCATCAACCTCAGTTGAAGCGTTAAGGCCCTTAATGACAATTCGGAAAGCTCTCTCGTTTTTGAATTGAAAGATGCTGTATGGAATCCCATTGTCCTTGAATAGCTTCTGGGCCACACGGTATATACTGCCATCATCCATAGTAATTCTACAGGAGGATCGTCCAGTCGTCTTAAGGCGAAAGGCAGTAGTAACGGGAGATAGTAATCCTATCAGTTGCTTAAAATCCGTGACACCTCTTAATAAAAAAGGGGGAAGACGAGGTTCTCGCTTCTTATTCTTGGTTTGGGCAGAGGCATTGGCTGAGCACTGATCAGCTTGAGGCAAGAGTGTATCGCCAGGAAAGTTCATTGTATCTTCATTATCAGATAGAATACCAAAACTATTATTCGTTCCTAAATATGAGGATGAGGGCTTTTCTCTATTAGAAGAGGGTGAAACAGAAGCGTGAGAATTTTTTTGGTCCTGGTCCGACTTTAGAAGTGCAGCCTTATGGTCACTAACATTGAATTGGTCAAGGTTCCTTCTTTTTTTTAGGTACTTTACCTGAGTGAAACGCTCTTCATCAGCAACACTCTTGCTAATCCACCTGGGGCTTATTTGCTAATTCAACTTGTCATCTACATTAATCATTTCTAGATATTCGTAAGCTGATTCATCAGAAACGTCAGAGAGGCACCTATTAGCATCAAAGGCGGTTGCCTTGGAATTCCGGGATGCCTTGAACACGGCTTCTTTTACGACCTCATCGGTATTTACTAGCGGTCGGGAGACTTGCTCTTTGGCAGAGACTGAATGCTTCGTTCCATGTAATTCGTTATCCTTCGAGTGAGCTACCTTATTTTCACGACCATCAGCCGTAGAGGATGCTCATTGGAGTTCTGGCATCCGACATTGCAACACTCGTACAGGAATAGAATTCAGAAAAAAAAAACAGTTAGTGGAACAGCCGGCCTGCCAATAGAGTGGGCAAGGCCGGCAAAAGTTGCACAACACAGAGTCAAAAACAACCAAAAACAAGAGAGAACGCTATAGTCGGGTTGGTATCCCGACTATCTAATACCCGTCACTTTGATCAGCCATAACTTTTTAACGAATGGTCCGATTTAAAAAATCTGCGGTCGGCTAAAATAAACTTGCGCTGCGTAGGAAGCCCAAGAATATGTGTTGGTAATCCCAATATTCTAGTTTTTGTAGTTTCCGAGATCTCAGCGTTCATCCAGACGGACAGACGGACAGACAGACAGACGGACATGGCTAGATCGACTCGGCTAGTGATCCTGATCAAGAATATATATACTTTATAGGGTCGGAAAAGCTTCCTTCTACCTGTTACATACTTTTGCACGATTACAATATACCCTTTTACTCTACGAGTAACGGGTATAAATATTGAAAAATCAAATTTTTATAAAAATTTTATGAAAAACGGGATCTTCGAAATAAACACAACCGGTTAACACTAAAGTGGAAACTGGTAAACTTTGTAGTGGAATTGATGTTTGCATTCATGCTCCACTGAATTTTTTCTAAGTTTTGATTCCACTGTTTTTTTTTAATGCACTAAGTAAAGTTTTATTCATTCTTTCAGCCTGGCAATTACCGCGGGGCGTGCGAACTGCTGTTTTTATGTGCTGGATTCCATTTTCATTTATAAAATGGTCGAACTCATTTGATGTGAACGATGTAGCTCCATCTGAAATTAGGCGTACAGACTGCCCAAAAACGGAAAAAATTTGTTTTAAAACTTTGATTACAGGTGTCGTTTTTTTATTACGTGTGTATTTCGTAAAAGCACACACAACCACCAGTATGTGACAATTTCCGGTTTTACTTTTTATGAATGGTCCAATGTGATCAATGTTAAGTGATCGGAACGGAATAGGGACTACTTCCTGCAATTGTAGTTCACCATCAGATTTTCCACCTTTTACCTTATTCACACAGCATTCTGGGCATGACGCAATGTAGGACTTGATATATCCGCGCATCCTTGGAAACCACAAATACTTCCTCAACCTCTCCAGAGTTTTTTCGGTTCCAAAATGTCCGGAGTCATCATGGTTGGACTTGGTTACGCGCCATCTGATTGCTTGGGGTACTACCATCTTGTTGCCATTATCAGTTTTCCGATACAATCTGCTTTTATTGATAACATAGTCGGTTTTTATTTGGCTCCATTGGTTACTGGCGCCCTTTATACGAGAAACCTCGAATGTGTCTTTTGTTTTGGTATCTTGCATCTGCATCGTGTAAATCCAATATTCTTTAATGGGAACTATCTTCAACACGTTGTCTGCCACGGTTATTAAACTGTTCTCTGATGGAAGTACTAGATGCCTACTCATCCCATCTACGTGAGGCATTTGCTCTCCAGGTCGATGTTTGCATTTAAAGTCGAATTCGCAGCACCAGCGTGCGATTGGAGGTTGTAATGCCGTCGACTCCTTGAGGGTTGCCACAGCATTGCAATCGGTCACCACTACGAACTCGGATCCAACTAGATAAATGCGGAATCTTTCTAATGACTCAGTGATAGCTTCCAGTACTTCCAGCGCATAACTTGAGTAGCGACTCCCAGCTTCCGAGCAAAGCGTGCTGAAATAGAATACCGGCCTAAGTCCTTCGTCTTAGGCGTTCCATAATTGCTGATGCATATGGTTTTCTCGATTCCTGGCTGAATCCCGTTTGCAGTGACCCAAAAACTTGACCTTAGTCTGGAGGAAGGAACATATGGATGGGCGTAAAGTTAGTCCAACCGATCGAATTGCTTGGAGAAACTCGTTTAGAATGACGAGTCCTTCCTCAACCGTTTTTAATGGGCTGATAACTTCATCTACATAACTTATTATGTTGCGTGGGTGTTCTAGCTGACGTAACAAATCCATGATGACCTCCTGAAATACCATTGTTGCGTTTACCAAGCCAAATGGCATTACATTGAACTCGTAAAGTCCATCCGGAGTCATAAATGCAGTGAATTTCTGGCATTCCTGGCCCCTAGGAATCTGGTAGTATCCTGAAGTCATGTCCAGAGTGGTAAAAAACGTGTTTTCAGACAGGTTTCCTAATTGTTCCTCTACAATTGGCATTGGATATCGTTTCTTCACAGTGACTGCGTTGAGCGCTCTGTAGTCGATGCACAAGCGACTCTCTCTTTTTATTAGCTTTCGGAACTAATATTGCCGATGACGCGTGAGGTGAGGTGCTCTTACTATTGATATTGTGCATAAGGAGAAGATTTATCTGAGATCGGAGTGCCTCCCTTTTTGCAAATGCAAATTGGTATCGACGACCCAGTATCGGAGCTGCTGATGTCACCTGGATATCCATTACAGCGGTATTTCGTCAACCAATATTAGAAAGGTCTTCGGCAAAGCAATCTGAATAGCTGTTCAACATATCGGTCACCTCATTGCGCTGGAAACTATCGATATCGGCGCTTATATTGAAGTTGATGTCTCCGTCCACTGCTAGCATTATCGATCCTGAATTGTCGATTTGATCGTAGTCCTTCTTACACAGTAAATCTCTGCCCATTAGTACGTTGTACGGAAGTATGTCATCGAGTACAATATGAATGCATACATACTTTTCGCCGCGATCTGTCTTTACCGAAGTCAGAATATATTCCTTAGTCTCCACTATTAATCCACCAAAGCCTTACAAGCGTTTAGGTGATGACTGTCGAATTGATCCATCTGGAACAGCTGATTCTCTTATAAGGGTATGATCGCTGCCAGCATCGACGAATGCTGAAAACTCTTTTCCTCCAAGCTGAATTGTCTTCATTTTGGGTGGATAGTATTTGCTGCGTCTACTTGAGCGACCTATACACCTTAACCCTGCAATCTTTTGCTTCATGCCCAATCTTCGAGCAGATTGAACAGCGTGGCGTTTTCTGAGGGTCTAAACACTTAGCTGCTATGTGACCCATTTGGTTACAGTTAAAGCACTGTGGTCCTTTGGATTTAGCCTCACTGGCTGCTATATCCTGACCAGACTGAGAAGGAATACTTTGTTGATGCAATGCTTGCACTGTCTTCATATTCTCCATAGACCTGAATAGTTCTGAACACGTTTGTAGGTTCATGGCTAACAAAGCCTTCGTGCAATCACTTTGGTTCAATCCGTTAATAATATACGAATTGATGGATGGCTCATCGATATTTGCTCTTCTTCCGATTGCCACATGATGTTTTTTTTCGTGTTTTCTCGCTTTTCGTAGAGACGCTTACGATGCTTAAAAGTAAGCCCGTTTTTCAGAATGGCCGTTGTAACGACCCTGTTCTGGGAGGCGGTATAGCTCGCCGTGGTCAGGGTTCGCGACAGATATTTATATTTCCTCTATAGATCGATTTACCTCCCTTTCCCCAATAATGACACAGAGGGATAGAACTATAAAGTAGGCGTGTATTTCGTAGTAATTGTAGAAGATGGGGTCTTGTCGGGTGATGACGTATACGTGAGTTGAGACTGCTTGCTTCGTTGGTTCGGTGCTCCGGGAGGGCCGAAGGATGGACTGCTTGCTGTCGGTTTGGCGCTCCGGGAGGGCCGAGAGGTGAACTACTTGCGGTCGGGATCCGATGCTACGGGAGCGTGTGTGAGGAACTGCTTGCCGTCGTGGGTCCGATGCTCCGGAAATGTGTGATGAACTGCTTGCCGTCGTGGATCCGATGCTACGGAAGCGAGTGTGATGAACTGCTTGCCGTCGTGGATCCGATGCTGCGGAAGCGTATGTGACGAACTGCTTGCCGTTGTGGGTCCGATGCTACGGAAGCGTATGTGATGAACTGCTTGCCGTTGTGGGTCCGATGCTACGGAAGCGTGTGTGATGAACTGCTTGCCGTCGTGGATCCGATGCTACGGAAGTGTGTGTGATGAACTGCTTGTGGTATGTACGTGACACTACGGAAGAGCCATGAGATCGCGTTGGCGCTGCGGGATGGGACGAGTGATCATGTTGACGCGGCGGATGGGCCGAGTGATCGCGTTGGCGCTGCGGGATGGGCCGTGAAGTCGCGTCGGCGCTGCGGATGGGCCGGTACGGGAACTGCTTCATCGTGCGTACGTCGTGTTCGTCGGGTTCGTAGTGTTCTGAGTCGTTGGGAACGATCTACTTGGGTTTCTAGTGGGTTTCGGGAATGTAGGGCATCGTTAGTTTCGGGCTGCCGGGCATCGTTAGTTTCGACCTGCCGTTTCTACATCCGTTTCGTTTCCGGGTCGGAAGCCGGAAACGTGACGTCTGGGGGAACTCACTGAGGTGGGCCTGAATTACGTAAACCGGGCCGCCTCAGTGATCACGACTGGGTCTGGGCTGATTTCAGGGAAACCACACCGGGACGCCAGTGATCCTCACCAGGTCGCAGAGTCGGGTCGGGTCGGGTCACGAATATAGCGATGGTAGTAGGTTACCGATGTCACACCGTTTTGCGACCTTCCTATGACTGTGTTGTTTTGACCGTTTTATCAATTTTCGCAATTCTTCATTATATTATTTTCTTGAATATTTTTGGCTCGTATCCCACTTCTGATTTGTCCAAAATACCTCTGCGTTTATTCAGGATGGTTTTAAGTATTTATTAACAAAGGTTTTATAATATATTTTAAGTAACACAAACTATAAGCTGACTTGTTGGCTTGCGAGCATGTTGCACACGTCTGTCTCTTCTGACTTGCACTTTTCGTAATCCTGCGTACTCTTGCTAGTTCTACTCCACGAAACACAAATATTTATTGGTTAATTTCTACACAAAACATGGTTCAATAAAACAAAAAAAAAAGTTCAAAACAAAAGCATTTATAGTGGAAGCACTCTGAGCAATATTTTAAATACCTTGACGAAGATTTTCCATAATTTAACCGAAAGGAATGCGCGTTATTTGCTCTTAGAAAAATTAAGGCGAACCCAACTTAACTCGAGCACCTGACTTTAGAGGGCTGCCAAAAAGCCAGGGATGGTCACAAAAATATTTTAAAACAAGAGAGAACGCTATAGTCGGGTTGGTGTCCCGACTATCTAATACCCGTCACTCGGCTAAAGGGAATGCGAGGGAGATGGAGATATAAACTTTGATCAGCAATAACTTTTTAACGAATGGTCCGATTTAAAAAATTTCTTCTACATTTCGATAGGTATTTATAAACACAACAAAACTGCATTTTTACTTTTCCGAAATATTTAAATTTTTAAAGTCGTATATAAGCTATTGTGGGCGTTAGAGGGGGCGTGGCACCTTCTTGAAATAAACTTGCGCTGCGTAGGAACTCCAAGAATCTTCATGCAAAATGCCAATCCTCTAGCTTTTATAGTTTCCGAGATCTCAGCGTTCATACGGACGGACAGACAGACAGACGGACAGACGGACAGACGGACATGGCTATATCGACTCGGCTAGTGACCCTGACCAAGAATATATATACTTTATAGGGTCGGAAACGCTTCCTTCTCCCTGTTACATACTTTTGCACGAATACAAAATACCCTTTTACTCTACGAGTAACGGGTATAAATAGTTTTATGATATGAAACTTCATATGAAACAACATTTTTTTACATTTTTTTCAAATGAAGTTTTTTGTTTTTGACGACTTTTTGTTAGGTTGAATACTAGCCCTTATCCGTTAAGGAATGTTTAACTATCATAAAACTATTTTTATAATACTAGCCCTAAAGAAAAGAAATCGAAGGAAAATTTTACAAAATAACGTGCCCTAGAGGCAAGGTCGAGACAGTAATATTGAACCTATCCCATCTGTAGAGCCGGAGAAGCCAGCGCGTACACTATCCAAGTCCCCGAACATCTGCCCTAAACGGAATACCCGTCAATCGTTACAAATTAAAGTAAGCAAACAACGTTTATTTACTTACCTTACAGCTGGAACTTCAAGAATATCCCACTCTACAGACATGTAAAATTCAGATAAGTCCACACCAACGTCAACTACATTGCTGCCCTGTTGTTCATCCATGTGCCTCAAATCGACCTTAAAAAATATGATTGCATATGTATGCATTAGTGCTTAATAATTTCAATGTTTAATAATTAAAAATAAACTACAAAAGAACAAATGTAGAAAATTATTAAATTTGGAAATCGAACTAAAAATTAGAAACTTGCGTATGTACCAAAATTCAAAATGTCATGCAAGAATTACCTACTTTTTAGGAATAATATCGTTATTTTTGTTTTTTTTTTTAAATTGAACTTATATAAGTTCATAAAAGTTACATGGTAACTTACTAATTAGTATGTTTATTCAAAAATGTATTTTATTTTTTAAGTACACGGTATTCCACGACTAAGAAACTGTACAGTGCGTACAGTCGAAAATATTGCCTGCTGTGGCCTAAATTGTGGGTGACACTCCATCAACAACAACTTGACACCGTGCGCAAGGATTGGACACAACCGTTACCTATATATATATGGAATCAACGAGAGCTCCTTTCAAAAATCGAATAAACAGCTGTAAAGGCTATGTCAACTAGCCGGCTCGCAGCTGCGATTTGACCGCGTTGGTGTATTTTTTGTGGGGTATCGTCAAGAATAAGTGAAAGAGAATTGAGAACCTAAAGCAATAGATTGAAGGCTTGAGAACCATACTACTGAAAATGTGTTGAAAAATTCTGATCTGATCAAGAGAAAGTTGATCTAGGCGAATCTTTAAATACCGCGTGCATAATATACGGCAGAAAATTTATTGGCAACACTCATACAGCAGTTGAAACTGTATTCAAGCAGTAACCGTGAGGAAAAATGTATCATTCAATGGTTGCGCATCGGTACGTGAGTATTGTATTGTATTTTACTGTAAAAGCTATTTAGGGTGTTCAATTGCGTTGCAAAAGTGTTAAATTTGTAAGTTTGCCAGACGAGAATTGTGAACGCCCTATGTTTTAAAAAATCGTTGCAGGAAATTGACTTTCAATAGAAAGTCAACTTTTAAATTTTTGTATTGCCGTATTCGTTTAAAAATGTAGAGCTGTGAATGAAAAGAAGGCTTTGTAATTTTTTGTCATTAAAAAAAACCCTACTTTTCAGTATATTTTTAGTATTTTAGCTTAAATTCCTACCCATTATTAACCCCTTATTTTTACACAAGTACAACAGATTTGTATACATAGGCTGGGGTGTTGTAGGCCTTGAAAACTATTTTGTATGGAAATTATTGTTGGAACTGCTTACACTTTTTCACTTCTTAAACGTTTGCAACGCAATAGAACACCCTAAATACATATGTCGTACATGTTGAACAGGTGAGGACTCGAATCACATTTATTTTGGAAAGTCATAAAGCATGCCTGCGGACACAAATCTATCTTTCATTGGGCACACGTCGAGTTTTCTTTGTGGCTCTGCCCGCAGGCAAGCCAACATCAATTCCATTGCTGTTTTTTCTCAGCTCTAATTCAAAGACAAATTGTTTTTTACTTTTTTATGAGTATGTGTATTGCTACTCGCGTGCGTGTGATTTTCTTTTAATTCCCTGCAGTTCCCGAATTCAGCCCGAGCGCTAAAATAGCACTGAGTCGACTGCGACGCCGGCAGAGCCTTAGCAGAATCGACTCTCTCACCAACCCCCTTTCTCTCAATTTCTCTCTTTACGAAATTAAGGTGCTAAAATAGCAGTAAATAAACGCCTAAAAATGGTGAGGAACACGTGATGAGTTTTGGTAAAAATTCATCACAACATCATCACTAGGCCGACAGTGTCGCCGACGGAGCCGACCGAAACGGCGCCAGAGACGACGCTCTCCCAAATTTCTCTCTGTCAATCTCTCTCTCTCTGCGCAGGGGTAGAGACAAGTTAGTCAAGCGCGATCGGGACAAAGAGAAAATAACAACAATAGAGATTGAAATTGCAGATGTTGTTTTTCTCGCTCAGTATTCTTTTTATATTTCTCAAAGGCAGACGCCGTAGTTCCGCGTTTTTCAATTGCGTTCTAACTGTGACAAGTTCTTTTCGAGTTCAAACAAAAGTGCTATTAATCAAGAATACATTTTTAGGTAAGTAATTTTCAAGGGTATTAAAACTTTGTCTTGTCTTAATTATTATAGCTTCTCATTTTTAGAATATGTATGTTTTATTGTTTAATATTTTTAGGTCAAGCTGACGGTACAATTAAATCGTTTTGTCCTACAGCTTTGAGCAATTGGCCAGCCAGCCGGTCCACGATGTATTTCACTCAGCATCAATTCATCATATATATCACTCCCCAACAATATGTCCACACCTTGTGGAATAAAATAATTATAATCCAATAGGATCAGCCAGGCAAAGATGTTCAAATAAAGACAATTTTTCCACAGATAAGCGACGATTTGGCTCAAACATAATAAAACGGAAGAAAACGCTTTTGTAACTCGGGCGTTGGCCAGTCCATTAACCTTAATGTATGCCTTTTGAGGAGTTAGTCCCAACTTCTGAAATGCGTTTTCCTATACAAACGAAGCTTGCGATCCTTGATCGAGAAATGCTCGGAACTGTAGTATAAACCCTTCTGCGGACTGGATCATAACTAACGTTGCTTCATAACTAATCTCAGAAGTATTTGAAGTCCCGCTAATTGCATTGGAAGTATTTTTCGTAAAATAATGAAAATAATTAAAACAAACTTTAACAAGAAAATTTGGCCAGCCGAAGTATGCGTATTTAAAATGTTGTTTTTAAATTGTAAAAATTAAAACCCCTACCTCCTACACAGTTACAATGTTTATACCCGTTACTCGTAGAGTAAAAGGGTATATTGTATTCGTGCAAAAGTATGTAACAGCTAGAGGAAGCGTTTCCGACCCCATAAAGTATATATATTCTTGATCAGGATCACTAGCCGAGTCGTTCCTATTGCAGCTATATGAGATAGTCGTCCGATTTTGATAACATTTTATTCGAAATTCAGAATTAGAAAAAAAATGGTATTTCCAAAAGTAGGAGGTTATATGTTCAAAAACACCTAAGATATAATTTTTTTTACACTTTTTTTCCCGAATATTCCTATGGGAGCTATATGATATAGTTCTCTGATCCGGCTCGTTCCGACTAATATGCTACCTGCAAAAGAAAGAAGACTTTTGGGAAAGTTTTAGCCCGATAGCTTTAAAACTAAGAGACTAGTTTGCGTAGAAACGACAGACTAAATCGACTCGTCTAGTGATGCTGATCAAGAATATATATACTTTATGGGGTCGGAAACGTCTCCTTCACTGCGTTGCAAACTTCTGACTGAAATCATAATACCCCCTGCAAGGGTATAAAAAGTCAACTTCAAATTTTCGGCTCACATTAAAAAAAAAATTAACTTACTTGATACTCGTAAAGTTAAAGGGTATAATAGGTAAGTAACGGACTCCTAAGCAAACCATTTATTGTTACGGCCACACTAACGCACACATATCGCGTAAGTAAAGGGCGCTTACATTTTCAAAGATTTTTTGTGGTAACATTTTATTTAATTGTCAATAGTAATCTATTAATAGAATTGTCATTTGTTTAAAACATGTGTAGTATACATACATTGTATACCTAGAATGTCCCAAGCATTCAAAAATGTAGTTAGAAAATCGCTTTTGAATTGTCAGCCCTACCTAGGCTATATCTGCAAATGTATTGACCCGGTCGATTCGAACTTTAGTAGTATATTGTTAAATATTAAATATATTCAAGTTGGTTTTATGCAGTAGGCACGGAACTCTTCGAACAAAAACACTATCTCTAAATATATGTATTATCTTGGGCGTTGGTTCGGTTATTTTTGTAGCCCGATAGCTTTAAAACTGAGAGAATAGTTTGCGTAGAAGCGGACAGGCACACGGACAGACAGACGGACATGGCTAGATCGACTCGCCTAGTGATGCTGATCAAGAATATATTTACTTTATGGGGTCGCAAATGTCTCCTTCACTGCGTTGCAAACTTCTGACTGAAATCAAAATACCTTCTGCAAGGGTATAACAAGAGAGAACGCCATAGTCGGGTGCCCCGACTATCAGATACCCGTTACTCAGCTAAGGGAGTGCGAGGGAGATGGAGATAAAAACTTTGATCAGGCATAACTTTTTAACAAATGGTCCGATTTAAAAAATTTCTTCCACATTTCGATGGGTATTGCTAAACACAACAACACTGCATTTTTACTTTTCCGATATATATTTCCCTTTTGAAACAAACTTGCGCTGCGTAGGAACTCCTAGAATCTGCATGCAAAATGCCATTCTTCTAGCTTTTATAGTTTCCGAAATCTCAGCGTTCATACAGACATACAGACATTGCAAACCGACCAATTTATAGGACACTTCTAAACTGTTAAATGAGTTTAGCAAGAATTTATTGATATCGTTGCCCTTTGATTTTTCGTTGTCCAAGTGGAGCGCTCAGATAGACAATCTAAGCTTTTACATGATATGTTAGAACAACAAAGAACACTTCTTTGGCATGGCCCTAGCTCATGGGCGTACTTAAAATTTCTTGAGGGGGTCATACAATTTGATTTTTTTCTCAAATAGGTCGTAAAAAGGATGATATACGATTAAAGTAAAACTTCAAAGTTCGTGGTTTTAAAATTAATAAAAAAAATTATCAATATGGGGGGTGACACAAAAATCTCTACCAACCAAATTTCCCCACAAAAGCAAATATTGGTGTCACAGAAACCGTTTGAAAATCAAGTACACGGTTTTAAACCAACCGAATAGTATGCATTGAAGCAAATGTACCTATAATTTAATTTTATTTAATTTATTGATGTTATATCCTAGCGCTGCAACAGTAAGCTTATTATTATTGCGCTAGTCACTTTTACAAAGAAATGCTTATTACATTTTTATTTAATACTTAAAAGCTAACAATTTTCAAAATCATTAAATTACAGAACTTTTAAACATTTAATTATTATATACTATATACTTTTTTTTTCAATTTGTATAATTTTTACCTAATATTATTTATTCCTACTTTTATTGTGCTTTTATAAATTCTTTAATTTTAATTGAAAATTGAGTTGCGCTCCCAATAGTTTTAAGTTGATGGGGGAGATTGTTCCATAAACGGATGCTGTTAATAAAAAACTGCCTCTTCGAACAAAGCGTAGGTAAAATTTCTATACCATAAAAGAGAGTGGGAACAAGAATAGCTTTAGAGATTAATAATCTTATTTGTTCAGGTACAAAATTTTGAGGCTGAATGCTGACGCAACAAACCATATGTGCGACCAGTTGCTTTAGCTATATGCTTGCTCCATAATAATGTTTTGCTAAAGGTTATGCCAAGATTTACAACGTGATCTTCGTAGCTAATAGCTGTATTATTGTTAGCCCACTTCTCAATTATGGATAACATTTTGTTATTTATACTGGCACACAAATTTATATCCTTGACAGGGTTACTAACATACATTTGGACATCATCAGCGCATAGGTGTACTTCATATTCAGACAAGACACTACGTAAATTATTCACATAAATAGAAAACAACAATGGCCCTTGAGGTACTCCCCTTGTAAGTTGCCAAAAGTTGGAGATATTCATCCCAAAGACTATAGCTTGTACTCGATCTGTTAGGTAGGATTTAACAAGCTTGACTGCTGTGCTCGAAAAGTTAAAAATATTTTGGAGTTTTGCACACAGTATGTTGTGATTCACCGAATCAAAGGCTTTGTTGTGATCAAGTAGAGTCAAAAGTGTAACACAATTTGTATCAAGATGCTGCCTGACATCTTCCATAATATCAGTAATGGCACTAATACAACTTCTTTTCCTCCGGAAACCAGACTGTTTGTCGTGTAACAGTGAATTGTCGTGCAAAAAAATTTGTATTTGGGAGGACATAAGGTTTTCAAAAACTTTTGACAGGAAGGGAAGTATTGATATGGGTCTGAAGTCGTTATTTGGTTTCGGAATCCGAAGAATCTTTCCTTTTTACCATACTGTAGGGAACGAAGACATAGTAATTGCGGTATTAAAAATATGGGTGACGTGGGACAACAACATGGGAAGTAACATTTTTATAAATTTAGGGCTTATGTTATCGAGGCCTTCAGCATTGGATTTTACCTTAAGAATACTAGCAAGGACTTCACACGAATTGACACACATGAAACTAAAACTATTATCACAGATAGGAACAGTATTCAGGTACGTATTGCATATCGCTTACTGGGACAAAAAAATTGTTGGTTAAGTCTTTCAACATCGGCGTTTGGTTCAGTCTTCTGTGTGTATTTTCCTATTCCTAACTTGTTAATTTCGGCCCAACGGAGCTTATCAGAAGAGCAATTTTCAAACTTTGATTAATAAAATCTGCATTTAGCAGAATAAATCTTTTTATTGACAATTGCTCGAGCCTCATTGTACTTGTTTCTAAAGTCCTCAATTTTGTAGCGCTTCCATTTTCGGTAGGCAACATGTCGCTGATAGATTAGATTTTTAATTTTGTTATTATCTCTACGGCACACATTTGTTAAACAAGTACTGGACATTACTATTTAAAACACGCAATTGACAATCAACATGGGAAGTTTGGTAAATGGATGACCAGTTACAAGTTGCAAATTCGAGCTGAAGTCCTGTTAGGTCAATTCTCTTATAGTCTCTGTACTTGAAAGAAGTCGTTTGATAGTCGAAGGTCAATTCATAGGTCAAGAATATTAAGTCATGTCTGGAAAAAGCTGGTAGAGAAACCTGGTCATAAGGTACAATTTTACAACGGTCATTTACAAAAAATAAGTCAAGAAATGTATCACAGGTATTTGAGAAATGTGTTGGCAATGTTTCATTAGCGCTATACAGCCCAAGGGATTCAAAACCATTCAAAAGATGGCTCTCTTTAAGCAGATTGCTATTAAAATCTCCTGCCAGTTTGACGTCCGAGTACAAGGGTTATTAGAGGCGCAAACTCAATATTTAAAGGAATGACATTAAAATAAAAGTAGATTTTCTGATAAGAGACTAATAGTAAACTTATCTTAATTAAGAGTGCTGTGTTTGCTAATTTAAGAGCGAAAACTATTTAAAACACCTGCAGAGAGAGGCGGTTGAAGAAAGGGGGAGATCTGAAGCCTTTTTCTGGGGTGTAAGAGACAAAAGCTCCTCGATGCACTCGATGCAGTGAACGCCCTCTCTTTCATTGCAGTGGACGTGTACAAGGCCGCGCCGAGTAAACACTGCTGAGAGAACTTTTTGTTTTTTCACCCGCATGTCTTTTTTGGAAATTCGGTAATTCTCTCTTAAAAGCTGCTCATTAACATAAATTATAGCATCAGAGTTAAAACCCAATAAATGCAAGCTTAAATGTTTTTTATGCTCGCGGCGGTATAACCAAATTTTACGTAGAAGGGTGATTTTCTCATGAACGTTTTCAAGGTTAGGTTAGGTTAGGTACGAACGGCTGCCAGACTATCGTCTGGCACACTTAGACCTCTGTGGGTCCGTTGTGATAACGTTTTCAAATTTCATAATAATAACGCGATCGACATGCGTTTGTTGTGATTTTCGGGCTCGGAAAATTTCTCGTACCCTTGGTGGAGGAGCCAGTTGCAGGTTATAGCATAACAGGTTGTAGAGAGCTCATACATTTTCTCCCTCCACAAAGGGTACACCGTGGATTCGCGGATGCCTGTTTTGCCTCTAGACCTCCCACTCGCTCACCCAGTTGTAGGATAGCTTGTCTGTTGGAAAAAATATCTTTCGGCCCAAAGGAGGCAACGGAAATTGGCCAGAACGATTTTGGACGGAATTCCACCAAATTGGTGAATAGGCTTGAGCGACAGGTCGTACTCAGGGTCCCGACCCGAAGTCAATTTCGTTTGGAGTCACACCAAAATTACCAGTGGATCGAAGCAGAAGTTAGTTGCAAGTGCAAAGATCAAAGTTATACAAATTAAAGGAAATCCAAAATTACCAAAATTCCCAGCAATCGCCGTTGCAAGTTGCATTAAAACAAATAAACAAGTGCTAAAGTGCCAGCCCCTAGAGGGTAAGTTTTTTTTGTAGAGAAAGTGAAGAAACGGCGGCTGAACGCCTTAATATTTCAGGTGGCACCCGGTTATATAACCTCGGTCCGCCAAAAGCCAGGCTTGGGCTTAAGAAGCGTCTGAAGAACAAAGGGCCAACAGGAGTAAATTTACAAAACCTGCAACCTCCAATCAAACTAGCAGCAGCATCCGAGATCCCGCAGCAGCAAACATAGCGCTGGAAATTTTATTTTACATTTACATTTACAGAAATATATTTTTCTACATTCCCTTTTATATGCTGTAGAATAGTACTTGGGCCAGCACAATTTAGGCTAGGGATAGTTTACAGGCAATACATCCAATAAGCCGTGGGGAAAACCAAAAACCCAATCAAAACGAATTAATTAAATTTCTTTGAAATACAAAATCAAATTTAAGGCCATTTAGAAACCCGCAAGCAAACGCGGCATCTTACGCCGCTGGGAGCAGATCAACAGCAGCAATTTAGTTTAAGTAGTTTAAGAGTATAGTTATAATTAGACCTCGGATTTTGCATACTTCTCCATTTTTGGTCCGATTTTTACCAAAATTTCTAGGTAGGTGTCATATTTTTCAAATGTAATAAATTCGGATGCATATCGGAAATATGCAAAATATATGCAAAAAATATATGCATAAAATATGCAAAATATATGCAAAATATGCAAAATATGTGCGAACAACTGGAGGCTCAAATTTTTAATGTAGTCCTCTGGAATTCTAAGGAACCTTCAGTAAACACGGCGAGCAATTTAAACAAGCAGTTTGGCCGATAGGGCCAAAAACTATTCTGCCCCTTTTACTGATTTGGCCCCCTTCTCGCCTACTCGTTGGAAATATAAATATGGTTTCCTTAAATTTGGGAAAAAATTAGATATCTCAGAAATGACGAAAAGGAACAAACAATTTTCTTCGGTTAAATTAGGTTGGCTATGAAATGGTCAATCTTAAATAGTTAAGTTTATTTTATATTTTGCATATTCTATGCATATGCATTTTATGCAAATATGCCAAAACAAAAAAAATATGCCACTAATTTTAAACTATATTTTTATTGAAACGAACTTTGGTGTTTTCGGAATTGATCTATCTTTATCCTATAAAAATATGCAAATATGCAAAATCCGAGGTCTAGTTATAATCAAGAGAGAAGGTCAATAACAGGAAAAATATGCATTAGAGCTGAGCAGTCCCATCTTCCCATGTACGTTTCCCTTCCCTCTCCCATATCTTAACGGCACAGTACCGTACCGCTGTAGATTGCGAGTAAGGCGAGTGAGAGTAACACAAGTGATCTCTTAAGTAGTTGAGGTTCTCTTTCACAGGCCCCTTCGAGAAGCGCTTCATCGTGGGAAAACAAAGTGAGTCTATTGTAATGTCATAAGAATCTCAACTACCTTTTTTTAAATAAAACAAAAGTCTAAAGAGAAAACAAACATTAAAATTTAACTCGTTACAAAATTAAAAATTCACCCCTTACTAAATGCCGTACTGAAAAAAAAAAATTTAAAGAAACTCCAAAATTTCAAAAATTTTCTTCCCATAAAGCCCAACCCACAACTCCCTGCTCAATAATATAAAAGTTTAAGCCACACATATAATGCCATAATTTAAATACACCCATTCTACCCGCTCTCTACATTTGTATTGTTTCATGTAAAATCTAGATGTTATATACATGAGCACAGAAATATTCAGCGATCGCTAAATTTAATTTTTATTCATTAAATTCGCATTTTTAGTTTCAATCTATATGTTAATCATTTCTTAGGATCCTATTGAACTTGTTTAGAATTAATTTTTGTCAGTTAGTAGGATTATTCTATGTTTAAAAATAAAATTTATAATGTGCTCTAAACTTGAGTAGTGTCAATAGGGAAGCCATGCGTCGTCGAATGTTGTCCGTTGTGTAAATTGTAGTCGCCTTTTAGGGATCACCATAAATGTTGCTGGTCGATGGTGATCATGGTAGAGAGGGCAAGTCAGCACAACCAACCGCTGGCATAAAGGCACTACATCCTTGTTCGTCCTTGTCTGTCCTTTACTAATTCAATAGTCCGGTCCTTAGTCCTGTGGAGAGTCCTCATTAAGATAGCACGCGAATTAATAAGAATTTATTGGAAAGAGCAAGTAGCTGCGTCTAGAAATATATCCCCGACCCCCTCTACTGGAAAACCACTGCCGGAACCAGCGCGTGCTCAACGTGGACTACATACCATCCGCTCGCAATACGTGGTTCGCTACACAGTTCTCGCCAGTCCGCCACCTCCCGGTCCAGCCGCTCAACCCGCTCACTCAGCGGATCTCTCTGTGATCGAAGATGGACCACGTCGCGTTCCAAATCAGTGACTCGGGCAAACATCTGTTTAACCTCACCCGAGATCAGCTCCAGGCGATCCATGAGGCTGCTGAGGATGCGCTGCTCTGCATCCCTGACGTGGTTCGCGATTTGGTCGGTCTGCTCTTGGAAGCGGACCTTAAGCAGCTCCAGCAGTTGTGGTGAGTGGACATCAGAAACTCGGTCGCTAGCTGTTCCAGCGTTGTTCCGGGTGCGCTTCGTCGGCGGTGCAGTGGAAGTCAACGACACAGCTGTTTGAGTGTTTCTTGTTATTCTTTTGTTTTTGAGTTTTTCTTTAGCAGGCTTCGATAAAATTTGGCAAATTCCAAATTTCGAAATTCCAAGCACTTTAGAAGTTAAGTTTTTGCACAAAATATGGGTGTGGAGTATGGAGCTGTTTGGGGCCACTGGGGGGCCACTGGGGGGACATGTCGGATCTTAGTGGGCGCTGAGTGGAATACTGAGCAAAAATTTTCCAGCTCTAGCTCTTACAGTTTGGGCTGTGGTCGTATACCCTTAAAAATCGGTCTTTCTTTTCATAATCTTTAGATATAACGGTGGTTCAGCAGCAAAACGTTTTCTTTCTTTCCATAACAAGCGGATATTATTGGTGCTTAAATATTTAAAATAAATATATAAGTACCTAATTTAATATAAATATAAGTAAACAAAAATAATATTAGAGAAAAGTGCTATTTTTTGTTGTGATCTGAAGTGCAAGTGAAATACCTAATAATATGTGATATGTGTCGAGTGGAAAACACAAACGTGCCGAAATGTTTTCCAATTAAAGATAAGGAGGCCCTAAATATCGTCAACCAAAATATTAATAGTGGTGCAAAGGACTCCCACGTAAGTCTTTTTTCTTTGATATAAACATTTTGCCAGAATGGGTTTTAATTTGCGGAGGGTTCCCACAGATGAGTTTGTTGTGTGATTTAATTTTAACTTGCGGAGGGTTCCCACAGATGAGTTTGTTGTGGGATTTAATGTTAAGGACCGTTCTGGAAAAAAAACCCTTAACTCTTATACACATTTCTATGGTGCACTTCAAGGTAAGTTATTTTTAACCATGTTTTTATACCCGTTACTCGTAGAGTAAAAGGGTATATTGTATTCGTGCAAAAGTATGTAACAGCTAGAAGGAAGCATTTCCGACCCTATAAAGTATATATATTCTTGATCAGGGTCACTAGCCGAGTCGATATAGCCATGTCCGTCTGTCCGTCCGGATGAACGCTGAGATCTCGGAAACTATAAAAGCTAGAAGATTGGCATTTTGCATGCAGATTCTAGGAGTTCCTACGCAGCGCAAGTTTATTTCAAAAAGGTGCCATGCCCCCTCTAACGCCCACAATAGCTTATATACGATTTTAAAAATTTGAATATTTCGGAAAAGTAGGAATGCAGTTTTGTTGTGTTTATCAATACCTATCGAAATGTAAAAGAATTTTTTTAAATCGGACCATTCGTTAAAAAGTTAGGCCTGATCAAAGTTTTATCTCCATCTCCCTCGCACTCCCTTTAGCTGAGTTACGATTATTAGATAGTCGGGACACCAACCCGACTACAGCGTTCGCACTCCCTTTAGCTGAGTGACGGGTATTAGATAGTCGGCACACCAACCCGACTATAGCGTTCTCTCTTGTTTTTAATTAAATATACGTAGTTTCTTGGTTAAATTTCAATCTATTTACTTAGAATGCCATCTGTCTTTAATCCAATTTCTTTCTGTCTTTTTCTGCTTTTTACTTTTAAAACATGATTTGATGTGAACAGGCTTGTAAAACAAAAACTAAAAATATATACTTAAACCCATGCAGAGGGAATTATAATTTTGTCCAGAAGTTTGTAACGAAGTAAAGGAGACCTTCCCCAACCTATAAAGTATATCCATTTAGCCATGTCCGTCTGTCTGTCGGTTCAAGTTTCAAAAGCGTGAAATAAGTCTAAATTTATTTGTTGGTTATTATTATTTTATATTTATGATTTTCTAGTCACAATTTCATTCTTTAAATCTGCAAGGGTATTAAAACTTTGGCCTGCCGAAGTTAGTTTCTGTTCTCGTTTAATTTTAAAACACCAAAATCTTATTTTTTAGATATTGTTTCAGAATCTGGTAATGCAGAATCATTGATTCCCAAGGCAATTCAATTTCAGAAAAAACGATTTTTTAAAACCAAATCAAAATAAAATAACAATAACAATGATGAACTCAATAAAAACGTGTCAACAGAGGAAGATGTTAAATAAATTATAATTAAAAAAAATAAAATAAATGTCCACCTATAATAAAATAAACAAAAAGTATTTTTTCTTGGGAAGTTTCATAGCATTCAGCTTTTTTGGTATTGAAAACCCCAACCCCATTTCATACCTTCGGTCCCTTTTGTGGCAAAAGCAAATGCAGAACTTCGCCATATGAACACCGCCCCTAGACATGCCCATGTAAAGTGGATAGAAATTTACATTGCGGGTGGTATGAACGGAGTTAGTCTCACGCCCCCGGCGAACTACAGGGTAGTGTTATATTATATGTGGCACTGTGTGTGTATTTGAGGTCCTAGCACTTTAAAATATCTATATTTATTTTACTTATGTCTGCAATCGAGCCTAATCAAACCCTTAACAGCCATGCATTGATCAGAATACTTTGTAAACAAACTACTGGTCTGAAAATATGTGAAATAAATGCGCAAAGTGTAACTAATAAAATCGATCAGTTCAGGTTCCTATTTGAAAATTCAAAAGTCGATGTCATCTGTGTTCCCGAAACTTGGTTCACGTCCGATATCAGAAGTTCATATCTTCGTTGTACTGATTAAAACCTGTTTCGTTCTGATTGAGTAAATCATGCCGGTGGTGTTCCTATTCTTGTCCCTTAACAATTTAAATGTAAAATTATATGTCAGCATGAGTTAGAGAGTGCAATAGCATACTTATTTGTAGAAGTACAAGGAACAAATTCTCAAAACATTCTTATCGGCTGTGCCTATAGACCTCATCATATTACTTGCTACTCAGATATACTTGCCAATCTGACTGCCAATTTTGACTTTGTTTCAACTGGTGTTAAGTTGTTAACTTTAGCACTAAGAAGACAAATAAATAATAAGAATAATAAGGGCGGAAGAAATCACGATTCCATGAATGCGGAACTAATCTTTAGAATCAGGTACTTAACTTCATACCCAACAAGAGAGAACTGTATGAGTAATCGAACAAGAGTAAGTGATGGCAACGCGGACGGCTTTAAGACTGGGTATTACGAAACTATATTGGTCATCCATAGTCCCTCGAGCTCTTAAGAAAGAACTGTCCAGCAAGGATAATTAAATCGCAGTTGCGGGGTCTGGCCTGCTATATATAAAGACAATTATAATGCTTATTACTTTGACATTGAACGTAAAGCCCTTTGTTTTTTATTTCCGCCGATAATATTGCCCACGTAAATTTTTAAGAAACCCCGATCCATCGAACACTCTCCTGGCACGCTTCGTCACTACATGGACTGCCGTCCATAGTGATATTGGATTTTTTAATTTTTTTTAACTGCGTTTAATAGCTCTTTTAAATAAAAAGAAAAAAACAAAAATACTGGCTATTTGTATGTCACAGCTTATTTCGTGCAAGCAGCTTAATCATTAAATTTAATGTTAAAAGTAAAATGTAAACGTTTTGGAGGCTTTTGTCATGTTTAATAACACTTTCCCAACGTGTTTCCATCGGAAAAACCATTTTACTTTGTTATTTAGATTAATTACGACACTAACAAGATGTAACGTGTTTTGAATTGAAATATTATTCTTTTAAAATAGCGTAGCCCTTGAAAACTCGCAATTTTTTCGAGAGATTGAAGAGCTGTGATTGGGAAAATTAATTCAAGGACATTTCTCTGTAAAAATAACTCAAGAGGCATTTGAGAATAAATTTTACATACCGGATTTATCGAAGAAAGTGGTTAAGACTTGCGTTGAATGTCTTATTTCCGAGGTCAAGGCAGATAAAAAGAAAGGTTTCTTGACACCCATTAATAAGGACGAAAGGCCGTTGAAAACATATCATGTTGACCATGTGGGACCAATAGAGCAGACCAGCAAGAACTACAACTACATTTTCGTTGTGATTGATGCATTTTCCAAGTATGTCTGCCTTCACCCGACATTTACTCTATCAGTATATCTACCCGAGGGGCAGCGTTTATTGCAAATACATTTAAATAATACTGCGACGAGCATACAGAATCTGATGATAGCTACCGGAGTTCCCCGAGGAAATGGTCAAGTGGAGCGGTTCCATAGAATCGTGATCCCAATGTTAGCCAAACTTTGCCAAGAAAAACCGTATAGCTGGTACAAACATCTAGAGGTCATACAGCAAGTGATGACATCCCCCAAAAAGCACGAAATTCTCACCGTTTAGTATACTGACAGGCGTTAAAATGAGGACTAACAAAGTAACAGAGCTGAAGACATTTCTTGAAGACGCCGCTTTCGAAGAATTGGACCAAGAAAGAGAGACCGGTCTTATGGAAGCGCAGGATAACATTGCGAAAATTCAACAGGAAAATTGTAGATCCTTCAACAAGGGTCGCAAGTAGGAGTTGTACTAAAAAATCAATGAGCTCGTGGCCATAAAGCGCGCACAGTACGGCCCCCGCCTTAAAGTTGAAGCCGAAGTTCTTTGAACCATACAAAATAAAAAGGACTTGACCCCACGGCCGATATGATGTAGAAAAGGTTGGAGACCATGAAGGTCAGGGAAAACATCAACGGTTGCAGAATATATGTATGAAGATGTGGAATCCTCAATCAGAACCTGCAGAAGAACCATCATTCGAGCCGTATGATAATTCAGGATGGCCGATTGTGGGAAAAGAAAGGAAAAGAAGGAGAGTTAACATTACCTTCACTATAATTCAAATCTATTAACATAATCTATTAACATAAACATATCGCTTGCAACTCTGCAAAAATATTAGTATCGATACTGCACCAAAAGAATCATTAAACGTTATTTCGCATTGTAAATGAAATATCTACGGGCGATCCTACATGTATACATTAATTTCCCAATTTATTTAAAAAAATTTCATTCGGAATACTCCAGGTAGCGTGTGATCTCTTTAAAGGGCGATTTTAACTAGAGCAGGGGCGTTGCGAAATTAAATACGTGTTCATAATTGAAGTGCTATATTAAGAAAGTACTGTTAGATTCCTTATTGATGCCAATAAGGAACCTAAGACTTTTAAGAGACAATTTCCTTCCATTTTGTTTAAATCCTACGTCATTACATTTTTATATTTTTGGCCTCTGACGGATCCACTGTGCAACGTATAAAACAATGTCAAAGTGATAGACCATAAGGGCGAAATCGTGAAAGTATTCAACGTCTTTTATCTTATCGCCGTCTTACTGATGCCCCTTATAGTTCTCTGAGGACTCGAATGTAAAAAAAAATTTGCACAACGCGGTCGGGATTATGCACGAGAGCTGGAGAGAATCGTAACTCCCACCTCCACACCTTATAAAGGTGCGGGTTGCACTTGACTTTCAGCTAGTGTGGAAGTATATTAAAGACTTAATGTAAAATGTAATGTCTTAATGACTCAGAATCTGACTTGGGCTTGGTTCATGAAGGGCTAGACCCAGTTGGGAATTATATATAGAGCATAGCAGAAGATTTGCAAAATTACTGTTGCATACTTTTATATTAAAGAAGTTACGTTACGGTAACTATTGTTTATAGTTAAACAACTATTTAAAATGGTTTCAAGGTACAAAAACAAAATACTTACATCGGGTAAGAGTAACTATTTTAATAGTAATTTAACTCTTTAATAGTAAGCAAAGATAAACTAAATTCACGGACGAATATTTTTATTGTTAAAGTACTATTTTAAATAGTTACTTAACTATTTTCATTGGTAAAATTTAACCAAATTTTATGTATATTAATATCAAATAATATTTGTGGGGTTACTACTAGCTCTATCTTACCTATACAAAGCCCTTTACAAATGTCAAGTAATATCTGTGGTGTCACCCCTGCTCATATTATTTCATGATTTCATTTGAATGAGCATTTATTATAGTCTAGTCACACTATGTGGGGTAACCTATCGAGTGAGCCAGTAACCCGATTACTTCAAAAAAGTTTTTCCACTGGGCTAACTCCAAATATCGGGTAATGTGTTTCTTGTTTTTGTTGTTTATTTTACTAGGGATGGACCTTCAACGACAAAAAAAATACGCAGAAATACCAAAGACCCTAAAAGAGAAAAATAATATGACATTTAAATATAGTCAATTAATAGATACACACAAAAAAATCGATTGGTAAAATGAACCAATTGACAGTCAACCACAGAATTCTCAAGTTTAACAAATAAATTGTTACTCTCACGTAATACAAAAACGTAGTGGTTACTATAAACAATAGTTACGCAATTGTAAAAAAGGGTAGAATGGGCCCAAGCCATTAATTGTTGTTAAGTTACTATTTATACCCGTTACTCGTAGAGTTAAAGGGTATATTGTATTCGTGCAAAAGTATGTAACAGCTCGAAGGAAGATTTTCCGACCCTATAAAGTATATATTTTCTTGATCAGGGTCACTAGCCGAGTCGATCTAGCCATGTCTGTCTGTCCTTCCGTATGAACGCTGAGATCTCGGAAACTATAAAAGCTAGATTTTAAAAATTTTAATATTTCGGAAAAGTAAAAATGCACCTATCGAAATGTAGAAAAAATGTTTCAAATCAGACCATTCGTTAAAAGTTATGCGTGATCGAAGTTTTCTATCTCCATCTCCCTCGCACTCCCTTTAGCTGAGTAACGGGTATCTGATAGTCGGGGCACCCGACTATAGCGTTCTCTCTTGTTTTATAATAAATATATAAAGAAATTAAAAAAATGAATTATGAAATCATTATTTCGCTGCAGCAAAGTGATTTATAAGTAAGGTAATTGTCCAATTATCTTTTCCAAAAGTGACTTCTAGCTGAGTCAAAATCTCCCAAGTGGGCCACCCCCGATTCGAAGGTCCGATTTTCGTCAAACTTGTTTACTTTTCCGGTTCACAACGACAAAAAAAAATTTTCATTTGAACCGTTTTGAGAAATTTTAAGTTTCAACGGAGTTATAGGGGTCACAAAATATCATTTTTGGCAGTTTTTCAAAAAAGGTGCACTCACTCTTTTTTGTATATTTTCGGAACGGCGAAAGATATCTTTATGAAGTTTTCGCTGATCGGTCAAGAATTGTATTAGCTCTTCATAAAAAAATATAAAAATTTTTTAAAAATTATTTTTCCTAAAAATAAATATCAATATTTTTTTCCAGTGTTTTTTTTCAGTGTTCTTCACCAGCTACAGAGTTTAAAACCATTCAGAAATGAAGGGTGATCCATTACAAACAAGATCCCTAAAAAAAAAATTGGGGATCGGACAAAGGTTTTTCGCAATTTGAATTTTTCTGTGGACGCACAGCGGTTTCCCATACAAAACAGCATAAAGTCGCTAAGTGGCGCCTGCAGTGGGCTGGCGGTGCGCTCGCTACGGCATGTGTTGACCAGCCAATTTTCAATTTCTGTGTAAGATAGACTGTCTAGTTTCTACATTATTACATACCAAAAGTTTCAAAAAAATCGGATCTACACAGCGACCTGTAGACGATCCGCAGCTGGCCTAGTTATACCCGTTACTCGTAGAGTAAAAGGGTATATTGTATTCGTGCAAAAGTATGTAACAGGGAGAAGGAAGCGTTTCCGACCCTATAAAGTATATATATTCTTGGTCAGGGTCACTAGCCGAGTCAATATAGCCATGTCCGTCTGTCCGTCTGTCTGTCCGTCCGTATGAACGCTGAGATCTCGGAAACTATAAAAGCTAGAGGATTGGCATTTTGCATGAAGATTCTTGGAGTTCCTACGCAGCGCAAGTTTATTTCAAGAAGGTGCCACGCCCCCTGTAACGCCCACTATAGCTCATATACGATTTTCAAAATTTAAATATTTCGGAAAAGTAAAAATGCAGTTTTGTTGTGCTTATCAATACCTATCGAAATGTAGAAGAAATTTTTTAAATCGAACCATTCGTTAAAAAGTTATTGCTGATCAAAGTTTATATCTCCATTCCTCGCACTCCCTTTAGCCGAGTGACGGGTATTAGATAGTCGGGACACAAACCCGACTATAGCGTTCTCTCTTGTTTTTTAAATCTAGCCTGACAAAAAACTCTCACGGCATTTTGTAAGATAACAACAAAATTTTTTTTTTTTAAAAATACAAATGTAAGTAACATAATTTCTTATCGGTTAAAAATAAAAAAAGAAAAAAAAACATGAACAAATTTCAGTTGTATACGTATCTTCCCTCTTAACCCTACATAAAATACCTAGGCGAAAATTAGGCTGCAGTCTAGGGCGGTAAAATCACAAATGCTAAGGGCGGCGAATTGTCTTAATCCGCCCCTGCACGTGAAACGTGACAGGCAATTTGCAGCCAAATCTCAGAAACATATTTAACGATCCATTTTTTTCTCATTCTATTTATTTGACAATGATATTTTTATGTCCTTGCAGGGGTATTATAATTTCAGTCAGATGTTTGCAACGCAGTGAAGGAGTCGTTTTCGACCACACAAAACAAGCGCGGATCCACGGGGGGTGATTTATCACCCCCCACTCGGGTGAAAAATGAAAGGAATTTTGGTATTCAAAAAGTATGCAACACAAAATTTGTTCTGATTTCACCCCCACAACAAAATCCTAGATCCGCCACAGACACAAATTATATATAAGGCTGTCAAAAAAGTCCTGAGGTATTTATACCCGTTACTCGTAGAGGAAAAGGGTATATTGTTTTCGTTCAAAAGTATGTAACAGGTAGAAGGAAGCTTTTCCGACCCTATAAAGTATATATATTCTTGATCAGGATCACTAGCCGAGTCGATCTGTCTGTCCGTCTGTCTGTCTGTCTCTCTGTCTGTATGAACGTTGAGATTTCGGAAACTATAAAAGCTAGAAGATGCATGCAGATTCTAGAAGTTCCTACGCAGCGCAAGTTTATTTCAAAAAGGTGCCACGCCCCCTCTAACGCCCACAATAGCTGATATACGATTTTAAAAATTTAAACATTTCGGAAAAGTAAAAATGCAGTTTTGTTGTGCTTATCAATACCTATTGAAATGTAGAAATATAAATCGAACCATTCGTTAAAAAGTTATGGCTCATCAAAGTTTATATCTCCATCTCCCTCGCACTCCCTTTAGCTGAGTAACGGGTATATGATAGTCGGGGCACTTGACTATAGCGTTCTCTCTTGTTTTATTATATTATTTTTTTCTTTTTTTACATCGAGCTTTTAAGTGACTCAAAGCTTCTTCAAATGGCTTCAAAGCTTCTTGATGACTTAAGCTAAGCTCTTGACCGATGCTACAGCTACCACTATGCCGGTTTTATCGCAATTTTCTACGACAGGCCTTCCTTCTTTGACCACCTCTGCACCAGAACTAAAACGTCGAAACCATCGTTGTGCGGTGGAAATGGAAACTGTATCGTGTCCATAAACTGCACAAATTGTATTGGCGGCTTGAGATGCATTTTTGCCTTTATCGTAGAAGTACTGTAAAATATGCCAACCATGCTCAACTAACCCAACCTAACCTATGAGCAATACAATTTTTGTCCGCTATGGTTTGCCTTGCCGCTTTATCTCTAATGCGTATCTATACATTCTGTCTTGTTTAACATCCAACATTGAAAAACTTAAATGTTTTATCACCTCTTATCTAATCGATATTTATTTTTAAATTCGTTAACAGAGTAACGGGGTTTATCTCAATAAAGTCTCGGCATATTTGTTAAGTAAGCCTACGCTTGACCTCTAGTTGATGAAAACTTTTAACTTAATACTTAAAAATTCTTCTGATCAAAAAAGTATTGTAATTCACGTGACTAGCACATTAATATATAAGTTTAACTTGTAGTGCTAGGAATTTAAATTAAAATAAATAAATAAATAAAATAAATAAATTTTTTTAATACCCTAATTTGCCTGCCGGGACAATGGAGCGATAAATAAAAAATGGTTTACTCGTAACTCGTTACTCGTTACTCGTTACTCGTTTACTCGGGGTACTTCATCCACCCTTTCAAATTTACGCGGGTGGATTTGTGCGGACATTTGCTAGCGTTGCCAGACATTCGAGCGTTGTCCATCGGTTCCCCTGTTCATTCAAAAACAGCTGATTCAGTTTACAGTTAAATATAAATCAAAATTGTTTAAGTAAAAGTCATCTAATTAATTAAAAAAATGAATTCGCTTATCTAAAAGCGACTTGAATCTAAAGTAAAGAAGTACTAAAGAAGATATAATTCCAAATAATCAAAAACCATTATTACAAAAAAACGACAATACGAGTAATAGCACTTAGATTCTATGCAAGTTTTTTTATAACTGTCGGCGAATTTTGTGGTGTTAGCGTGGCCACAGGCAGTCGAGTTGTTAAGGAAGTTTTTTTGCTATAGCGTTTAATCAAAACAATTTATTATTTTCCCGCGGATTGATTGCCCCGACTATCAGATACCCGTTACTCAGCTAAAGGGAGTGCGAGGGAGATGGAGATAAAAAACTTTGATCGGGCATAACTTTTTAACGAATGGTCCGATTTGAACACTTATTTCAACATTTAGAGGGAGCCTGGCGCTCGGCTGAAATAAACTTGCGCTGCGTAGGAAGCCCAAGAATATGTGTTGGTAATC
The DNA here is from genome assembly GCA_037075205.1 of Drosophila prostipennis. Classification (NCBI taxonomy): domain Eukaryota; kingdom Metazoa; phylum Arthropoda; class Insecta; order Diptera; family Drosophilidae; genus Drosophila; species Drosophila prostipennis. The sequence goes on along the minus strand of JBAMCJ010005053.1, from coordinate 27,941 downwards.
CCAACTTTCTAGCTTTTGTAGTTTTCGAGATCTCAGCGTTCATACAGACAGACAGACGGACATGGCTAGATCGACTCGGCTAGTGATCCTGATCAAGAATATATTGTAGTAGGATAAGTCACTAACTATATATATTGGTATGTACGAGTGTACACGGTTATGAATATAAGTTTGTATAACATCATTATGTAACTAGTATTTGAATGTAACGGTTAGATGGTTAATAGTCGTTAGTATTTAGAATTATCAGCTGTTATACAGTTGCCAATCTGGCAACTCTGCAAATGTTAAATATCAGTGCTGATCGCAGCCAACTTCGCGTTATCTAATGTTAAACCTGATGCCATGTTAAGTCGGACGAATTGCGAATAAGAACTTCAAGAGAACGGTCGAGAATTAATAAAGAGTGCTAAATATTAAACCAAGTGTATCAGTTTGTGCTACTACCCTTTTACTCTACGAGTAACGGTTATAAAAATTGTGAAGAAGTCATTACCGACGCTTAATAAAAGCCAGTTTTAATTTATCTTTTGAAAAAAAGCTGGAAGCTCTATCGCAAAACTCTAGGTAGTCCCATACCAGAGTCTCCTATTTCCATAAAACAAGGTTAACGCTAAGAACCACTACATTCACCAGGGCTTGCTGCAAAGCCCTGATTAGATCATGTCTGCAGCCACCATTGTGGTCATCGAAGCTTGAACTTGGTGTTAACTCACCGCCTACGAACTGCCTTCCCTCTTTAGCGGGATAGACATTTATCGGGTCACTGGAACAGCGGTGCTCACGTAGCGTGATACAGGCCCGTGTCATTGGCTCACCGTGTAACCTAACCTAACCTAATCATTAAAAAAGGATAACAATTTATTTAATAGACTAATCTTTGCATAAAAAAAAGTTAGTCCTGAACAATTAATGTGTCAACCAGGATATAGCTTAATTCAATGTTCTTAATATTTTATGAAATAATACATTTTATTTTAAAAAATCGTCAAATTACCGTTTAAAAACTTTAGTTTTCTACTTGACGGTTTTAAATAGAATGAGTCGCTTGAAACAGCATTAAGGAAAATACAAACATACACACATGCCAGAAATGATTCAATACAGCTGCTTTAATAGCAAAAAGTGAACAAACCAAAATATAAGATAATGACTTGTAACTTTGTGTTTAATTAGCAAACCCTAAAATAATACATAGAATAACATTCAAACAAAACTACTTTGACGTGCAGAGAAGGTTTGAAATAATTAACTCTCAAAAATAGTATCATTGAAATTAGCCAAGCTTCCTTTTTTTGTTTCAATCTCTTTAAAATACCCTAAAACCCTTAAATAATACATTCTCGTACAATAAAATTTATATCAAACTAATTTGACGTGCAGAGAACGTATGAAATGATTAACTCTTAAAAATAGTTTCATTAAAACAAGCCATGCTTCCTTTTTTTGTTCAATCTCTTTAAAATACCTAAAACCCTATAATATGCATAGAGTAAAATTTAACCAAACTACTTTGACGTGCAGAAAAGGTATGAAATGATTAACTCTTAAAAATAGTTTTATTAAAACAAGGCATGCTTAATTTTTTTTGGTTGCATCTCTTGCAAAATATTTATTCATAGCTTTAAATATTGAAGGTACTAACAAAAAATATGCATTATCCTGAAAAGAAATGTAAATACATTTCAACTACAATTTAACTCTTTCGAAACTAATTTTTTCCCTTGGCAATGTTATTATACCCGTTTTCGGTAGAGTTAAAGGGTATATTGTATTCGTGCATGTAACAGTATGTAACAGCTAGAAGGAGGCATTTCCGACCCTATAAAGTATATATATTCTTGATCAGGGTCACTAGCCGAGTCGATATAGCCATGTCCGTCTGTCTGTCCGTCCGGATGAACGCTGAGATCTCGGAAACCATAAAAGCTAGAAGATTGGCATTTTGCATGCAGATTCTAGGAGTTCCTACGCAGCGCAAGTTTATTTCAAAAAGGTGCCACGCCTCCTCTAACGCCCACAATCGCTTATAACGATTTTAAAAATTTAAGTATTTCGGAAAAGTAAAAATGCAGTTTCATTGTGTTTATCAATACCCATCGAAATGTATAAGATATATTTTAAATCGGACCATTTGTTAAAAAGTTATGCCCAATCAAAGTTTTATAACTCCATCTCCCTCGCACTCCCTTTAGCTGAGCTTTAGCCGACTATAGTGTTCTCTCTTGTTTTATGTGTTATATTATTGGCATGCTCTTAAACTATTTACAAAAATAATGAGCAGCAAGCCAAAAAATTAAAACTATTATTTAGTATATAAAAACATAAAAAAAGTTACCAAATTTCGAGATATCGTTATTTCTAATAAATTTAATAATATTTCATGCGATAAAATAATTGAACGTCTAAAATAAGATAAAATATTTAAATCAATACATTTCCAAACGACTTAGAGTAAAATAAAATTTGAGTAGCACCTTAAAACCATCATAGGTCCAACTTCCTAATTTTAAGATGCAGGTCTGTACGTCATACGGAAAATATTCAACATCGATTGAACAAGAGGATTTATAAACGGCAGGAGGTTGCCAAATCACCAATCCATTATTATAGACTATTGCTTTTGTCATAAGTGTCACTTCATAATGACCATCAGCACTGAAAAATATACATTTTAACACAACTCCTGTTACCATTTTTGACAAGCCAATAAATTGTTTCTGCACGGGTTTATGCATATTATTTTATGAATATTTATCAAATAAATTCCTACACAAATGTTTTATAATTATAATGATTGTAATCATTCATTAAAAGCATTTTAAATACGTATTTTGAAGCTTATTAATTATATTTCTAATCTAAAGCACAAAAATATTTAGCTATTTTAAGTATATTTCACATTAATTAAATTTCACGTTGTTATAAAAAGACATGTGTGCGTACTTACATTGCACGTCATATGAAAAGGATCAGTATCTCTCACTTACAAAGTGGCATTACCTTTCAGCTGGATAGTCAAACACTGTGAAACAAATTTTGCCGGATAGATAATTAAAATACAATTTATTTTAATATAAAGATGACGTTTTTTAAGCAAGGACATTGTTTATGATTAGAAAACTGTTATTAATTATGGCACTAAAAGGGGATAATTGTGAATAACAGTAGTTTACAAAATAATATTCTGGTGTGCTCCCCAACAATTGATGGCAAATTCTGTTAGTGCTGGACGCCTAGATCATGAAAATACCACTAATTTTTTTTTTCGATGGCACAGTTTTTTTGAAATGTTAAATTTCTGCCTTTTTCGAATTTCTTCTTATACCTCGGCAGATATCCACCGGATTGGGCCAGTTTTCAATTTACTTTAAAGTCAATAGATCAGAGCTCAACTTTGCCGTACAGATCAATATGATTGGATAAGTAATGGCAGCGCAGCAGCTTGACAAATATGAAAAATGTGTTTTTTGGTCCACTGTAAGTCGGCTGTGTGTATCGTAATGACTCGACATAAATCCGTTGAAAAATCATAATGGGTACACAATTAAAGTTTACATCCTTCCGAATAAAACAAGATGAGTATGGCCCGAATTCATGGAAAAATGTATTTATGGTGGATTTTTAAAGTTCAGATTTTTCAACTTTTTTCGGTCGCCAAAGTTCAAATTTAATTTGTATACCAGGCGACGACATGTAAACAAAAACAAGAGAGAACGCTATAGTCGGGTGCCACGACTATCAGATACCCGTTACTCAGCTAACGGCAGTGCGAGGGAGATGGAGATATACAACTTTTTTCGGGCATAACTTTTTAACGAATGGTCCGATTTGAAAAATTTTTCTACAATTCGATACACAACCAAATTGCATTTATACTTCTCCGAAATCTTTAAAAATGTGTGCGCTAGACACATTTTAGTATCGTTTGTGGGCGATTGGGGCGTTAGAGGGGGCGTGGCGCTTGGCTGACATAAACTTGCGCTGCGTAGGAAGCCCAAGAATATGTGTGGGTAATCCCAACTTTCTAGCTTTTGTAGTTTCCGAGATCTCAGCGTTCATACGGACAGACAGACAGACAAACATGGCTAGATCGACTCGGCTAGCGATCACTCAAAAGCTAAATCAGATATTTAAAAGCTATAAAATTATAAAAGTGAATTTAATTTTTAAAATTAGGATTACCTTTTTTATAAAATAAATTATCCAAATGGATAGTATTTATTAACAAGAAAGGAATCTAAAAAAAAACTGTGCCATAAAAAAAAGTGGTATTTTCGTAATCTAGGGCTTTAACACTAACAAAATTTGCCATCAATTGTTGGGAAGCACACCAAGAATATTATTTTGTAAACTAGTGTAATTCATAAAGAGATGTAAGCAAACTCCACTTGTCTTTTATTGGAAGTTGTCTCTATCCTGTTAAAATCGGATCTGAACGCAATAATAAGTTGTTCATGACATCTGCGTTGGTCCCATTTTCTGTTCACCACATTATAAAAATATAAAGAGGTGGAAACACACACTTTTGCAATGCGCCTACCAAATGAAAAAATAAAGTAAATTTATATATTTATTTATAGACTAATAGTTTTGCAAAAACACGAACCACAAATGACGAAGACAATCAGCACAAAAGGCAAAAAGTCACCTTTGACTTCTTTGATATTTTTGCTAGTAAGCACACTTCTGCAAATTTCTGCAGCCAATTTAAAACATTTAACACCTCAAGAGTAAGACAAACACAATGACATACATACCAATTTCTGGATTTTCTTGTACCACATCTAAAACTTGAAGTTAATATAAAATAGAGTTTCACAAAATACTAGGGATGTCGAAAATATATCAAAATATCGATATATCGATGATATTTTCTTTAAAAAAATATTATCATAGCGATATTTTTTTGGTCCGAAATATCGAATATCGATATTATTTGTAAATGATATTTTTGTCCTTTCTAATGGTTGGTCACTTTAAAGACTTAGCCCTAGCTTGCCTTATTACTCCTGAAAGTTCAGTTGCATCTGAAAGATGGTCTTCTGCCATAAGATGGCGTGGTTTGAGATGTCCGCAGTTGTATGACGGACCAGCATATAACAGAGCGAGTATTTTTAAAGTCTTTAAGTACAGATTTATTTTCCTTGCATTTCATATCATTTTATTTGTAATTTACATAATATGCCTACTTTAAAAATGGTGATGTGTCCAAAAATTTGAAAATGTATATATTCATATATATATATATATATATTTTTTGTTGCAATAATCACGAATCTGGCCAGGAAAACGGTCTCCAAGAGAAGGATTTCGAAAATTTCTCCATAAAAGTCGAACAATTTGTAAGCCCCTATAAATTTCTCCTTGAGAGTCGAAAAATTGTGATTTCGGGTTTTTTTAAACACCTATAAATTTAAGAAAAACATTTAAAGACCATTTCCTGTTTTTAAAAACGAAATTTTTTTAAAATCTGGACCGTGGAGACCGTTTTCTTAACCAAATTCGTAATTATTGCATCAAAATATATGAAGAACATAAGCTTTCATTTTAGAATTCTTGTATTTAAAAAAAAAAACCTGAAATTGATTTGATAACATTTTTCGCTTTCTTGAATTTCTTCATATCTGGTATGTTAAAGCAACATATTAACGGTAATGTGCGCTGTGAATTTTAAATGAACAGCCTGTGATGTTCTCTCCCATTAAAATTTAAATATTTTGAAAAAATAGAAAATATCATCGATATATCGATATTTTAAATTGATATTTTCAAATATCATTAATGATATTTTTTCAAAAACCAAATATCATCGATACGATATTTTTTAAAAATTCGACAACCCTACAAAATACATAAAAAATGGTTATTCGATCCAATTAGTTTTACAAAATACTTTAGCAGGTAAGTTAACTATTAATAAGCCCTGTTCTAGTTTTCGCGACCGAAAGATTCATACGGATTCGAATTTCCTAGACCTATTCCAAGACTCACTCCCGAAAGAACTGCACGGATTCCAATTTCCCTCTGTTGTTACTCTGTTAACTTCCGTTGCTAGCAGAAATGATATTAAGTATTCAGCAGTCATCGGGAAAAGCATTTTAAAGCAAGTGGACTTGATATTCTCAGAGAAGTCAGTTCAATTTTAACCAAAAGAGAAGCAGAACAGCCTGGAGTCCTTTACTACAGAGAAAGCAGTTGATTCAGAGATACAGATATTCCAGGAATACCCTCACGCGTATCTTCTTTCTGAAAGCGAGGAGCCCGAGATCGACATCGCTCACCTGGCAAGACCAATTGCTAAAATTAGATTTGACCAACAACTTCAAGCCAGAGAAGAAAAGGGACAGGTCCCATTTAAATGCAAATTTTTGCTAAATGACGAATACCTAGTTTATGAACGCTCTCAACCAGGTTGAGAAATCGCTATCAGAGAAGATTATCCAGCCAAGTATGGTGACAACCTGTTGTCTTGGTACCGAAAAATAGATGGCAGCAAGATTTCCAAGGATCATTTTCCGATGCCACTTATAGATGACGTTATTAAAAGACTGCAAGGAAACAGCCTTTTCACCACACTTGACTTAGCGAATGGATTCTTCCATGTACCAGTTGAGCAGAATTCTAGAAAATATATGTTCATCTTTCGTGACGCATGCAGGGCAATTTGAGTTCTTATATGTGCCGTTCGGAATATCTAACTCACCAGCCGTACTTTCAAGATTCATTTATGCAATTTTACTGGATATGGTTCAAGACGGTACAGTCGTAACATACATGGATGATCTCATAATTCCCTCTAAGGATGTAAACGAAGGAATCCAAAAGCTAGAGCGTGTCCTTAACCGAGCTTCAGAGTTTAATTTGAAAATTAAGTGGAGCAAATGTCAGTTTCTCAAGGGAAAGGTTGACTTTTTGGGTTATATTGTCAAGAACATTTCGCTTCCACATAACCGAAAGGGTCCTCAGCGTTTCCTCGGATTAACATCCTACTTTAGGCGATCCATTGAAGACTAGGGATGTCGAAAATATATCAAAATATCGATATATCGATGATATTTTCTTTAAAAAAATATTATCATAGCGATATTTTTTTGGTCCGAAATATCGAATATCGATATTATTTGTAAATTATATTTTTGTCCTTTCTAATGGTTGGTCACTTTAAAGACTTAGCCCTAGCTTGCCTTATTACTCCTGAAAGTTCAGTTGCATCTGAAAGATGGTCTTCTGCCATAAGATGGCGTGGTTTGAGATGTCCGCAGTTGTATGACGGACCAGCATATAACAGAGCGAGTATTTTTAAAGTCTTTAAGTACAGATTTATTTTCCTTGCATTTCATATCATTTTATTTGTAATTTACATAATATGCCTACTTTAAAAATGGTGATGTGTCCAAAAATTTGAAAATGTATATATTCATATATATATATATATATATTTTGTTGCAATAATCACGAATCTGGCCAGGAAAACGGTCTCCAAGAGAAGGATTTCGAAAATTTCTCCATAAAAGTCGAACAATTTGTAAGCCCCTATAAATTTCTCCTTGAGAGTCGAAAAATTGTGATTTCGGGTTTTTTTAAACACCTATAAATTTAAGAAAAACATTTAAAGACCATTTCCTGTTTTTAAAAACGAAATTTTTTTAAAATCTGGACCGTGGAGACCGTTTTCTTAACCAAATTCGTAATTATTGCATCAAAATATATGAAGAACATAAGCTTTCATTTTAGAATTCTTGTATTTAAAAAAAAAACCTGAAATTGATTTGATAACATTTTTCGCTTTCTTGAATTTCTTCATATCTGGTATGTTAAAGCAACATATTAACGGTAATGTGCGCTGTGAATTTTAAATGAACAGCCTGTGATGTTCTCTCCCATTAAAATTTAAATATTTTGAAAAAATAGAAAATATCATCGATATATCGATATTTTAAATTGATATTTTCAAATATCATTAATGATATTTTTTCAAAAACCAAATATCATCGATACGATATTTTTTAAAAATTCGACAACCCTATTGAAGACTACGCGTTGAAGGCAAAATCACTTTCTGATTTGCTTCCATTCCATTCCGATTCGCCAAGAAACAACATATTATTCGAGCAACTAAAAGTAGCATTGATATTTGCACCGGCGCTACGTTTATATAACCCCAAGGTCAAACACACAAACGCTTCTATGCACCGATATAGAGGAGTTCTCTTGCAAAAAGATCCGGACGATCAACAGTTGCACCCTATACAATACTTAAGCTGAAAGACGAATCCAGCTGAAGGGAAATACCATTCTTACGAGCTCGAAGTGTTGGCTATAGTCGAAGCTTTGAAAAAATGGCGTGTCTATTTACTTGGGATAAAATTCCAAATGAATACCGACTGCACCGCATTTGCTTTAACGATGAAAAAGCGCTGCGAAATTCCATTAAGAGTTTAATGTTGGGCATTGTTTCTCCAGGATTACGAATATGTCATCGAACATCGAAGTGGCAGCAAAATGCGGCACGTTGACGCCTTAAGTCGATCTTCATGTCTAATGCTGGAAGACACTTTAATTTAATTTAATTTAGGTTTTGGTTTTTTTTCTTCCTAACGCTACAAGTATAAAAAATACTTATAAATTAGAGCGCTAGTCACAATTTGGTAAATTCATGAACATAAATAAATTTCTTTACTACATTGTTCTATTGCAAAGTCATTAGAGCTAGATGACATTATAAACATTGATTTCTTGAAGACTAAAGTTTTGTTTTAATCTTTCTTTACCTCACAAACTGCAGGAAGCACAGTCACAGGATGAAGGGGTTCGGGCAGTAATGGTAGCCCTTGAGAACAGCACGTATGATGACTTCTTCGTTAAGCATGGCATACTGTACAAGGATCCCATCAAAGAGTTGATCGTGGTACCGACTCTGATGGAAGAAGAAATCATTCGTATGGCCCATAAGCAAGGACATTTCTCGGTAAAAAGAACTCATGAGGCAGCTGAGAAGAAATTTTACATGCCATAGAAAGTTATTAGATTGGTTAAGAGTTGCGTTGAATGTATTATTTCCGAGGTCAAGGCAGGTAAAAAGAAAGGTTTCTTGACACCCATTAATAAGGACGAAAGGCCGTTGGAAACATATCATGTTGACCTTGTGGGACCAATAGAGCAGACCAGCAAGAACTACAACTACAATTTCGTTGTGATTAATGCATTTTCCAAGTATGTCTGCCTCCACCCGACAAAGAATACAATGGCTGAAGGAGTTATAGATCGACTAACTCGTTAAGCGGCAGTGTTTGGGAACCCTAGGCGTAAAATATCAGACAGAGCGGCAGCGTTTATTGCAAATACATTTAAATAATACTGCGACGAGCATACAGCATCTGATGATAGCTACCGGAGTTCCCGAGGAAATGGTCAAGTGGAGCGGTTCCATAGAATCGTGATCCCAATGTTAGCCAAACTTTGCCAAGAAAAACCGTGTAGCTGGTACAAACATCTAGAGGTCACACAGCAAGTGATGACACCCCCAAAAATCACGAAATTTTCACCGTTTAGTATACTGACAGGCGTTAAAATGAGGACTAACAAAGTAACAGAGCTGAACACATTTCTTGAAGACGCCGCTTTCGAAGAATTGGACCAAGAAAGAGAGACCGGTCTTATGGAAGCGCGTATTGTAAATGAAATATTTACAGGCGATCCTACATGTATACATTGCTAATGGGCGTAGATACAAATCAATAGCGGGCCAAAATTTAATCCGCCCTTTGGCTAAAAATGTAAGTTTGTGCTTTGACATAAGGCTGCCTTTGCAGTCAGCTGTTTTATTTCACTCAAATGGGGAACAAACAAGGGAAATTATATTATGTTAATGTATCTAAATCGACACCTTTAATAAGCCAAAATCTAGCTCAAAATCTAAATTCAAATAATAAAAATAAAAATGTATTTAATTCAACACCTCAGACGAGCTGAGCGCCTTAGCTGCTAGAGCTCTTAATCTTAGTTAGCTTACAGTTTTAACTTTAAGTTTGCTTTATATAAATAAATAAAACTATATTATGTTAAAGGGAAATCCGACAATGTTAACAAATTCCCTTCCGAGTGAAAACTGGAACAGAGATCTCGATTGAAAGTAAATACGATTAATTTCCCAATTTATTTTAAAAAATTTCATTCGGAATACTCCAGGTAGCAGGTAGCGATCTCTTTAAAGGGCGATTTTAACTAGAGCAGTGACGTTGCGAAATTAAATACGTGTTCATAATTGAAGTGTTATATTTAGAAAGTACTGTTAGATTCCTTATTGATGCCAATAAGGAACCTACGACTTTTAAGAGACAATTTCTTTACATTTTGTTTAAATCCTACGTCATTACATTTTTATATTTTTGGCCTCTGACGGATCCACCGTGCAACGTATAAAACAATGTCAAAGTGATAGACCATAAAGACGAAATCGTGAAAGTATTCAACGTCTTTTATCTTATCGCCGTCTTACTGATGCCCCTTATAGTTCTCTGAGGACTCGAATGTAAAAAAAAATTAGCACAACGCGGTCGGGATTATGCACGAAAGCTGGAGAGAATCGTAACACCCACCTCCACACCTTATAAAGGTGCGGGTTGCACTTGACTTTCAGCTAGTGTGGAAGTATATTAAAGACTTAATGTAAAATGTAATGTCTTAATGACTCAGAATCTGACTTGGGCTTGGTTCATGAAGGGCTAGACCCAGTTGGGAATTATAATTAATAAATAATTATAATTAGAGCATAGCAGAAGATTTGCAAAATTACTGTTGCATACTTTTATATTAAAGAAGTTACGTTACGGTAACTATTGTTTATAGTTAAACAACTATTTAAAATGGTTTCAAGGTACAAAAACAAAATACTTACATAGGGTAAGAGTAACTATTTTAATAGTAATTTAACTCTTTAATAGTAAGCAAAGATAAACTAAATTCACGGACGAATATTTTTATTGTTAAAGTACTATTTTAAATAGTTACTTAACTATTTTCAGTGGTAAAATTTAACCAAATTTTGTGTATATTAATATCAAATAATATTTGTGGGGTTACTACTAGCTCTATCTTACCTATACAAAGCCCTTTACAAATGTCAAGTAATATCTGGGTCATTCCACGTGAAACGTGACAGGCCAATTTGGGTCAAATCTCAGAATCAAGCGAAACTTTTTTTTTCGATAGAGGATTGAAATATAAGGATCGGTTTTTTTTTTTTTTTAACTCTTACCGTTTATTTTTAAAAAATATTTTTTTAATTAAGCTCCGATTTTTAAGATATTCAGCACTTGAGACTCGTTTAAGTTATTTTAATAATTCCAATGCCACTTTGTGGCATATCATAATATCTTTCAGAAAAATATTTTTAAAAATTTTTAAATTTAAAATTAAGTATTTTTTAAGAAAATTTAAAATTAGAAAACTTCTGTACGCCGGAATACACGCGGTTTCCGAATAAAAAAATTATCCCCATATTGCTTCATCAATTCTTCACAAAGTGGTAAAATAAAATTTTTGTAATCGCAAGACGTACTAGTAAAGACAGCGATTTTAGTTTAGCGACTTTGCATCAAGCAACAACAGCGCAACGTGTAAGAAGAGAACAGCAATACGAGCGCGGCAGAGCAGGAATAGTGCTTTCCCTATCTTACACGTTGCGCTGTAGTTGCTTGACGCAAAGTCGCTAAACTAAAATCGCTGCCTTGACTAGTACGTCTTGCGATTACAAAAATTTTAATTTACCACTTTGTGAAGAATTGATGAAGCAATATGGGGATAATTTTTTTATTCGGAAACCGCGTGTATTCCGGCGTACAGAAGTTTTCTAATTTTAAATTTTCTTAAAAAATACTTAATTTAAAATTTAAAAATTTTTAAAAATATTTTTCTGAAAGATATTATGATATGCCACAAAGTGGCATTGGAATTATTAAAATAACTTAAACGAGTCTCAAGTGCTGAATATCTTAAAAATCGGAGCTTAATTAAAAAAATATTTTTTAAAAATAAACGGTAAGAGTTAAAAAAAAAAAAAACCGATCCTTATATTTCAATCCTCTATCGAAAAAAAAAGTTTCGCTTGATTCTGAGATTTGACCCAAATTGGCCTGTCACGTTTCACGTGGAATGACCCATCTGTGGTGTCACCACTGCTCATATTATTTCATGATTTCATTTAAATGAGCATTTATTATAGTCTAGTCACACTATGTGGGGTAACCTATCGAGTGAGCCAGTAACCCGATTACTCCAAAAAAGTGTTTCCACTGGGTTAACTCCAAATATCGAGTAATGACATCTAGTGTTTATTGTTTGTGTGGTTTATTTTACTTGGGATGGACCTTCAACGATAGGAAATAAATACAAAGTATACCGAAAAATACAAAAAAATACTCCGAAATACCAAAGACCCTAAAAGTACCTCACTTTTGCCCTCATCTAGTTGCCTATACACAATAACCCCATAACTCCATAACTCCACCCTAGTGTAAATAGGCTATAAGAGCCAATGGAGGCTATTGGATTTTAGTTTTAGATTAATTTTCTTAGCTTTGATATGTTTCCGCCATGTAAGTCTCCTGTCTAGGTGATCGCCAAGGTACGGTACATCGTCAGCTTGTGGAAGTGGCGTTTTATTCAGAGTTAGCGGTGGACACGTTTGTCTGTTAAGAGTAAACGTTATGTGTTTACTCTTTTGCGCATTTATTTTTATACGCCAGTCTGATAACCACCTCTCAACTACCACGAGATGATCAGCTAGTAGTGCTGTTGCCTGAATTGGGCATTTGGACCGACTTATGATCGCGGTATCGTCTGCGAATGTGGAAGTAGTTAGCCGGTCGTTCGTGGGAATATCTGCGGTGTAAAGGAGAAATAGAGTTGGGGAACTCCAGCCTCTATAGTGTAATCGTCGGATGTTGTAGTGTTGCATCTCACGACGAATTCTCTGTTGTAAAGGTATGATTCAAGTATCCCGTGAGTGTTTTCCGGCAGAATAGTTCTGATGTTGTGCATAAGGCCATCAAGCCAGACTCGATCAAAAGCCTGTGCAACGTCAAGGAATACCGCACTGCAGTATTCCCGATATTCGAATGCAGACCGTATTTCCGTTGTTAATCTGCTGACTTGTTCTATTGTTCCATGATAAGGCCATCAAGCCAGACTCGATCAAAAGCCTGTGCAACGTCAAGGAATACCGCACTGCAGTATTCCCGATATTCGAATGCAGACCGTATTTCCGTTGTTAATCTGTTGACTTGTTCTATTGTTCCATTGTTATCGAAAGCCAAATTGATGTACCGGAATAACGTTGTGCTCTTTCAGATATGGGATTATGCGCGTCGAAAGGCATTTTTCGAGCAGTTTTGACAGACACGAGAGTAAACTTATCGGTCTGTTGACGCTGGTATTGTGTGATCTTTTCCTGGCTTTGGGATCATTATGATTACCGATTTTGTTCATTTTTTGGGAAGTAGCCAAGTCGTGTAATCCCGTTAAAGAGTTTACAAATAACCTCAACTCTACAGTTTGCGAGTTCAATTAGCATTTTGGGAGTTATTAGATTACCGCCTGGGGCCTTTTTTGGTTTCAATTGCTCGCTGACGACTTTTGCAACTTCGTTTGGTTAAAACAGAATTGGTTCCGTCTCAGTTTCAATTCGAATTGACGGCGACGGTAGTGCGAATGAATTTGTTGCAGGGTTTGGCTGAAAGACGTTTCGAAGGTGTAAAGCTAATGAACAAGCTCAGTCTTTGTCGCTTCTGGCCCATCTACCTGAAGAGTGTCTTATGGGAATTACTGTTTCGGCCGGCGCACTTAGATTTGGGTGGGCCCTCCACAAGGGATGCTTGGTGCTGGTGGGTGAAAGTTTCTCAATGTACTGGCGTTGTGCTTTTACTTCTTCGTGCCTTAGGGCCCTGGTAAGTCTGCGACCAGCTTCCTTAAGACTTTGTTTTGAGGATGGCGATCTACTGGTTTGCCAAGCACGCCTCAAACGTCTTTTCTCCAGAACAAGCTGTTCGATTACAAGGTTAGTTTTGTGTTGGTGTGTGCGCCCATACCTTCCTTGCGGTGCAGAGACTTTGGCTGCTGCGACGAGTACAGACACCAGTGCATCGGCATAGCAGTCGATGTCCTTCTTGATGTTGAGCTGTGGAGTTAGTTCAATGTGGGAACTCACGTACTTTTTTGAACTTCAGCCAGTTGGTTAGATACGACGTCAGCCTGCAGGGGTGCTCGATTAATTCCGGGCTTTGAAGAAGAGTTATTAGCACTGGTGAGTGGTCCGATGATAGATCCAAAAGTGATTTTGCAGATATTAGATTGCGAGAAATATTTTTTGTCAGAGCAAAATCAATTAAATCGGGTAGTTTTCTAGGATCTGTAGGCCAGAATGTAGGGCTGCCTGGCGAAACGTAGTCCAATTTTTTGCAGGTTTTGATGAGTGCATTATATAGTTGCCTTCCTTTGGGGGTCACAAGGCGGGATCCCCAGTGTGTGTGCTTGGCGTTGTAATCTCCTGCTGCTATAAATCGCTCTCCAAGTGAGTTGTAGAAGTCCATGAATTGGTCTTCGGAGACTGTAAAACGGGGTGTGCAGTAAACAGCGGCAATGGCAAGGTTGCAGTTGTGTGACGACCCATCGTCACAAATAAAAGAACATTCCAAAAACCACACAATGGACTATTATTTTCCCTACCACTTTCAAAACGCGCGCCCAAAACGATATCTGGCCACACTAACATAGCGATAATCATCGATATATTCGTGACCCGATAATGAGTTATCGATATCGGGATTCTAGATATCGACCGCTCTGGGCACACTCAACGGCGCCTATATAAGCAGAGGCCAGACCCCAGATGAGTCCCTTGCGTTCCGACGATCTTCGAGGAAACACATCAGCAACAAGGAGAAATATCCGGGTAAGTGTTCTGGTAGATAATCTTGGTATTGGTCGTGGATCCGTAAGAGTGCGGTGTGGTTTCCTAGAAATCAGCCCAGACCCAGTCGTGATCACTGTGGCGGCCCGGTTTACGTAATTCAGGCCCACCTCAGTGAGTTCCCCCAGACGTCACGTTCCCGGCTCCCGTCCTGGAAACGAAACGGATGTAGAAACGGCAGGTCGAAACTAACGATGCCCGGCAGACAGAAATCCAAGTAGAACGTTCCCAACGACCCAGAACACTACGAACCCGACGTACACGACGTACACACGACGAAGCAGTCCACGTACCGGCCCATACGCAGCGCCAACGCGATCACTCGGCCCATCCGCAGCGCCGAAGCTCGCAACAAGCAGTAGACCCCTTGGCCACGTCACTGACAAGCAGTCAACGACTCGAACAGCACACCTCCAGGGAAAGGGAGGTAAATCGATCTATAGAGGAAATATAAATATCTGTCGCGAACCCTGACCACGGCGAGCTATACCGCCTCCCAAAACTGGGTCGTTACAATGGCGCCCAAACAGATTGAAGACAAATAGACAGAAACCTCAAACACCACAAAGATCGGTTACCCTCTTTCTCAAACACAACACAGATAAAATGGCAGACAAGCTAACTCGAAGCTGGATCTCCAATTGCAATAAGGCACAACTGGAAACCTATCTGATGGAATTTGACATCGAGCCAGAAACACAGTGCGAAGACATGTGGAAACAAATGTCGGAGTTCATAAAGAACGGTGACCACAGCGAAAAAACCATCATACGCCTCCAAGAGCTGGCACAAAAACACGCAAGGACCCCATCACCAGCACCCGACGGATCAGGAAATCAACCAAAAGGCGCTAGTGGGACATTCAACACGGAGCAACACATCAGCGAGAAAACCCCAAACTTGCTACAGATACCGGACATGCAAACAACAAGCAGCGGAAAACCGATACCCGAAAAGTTGGGGAGAATTTTATGACGGCACGGGCGACCCGACAGAATTCATCTGTAGAACGGAAGAGCTGGCAAGGGCCTATGGGATAGAGCTCGACCACGCAGCAGGAGCTATGGTGATTTTGCTCAGAGACTGTGCCCTGGACTGGTGGCATACCCACCCAATTCCAATGCCATCATGGAAAAGCTTCAAGAAAGAATTCCTGGGATACTACAGACCAGCGGACTACGAAGAGAAAGCAATGGAAAACATAACACGCAGGCACCAGGGTACAAACGAGCCAGCAAAGGACTACACGCGGGAACTCCGGAAGATCATGAGATTTACTACTCTCACGGAAGAAACAGAAACTAGAGTGGGTCTACCGAAACAGTCGAGTAAAGTTCAAAAAGTATGCTAAACGGGGGGAATGCCGAACCCTAGCGGAATACTTACAGTTGGCAGAGGAATTCGAGGCCCTCCAGCCACAGGAACGCACAACACAACACACACCGGAAAGCCACTGGACACAACAGCAGCAACCGGGAAATTTCGGGAGACAAACAAGAAACCAATGGAGACCCCAGGAACCCCCACAAGCACTGAACAGAGGAATAACACGATCATTCAGTATGAATAATAGATGTTCAAGGTGCAAAGAAGAGGGACACAGAGGACAGCAGTGCAACAACACGCCAAGAATATACTGCTGGATATGCGGACATGATGGAATACGAACGATCCATTGCTGTCGCCGGAACGAAACGTCGGGAAACGCCAGAGGCCCATGGGATCAGAGCGGGCGCCCAGGGCAAACACCACACCCGCAACAGCAATAAACTTTAACGGCCGACGACTACTTGCACAAGTGAACATAGGCAACACAAGAGTTCGCGGGGCCATAGACACGGGAGCCACAAGAAGTTTCATCGCCAGGAAACTAGCCAGCAACATAGCCAGGCATGGGACGGAAAAGCAAGTAACCGAAGCCATTAGACTAGCAGACGGGACAAACAGAACGGTCACAGAGGCACTGGAAGTACCAATACAACTAGGGAACAAAACAAGCACAACAACGCTGCTAGTCCTCGAAGAGGTAATCGGCGACCTTCTACTGGGGATAGACTTCTTGGAACAATGCAACGCGACACTACAATGCGGAGGACTCACAGCAAAAATGAACGGGAACAAAAGAAACAAAAACAGAACAAGAAAACAAGAAACCCTTAAAAAAGAATTGGAAATGATGAATCAAGTCAAGGGAGTCAGCCATATTGCCACGCATAGATCTTCATGAAGCACGATCGCCCAATCAAACAAAGGTATTACCCTCGAAACCCAGCCATGCAAGAAATTATAAACAAACAAGTGGACGAGCTTCTAGCTCAGGATCTTATCGAACCCTCGCATTCCGCTTACAGCTCACCAGTAGTATAAGTAGAGAAGAAAAACAAAGAATGGAGACTTTGCATAGACTACAGGGCAGCTGAACGAGCACTCAGAACGTGACGCATACCCGGTACCCCGTATGGACCACATACTCAACCAACTACGGGAGGCCAAATATATAAGTACACTAGACTTAAAAAGTGGCTACTGGCAAATACCGATGGATAAAGGGAGCAAACAGTAAACCGCTTTCACCGTACCAGGTCGCGGACTGTTTCAGTGGAAGGTAATCCCCTTCGGACTACACACAGCACCAGCCACGTTTCAAAGAGCTCTGGACTCAGTCATAGGACCGGAGATGGAACCCTTTGCATTCGCATACCTTGACGATATAGTGGTCAATGAACCGACTACGCAAGGCAAACCTGAGGATAAACACAGAGAAATGTCACTTCTTCAAGGAAGAGCTGAAGTACCTAGGCCATGTTGTAAGCGCAAGGGGGATACACACTGACCCGGGAAAGATAGCCGCGATCCTAGACATGCCAAGCCCACAGACAACGAAGCAAGTACACAGCTTCCTGGGAGTAGCTTCGTGGTACAGAAGATTCGTTCCGAACTTCACGGAACTGGCACAACCATTGTATAACTTAGTGAAAAAAGACACAAAGTTTAAATGGAGCGAGGAGGCAGAACAAGCAACGCAACACCTGAAAAAAGCCCTAACAGAAGCACCGGTACTGGCCTGCCCAGATTTTGGGAAAACGTTTCTACTCCAGACGGACGCCAGCAACTGCGGATTAGGAGCAGTCCTAACTCAAGAAGACGGAAACGGCGAGCACGTGATATTGTACGCCAGTCGGAAGCTCACAAAGACGGAGCAGAACTACTCGGCGACCGAAAAGGAATGCCTGGCAATCCACTGGGGCATCCAGAAGATAAGGATGTACTTAGAAGGTTACCACTTCATAGTCATCACAGACCATCAGGCGCTAAAATGGCTTAATTCGATAGAGAGCCCATCAGGACGGATTGCCAGATGGGCGTTGGCAATGCAGCCATACTCGTTCGAGATATGCTACCGCAGAGGAAAGCTCAATGTCGTTGCGGACGCATTGTCCAGAATGCCAGAGGAAGAAGCCCACGGAGCGGAGGTCGAAGAAGACATCTGGATTAAACAGAAAATTATAGACTTGGGAAAAAACCCCGAAACATGGCCAGATTACGCGATAATCAACGGAAAACTATATAGACATATACCATCATGGGCCGCAGACGAGGACACACAGCCATGGAAACTATGCGTGGCTAAAAACCAGCGAGAACGAGTACTACGAGAAAACCACAGCGAAGCAACAGCAGGGCACCTAGGGGTGAGAAAAACAAAACACCGGATAATGGCACAATACTACTGGCAAGGAATGCACAGAGATATAAAGCAGCATGTACGAAGCTGCGAAACGTGCCAACGCTACAAAACATCTCAGCAACAAGCAGCAGGAAAAATGTTGTCAGAAATAGCGAAAGCACCCTGGGAAACCCTTTGCATAGACTTCGTGGGCCCACTACCGAGATCCAGCCACGGTAATAACATGTTGCTAGTGATGTTCGACAGGTTTACAAAATGGGTAGAAATTGCAGCCGTCCGGAAAGCAACAACAGATATCGTATTAAAGGTACTAAGGGAACAAGTCATAACACGATTCGGAACACCAAAAAAGATAATCTCGGACAATGGGGTGCAATTTACTAGCAACAAGTTCAAGGCACAACTACAGAAATGGGGAATTGCTCACCAGCTGACAGCCCCATACACCCCTCAAGAAAACCCGGCAGAAAGGGCAAACCGTACGATTAAAACAATGATAGCACAATTCTCGGGAACAGAGCACACAAGATGGGACGACTGGCTACCTGAAATATCGCTAGCAATCAACAGTAGCAGATCAGAATCAACAGGATATAGCCCGGCATATCTGCTATACGGACGGGAAATGAGACTACCAGGAAGCCTGTTTGCCGAAAACACGCATGGATCGGGAATCGTAGAGGAGACAGTACATGCACGATGGGAACGTATCATGGAAACAAGGAAACTAGCACACCTAAACATGGGAAAAGCGGCACAGGATCAAGCTAGATCATACAACCTCCGGAAAAGGGACTGGAGACCCAAAATAGGAGACTTAGTATGGGAAAGACAACACCCCTTGTCAAAAGCAGCAACTGGATTCGCGGCAAAACTAGCTCCAAAATACGAAGGCCCATTCAAAGTCACAGGTTTCATATCAGCGGTGATTGCGACAATAAAACACACGGTGACCGGGAAGACGCACAGAGCCTACGTAAATGAACTAAAACCCCATGTAGAAACCCTCGACTAACAAACATGCGCCACTCCAAAACCAACTAACTAAAAACCATTCGCCCATGTTTCAGAATAAACAAGAAGTTAAAAAACTCGCTCTCGAAGTACCGGGAGAGCATTCAAAGGCTTAACCAGCAGCGGCGGAGAGTGGTCATACTCGGAGCCGTGGACGTGGCAGGTCCAGCTGGTTGCCGAAAGCCAACCAGGCGCCATACAGAGAACCACGCTCGACGACACCCACCACAACAACACGGCAAACGCTGGCGACATATACGACCATGAACACAACCACAGAAACAACACGGCAAACGCTGGCGACAACAACAATCAAGGACTCGACCACAGCAGCAACACGGCAAACATTGGCGACAACAACAACCAAGGAAACGACACGGCAAACAACGGACAACAAAGCACGACTCCCCATGCCCAGGACAACAACCGGCACAAAAAGGCACCACAACAACACGGCAAAAGCTGGCGACATCGACGACCCATCGTCACAAATAAAAGAACATTCCAAAAACCACACAATGGACTGTTATTTTCCCTATCTGGCCACACTAACATAGCGATAATCATCGCTATATTCGATATACCGATATCGGGATTCTAGACATCGACCGCTCTGGGCACACTCAACGGCACCTATATAAGCAGAGGGAAGACCCCAGATGAGTCACTTGCGTTCCGACGATCTTCGAGGAAACACATCAGCAAGGAGAAATATCCGGGAAAGTGTTCTGGTAGATAATCTTGGTATTGGTGGTGGATGCGTAAGAGTGCGGTTTTAAATCGACTCTGCGACCTGGTGAGGATCACTGACGTCCCGGTGTGGTTTCCTAGAAATCAGCCCAGACCCAGTCGTGATCACTGAGGCGGCCCGGTTTACGTAATTCCCCCAGACGTCACGTTTGCGGGACGAAGAAAGACGACGTTTGTCTTGCTCTCTCTGAATTTTTTCACGGGCTTCGTCTTGTTGTTTTTGGCGTTGAGTGCGCTGATCCACGTTCTTATTCATTAGCTTATTGATAGATTAAAAATTAATTAATTAATTAATTAAAGCGATATGCGATTAGCATCGCGAAACGCAAAACCTCGTTTATACATTTTTCGAACGTTTTCGACTGAGTGAATATTTGTTTTTCCGGAGAGTTAAGAAAACACGTCTACACGCGACCGAAGTTAACAACGAAACTTCATTGTAAAACAAGAGAGAACGCTATAGTCGGGTTGGTGTCCCGACTATTTAATACCCGTCACTCGGCTAAAGGGAGTGCGAGGGAGATGGATTTATAAACTTTGATCAGGCATAACTTTTTAACGAATGGTCCGATAGGTATAACTAAACACAACAGAATTGCATTTATACTTATCCAAAATCTTTAAAAATGTGGGCGCCAGACACATTTTAGTATCGTTGGTGGGCGATTATGGGTGATTGTGGGCGTTAGAGGGTGCGTGGCGCTCGGCTGAAATAAACTTGCGCTGCGTAGGAAGCCCAAGAATATGTGTTGGTAATCCCAACATTCTAGCTTTTGTAGTTTCCGAGATCTCAGCGTTCATACGGACAGACAGACATGGCTAGATCGACTCGGCTAGTGATCCTGATCAAGAATATATATACTTTATGGGGTCGGAAACGCTTCCTTCTAGCTGTTACATACTTTTGCACGAATACAATATACCCTTTTACTCTACGAGTAACGGGTATAAATATTCGTATGTATTCTTTCTGACGTAAAAGAAAACCTTTTTGTGGGTATCCGCTACCCAGTATCTAGTAGCAGGTAGCAGGAACGACGGATGGCCGGCCGCCTGAGCGGCGAATTCACGTAGTAGCGGCGCGGCGAAGAGCAAATGGAGAGAAACTCGCAAATAGAGAGTTTGGAGACCGAGAAGCGAAGTGAGAGAGTGGAGACTTCGAGGTGGAGAGAGAGAACTCTGACAAAGAGAGTTTAAAGAGTTCGGCCGGAGAGTGAGAGAGTGGAGACTTTGCAGACAGCGCCAGAGTGCCCTGGACTTTGGACTCTGCCGTGAATTTTTGACCTGGAGGACAAGTACCACATCTTAGCAGCGGAGCGGTGCCACATGCACCATAAGAATCAGCGGGACGGCGGGAACACGCAGAACTTTAAGGCGCTGGCAGCTGGAGTCACGAGGAGTCAATCTATCAAGATCAGTCAAGATATCAAAGTGAGAAAGTCAGCCAGTACAGTGTACTACAGTACTACAAGTAAACAACAACAAGTCGAGTCACCCGAAGCAGCGCCCAGCGTCTTCAGGGAGCTTCAAGGATCTTCAGGGAGCTGCAAGGACCTTCAGGAAGCTTCAAGGAGCCACAGGGAGCTACAGAACCGGATCACCCAGTCACCGAGGGGAGCACCGAGTCATCAAGGCAACCAGGAGTCGTTGACGACCACGGGTGGCGATATCAAGACCAGCCGAGCCTGCAACATCACTGTACTGTTTCACCCGTAATAAAACCCACTAAGAACCCGCAAATTCTGTGCTTTCTCACTGATCTACTAGGCGGTCACGTTTACATAAATTTGGTGGGACGAACACTCAACTATACTGAGCTAGCCGCAGGAATCTCGTAGCGAGCAGATCTAACAAAATCAGTTCTTTACAGTACATATGTAGTATGTAGTTCTTTCTATAGCAAAACACGCCAGTTTTAAAATCGATTACAAGAGAAGCATGGGAGACCGCCAAAATCTTTTTGCATGTAAATTCTTGAGAAATCGTGGTCGATCGAAGATAATTTTTTCGCGAATTTAGGAGGTGAGTCTAGAGTATTACCAATATTTTTATTTAGGGGAGTGTAGGGTAATGTGACGAGTAGGGAAATGTGACGAACTCGTCGAATCTTACATATGACGTCACCACAAAAACAAAAAAACACACACAACAAAAAAATAAGACGTCCCGTATTTGTTCCTGAATTAATTTTAGCTAAAAAAAGAACAAAAAAATCACTCAGCACTATAGTACAAAAAAAAAAAAAAAAAAAAAAAAAAAAAAAAATCAACAAGAAAGAAACAAAAAAAAAAAAGAAACAAAAAAATTATCAACAAATCCCATTAATTTTTCACTCCCTACCGCCTAAAATCCAAATAAAAAAAAAAAGCAAAACCCAAATAATTATTTTCTCCCCCCAACTCCACAGACGCCACCGACCACCAAAATTCCCTAACCTTATATGGTGTGCAAATTAGCAAACCTATTCAATTTATTTGACAAAGCAAAGACAAGTTAAAAAAATATAATCATGTAAATATATGCAAGTATACATGAAATCTTTATCAACAGTTTTTGGTACTTGGCGTTTTTTTTTTATCCCTTTGAGAGTGACACAGAACTATTACCAGATAATATTAAATGCTGCAGTTTTATTGTTGTTTGTATTGTTAGTAGATGAGTCGACAGTTTAATTTATATTTGAAAAAAAATGCACCTCGACCAAATTTTTTTTTAGTCAGTCTTGGCATTATCTTATTACTTCTTTTCTCCTATCCAAAATAACTTTTCTGCAATAAATATATATATATTTTTATGTTTAATTGGTCCAAATAGTACTCAATACTGAAGTAATTTTAATGTCATTTTTTAACCTTTCTTGAGGAAAAAATATTGAAATCCCACATCCGCATAGAGTTTTAGAGTGTATTTATCAGTTCGTCACCTTACCCTACAACTTTTAAAAGTGCTATAAAGGAATGGGTTACGCCAAAACCTGTAGTATGTAGTATAAAAAAAATAGATTTATTTGCCTATATTACAACAAAAAACATTTTAGCTGCTTTTGTATTATTTTGTCAATCAGTTTTCAATCCTTCCAAATGTTGTTAAATTTAATATAATTTTTGATACAATTTTTTTCATAATAATTTCCATTTAATTTTTTGACCCTTTCTATGTCATCTTTATAATATAATGAAGGTAAGAGTAGGGTAGAAGGTAATATTTCGGACATATTTCGGTAACGGACGGAGGGACATGGCTAGATCGATCAGTCTAATGATGCTGATCAAGAATATATATACTTCATGTGTCGGAAACGTCTCCATCACTACCCTCTGCAAGGGTATAAAAACCCTAAACTCCCCTATTGTTATATTAAAGAAATCCATGTACTTTTGTTTGACTGAGCTGCATATAAGTAAACACGTAACTGATGGTAATACAAACTAAAAAGTTACATCTGTTAAGGATGGTTTTGAACTGGTCAGAATGTGTGCTAAATATATATTAGAAATTAATAATTTGTGTTTTATATAATATCTTTTTAGAAAATCTTTAATGGTTTTGGTTTTAGAATTGTAAATCGTTTCTTTGGTTCTAGCTCGTATACCATAAAGAATAAAGTAAAAAATTATTATTATTACATATATTTTGAAAAAAATAATTCGTGTATAAGAACAATACAAAATTATCTAAGATTTTCGAGACCTACCTTAAACCCATCATAAGTCCAACTGCCAAATTTTAGAACACAGGTCTGTTCATCAAATGGGAAATACTCTACATCTATCTCACAGGATGATTTG
Source organism: Drosophila prostipennis (assembly GCA_037075205.1). Classification (NCBI taxonomy): domain Eukaryota; kingdom Metazoa; phylum Arthropoda; class Insecta; order Diptera; family Drosophilidae; genus Drosophila; species Drosophila prostipennis. The sequence continues at coordinate 3,730 of JBAMCJ010005053.1, read as the reverse complement.
TATATAGCTGGTGGCTTCCATTCAACTAATCCTTCAGAGTAAATTGTGGCTTTTGTTGCAAGAGTCACTTCGAAGTTACCATCAGCACTACATGATATTTTTCGATATCGGTACAAATTATAATTACTTTTCAAACTTGAAAACATGTAAAATATTTTTAAATTTTCAAATTTCTTAATAATATTTGATAAAAAAAGAGAAATCGCTATAGTCGAGTGCCCCGATTATTCGATACCCGTTACTCAGCTAAATTTATATGCATTCGACAAAGCGACTGTATCCGAGATTGCATTCGAGCTCCCCCTAGCGGCGATTACATATGGTGCACATAACATTTTAATGAATTGTCTTTACGCATACACCTAAATTTCTAGCTGTTATAATCTGTTATAAAACGAAATCTCAGCGTATTGTATAAACGGACAGGAGGACATGTGTGGATCGACCGGCTAGTGTACATATTTTTGATCGAATGCAATATTCTTTTTTAGTCTAAGAGTAACGGATATTCCTTGTCAGTTAGAGTTCAATATGTCCTTCGATATTAGTAATACGTACAAATTATGTAAGAATAATCATAAAAATAATAAAGATCTTTATCTAAATTATAAAATGCGCATTATTAGAATATATGTTTATTATTAAAAAACATTCAAGTATTAATAGCACTGCACAACAGATTTCGTGCCCAATTCTTCTCCTAAACTTGGTTTTATTTTTAATGTTTATTTATTGATTATACGCTATATATGTCTGATTAAATACCCTAAGTTACAAATTGTTTTTTTTTTTACCTTGATGAACGCTTAAGAGTCTTATAAGTTTTGATGCGTAATTTTCGAGGGATTAAATATCCAAAAATCTTATTATTTTTAACTATTTTAAGTGTCATACCTTGAAATTTAATTTGAATTTTCCTTTGTTCCTACTTTTGTATGGTGTGTTTTGGCCGGCTGAAGGTCGTGGTGTTTTTAGTTCCGTTTTTTTATGAGTAAAAGACTCCTCTTCCCCTTCTTCCAATAAATTTCCGCCCGTGTTGAGGGCTGTACAAAATATTAAAAAAAACACAAAACTTAACCTACTTGATTTTACAACAATTTTATCGCCTATGGGAATATCGTTGTCTCTAGTCCCTTGACTGCCGAGTCTCTTTTGTTTGTAGATGTGGGCGACGTTTTCTATATCTGCTTTAAAGTTTAGCCTGGTTGTGAGGCCGGTTTGATAATGTGTACAATTTCGAGAGTAAACCGTTTGTTACTGACCGTAAGGTCGATGCAAAGTCCGATGAATGTCTGGTATCAGCACATTGGGCAAAGTGGGCAATTTTTGGTACTAAACTTTCATCTATTCGTTTTATGTATTACATATATCTAGCTAGCCTTGTCTTGAGTTTTAACTTTGTATTACCAACGTACACTTTATTACATGTTTCTCCATCTTCCCCATCGCATGGAATCTTGTATTGTATTTGTTGTCGTAGACTTCCGAACGCTACAAGTTGTAAAAATTTTAAATTACTGCGATAGTCACGATTGAGCAAATACATTACTAATGTATTTTAGGTAAAAGCATTTTTAAAAGCAGGGACCGTAAATAATCGTTATAAATCATTATTTTCAATCAAAAAATAAAACTCAAGGAATAAGTTTTATTTTTCAACCAGAAAATAAAAATCAGAAAGCAAGCGTTATTTGTCAAGAGGAATATAAAACTCAAAAAATAATCATTATTTATAGAGCTGAAATTAAACTCAAAAAATAATCAGTACTTTTTGAGATTTATAATAAACTCAAAAACTAATCATTACTTTTTAAGATTTATAAAAAACTCAAAAAATAATCATTAAAAACTGAGTTTTTTGTTAAAACTTATTATCATTACGGTCCCCGCTTTAACGGAGCATTCCAAAAAATTGTTGGATTCCATATATATTTGTTTTATGTAACGAAGATTATTTTGAACGCGGCCTACTCTTGCATATAAAATCTTAATACCAAGTTTCCAGCAAAAAGCATTTTTCGGAAAATCTTTTTTGATCTTTTCCTTTTTACAAGGTCTATTTTCTGTAAAAATCATAATTTTGTCCCACCTTTAGTTTTTAAGTTATCGAATTCTGTAAATCATTCATAGGGTGGCATGTCTAGTCGGATCCCAGTTCAGCTGACGCAAAGCGAATAAAAGAAACTGTTTTTGAACTGACTCAATTAATTAATTCATTTTTGTTGTTCATGATATTAAGGGTTCCATACAATCGAAAAATATTCCAAAAAAAGGCGAGCCATGGAAACATACAAAGTTTTTGTTGTGTATGGATCGTCGAACTCCTTGGCCCAACGTTTTATGAAGGCTAAAACCCCCTAGTTTTACCAACAGTAACAGAAATGTGGCTTTCAAAACATAATTTGATGTCGAATAAAACACCTAGATCATGTACTGGAAACACGTTCCAAAATACAATACCCGAGATAGTATGGTTGAATATGAGCTGCAGTTCGATAAAAGGACATCGAATTGCATTTGGCATGGTTAAGGTGTAACAAGTTGATAATGACCAACTGTTCGAAAAGCTTAGGCATAGCAGAGAGTTTAGCAATACCGCGATAGTTTTCAAAATCGGATCTTGAGCCTTTTTTATGCAGAGGAATGATGAAAGATTCACTCCAAATTCTCGGGGATTCAGAAAGAAGCAGAGATTGGTTGAATAAAAAAAATAAAGTGATTGGCCAGGACAAAGTTTCGGCAGAGTTTTTAAGGACACAGCTTGGTATCTTATCAGGACCCTGAGAAAACGATATTCCAAGGACAGAAGGGCTTTTGGAACGTCCTTGACTTCAAAGTACGGAACATAGATATTATTAATGTGGGATTGAGGGTAAGGATAAGGAGTCGAGGAGCTATAGAACTGTGGAGAGTAGGTTGACTGGAAAAATTTGGCAAAAAGATTAGATATGTTTGATGATGACGATTCAGTAGAGCTTTTATAATGAAGAGATGAGGGATAACAATTACACTTTCTTTTAGAATTCACAAAGGAATAACAATGTTTTGGGATCCGAGCGAATGTTTTTTCTACATTGAGAAATGTAGCGAGCATAACTCTAATTAGCAGCAGTAAATTCAGAGCGGATCGAGACGTACTTCGCCAGGTCTACTGAGAGGTTAGTTTTTAAATATTTTGTGTGTAGCCTGGATTTTTTGTTTTTAAGGTAAGATAAGTGCTTATTAAACCATGGGGGCTTGGATGAGTCAATAACAGATACATCTGGGACGAAAATGTTAATCGACGAATGCAAGATCTCATAAAACGTTGACACTGCAGTCAACATGATTTTAATAATAACCAATCGATGGCACCCAAATGCTGGCTCAAACTGTTAAAATTGGCTCTGCGGAAACATTTGACTCGTGTGGCCAATCTACTACGAGTTTCTGCGTTAATCTCAACTTTCAACAACAAGGTTGGGTGGTAGGGATCTTCTGGTGTGGAGAAGGTTGAGCACAATGGTAAGGGTCTCGTTATTAACAAAGATTAAATCTAGGAGCCTGTCTTTCTTGTTCTCCACAAAGTAACATCTGACCAAAAGACCAATCAGATAGGCCGTCGATAAAATCATGTTGACTCTCAGTAAAAAGAAGATTGGAGTCCGGTGAAGTCACCCAAAGCAGGTTAGGCAAGTTAAAGTCACCTATTACAATAAAGTCACCCAAAGCAGGTTAGGCAAGTTAAAGT